>CAUYUJ010012803.1:172500-302558 GCA_963575745.1 Prorocentrum cordatum
TTTGCATACATGCATACATACATATTCATATACACACCTACTTGCGCACATACACCTATATCTATATACACAGTTACATATGATACACGCCACCCCTGTGATCTACATATGGTTGGTTTGGCCATGCATTGTGTTCCTTTCGCTGCATTTCTCTCTCTCTCTCTCCCCCCCTTACGCTGTACATTATCGTATGACTGTCTTGTTGTACACTTCCATGCACCTTGGCCCACGGCTACCGAACCGCTAGCTGGCCTGTCGGTTCCGAACCGATACCGAAACGCTACAGTTGCCTGGGGGTTCTGACTTGCATGTTTTCCTTTATGTTTTGAGGGAATGTCCTGTTTTGTTGGCTGGCTGCCCCCCGCACCCCCCTGGGGGTGAGGTGGAGACTGCGCTGGGCGGGAGAAGACACCAACAACCAACGAAAACAGGAACATCACGCAACACACACATACGAACAAGACCATCGTAGCCCCCACGCAACACATTCAACAACATCAAAGCCCAGACTGGTTGTCGGACGGGAGACATTGAAACCCATTACGGTGTCTTTATTTTCTGCAAAAACCCGTCGGGGCTTAGATGCCGTTGATGTTTGTTGTCCCTTGTACTCTGACTGAGTTTCTTGCTTTTGCTGGTGTTCTGTCACCCCGCGCCCCCCTGGGGATGCGGTGGGGGCGGCTCTGGGCGGGGGAGGGCACAGACCACCAACAAAACAATACAATCAATCAACCAACAAAGAAAAGTCTGAACACCAGAGCCCCAAAGCAAGAACAACAAACAACTGAATCATGAACCCGACTGGTTTCTGACGGGAAGCATTGAACAACCTTACTGTGTCTGTGGTTGTTCTGCCAAAAGCCTGTCAGGGCTTAGGTTGCGCTGTCCTTTTGTGCCTGGTGACTCTGATTATCCTGGTGTTCCTTGTGGTTTGGAAGGTTGTCCTGTTTTCGTTGGTTTATGCTCCACGCCCAGCTGAGGCATTTCCCCAAGGGTGGGTGCGTGGAGGCGCAGATCACAAAACGGGTCAACGTGTGACTCGCCACAACGGGAATTTCATGTGTAAACTGTCACAACAATTTTATGTGTAATCCGCAACATAAAGAATCCTTGTGTAACCCGCCGCAGAAAAAAAACAACCGGCTATTCGCCACAAATGGGAATACATCTGTAACCGGCCATAAAACCAACCAAAAAACACCGCCACAAAAAGGAATCAGTTTGTAATCCGCGATATACCGAATCAATCTCACAAGGAATACATTTGAACGCCACCGCGAAAAGAATCACTTCGTGACCCGCCACAACAATAATAAACTTGTAACACGCTGCCATAACAAGTTTCAAGGTTTCCCGTCCGACAACCAATCGGGGCCTTGATTTTGTAGTTGTTTTTGGAATGGAGGCTCTGATTGCCGTGCTGTTCCTTGTGTTTTGACTGATTGTCATGTATTGGTTGGGTTTCGGTCCCCCTCTCCCGCCCAGCGACGCCTCCACCTCACTCCCAGGGGAGCGTGGGGTGGCAGAACAACAACAAAAACAGCACTCTCAATCAACACACAAGAAAAACAGGAACATCAGAGCCCTCAGCGCCGCCGCCACCTCACTCGCAGGGGGGCGCGGGGGGCCAAAACACCAACACAAGCACAAAGTCAGTCGAGACATGAGGAACAGCAAGAGAGTCAGGACCCCGAGACAAATGGAGCGTTTCGGTACCGTTTCGGTACCCACACGCCAGGTAGCGCTCCAGTAGCCTTGGGCGAAGGTGTACGGAAGTATAAAAGTAGACAAACATACAAGCATGTACAAATCAAGGGAGACACATATATATAGAGAGAGAGAGAGAAATAGAGAAACAAGCATAGACACATAAACAATCTGACCAAAGCAACCATATGTGGATCACATCACAGGGGTGGGGCTTGGCACGTATGTATATCTATACGCATACATATATATATATACATACATACACACATGTGCACACCCTGACGTTCCAGAGTGCTAGAAGTAGCCCTCCAGACCCATAGACCTATATCTGGGCTGCCCAAAACCTCGACAAGAATCCAGCCGCCCTGGCCCCGGTGCTGGCCATATAGCCCTCCTGGAAAGGCCAGGGCCCGAACCCCTGCCGAGGCCCGAGCACCTCCCCGCCCTCCGCCTGCGGAGGCCCCCGAGCGTCGCTCCCCCCGTGGATGGCTCTGGGAAGGTCTCCCCAGAGGAGGAGGAGGAGGAGGAGCAGGAGGAGGAGGAGGAGGAGGGAGGAGGAGGAGGACGAAGAGGAGGAGGAGGAGGAGGAGGAGGAGGAGGAGGAGGAGGAGGAGGAGGAGCAGGGGGGGGGGCCACGGATCGAACACCAACCCTCGCGGCTCGGGCGTCGTTGGCAGGACCACACTGGGCGCTTCCCTGCCCGTTTCTCGGGCCGCGGGAACCTCGGGGATCGACCTCCGGCTGCGAGGCATGACGCACACGGGTGGTGTCGAGAGCCCCGGTCGGGATCTGCACCGCGCCTTCCTCGTCTTCACGAGGATCTCGGGGACAATCTCGACACTGTCCCGGCCAGTCCTGGACGAACGAACATCGGGCATCGGCCGACCGACGCTCGAGGCTCGGTGGCCGAATCGGATGATCGGCATCGGATATTCGATGCTCTGGTGACCCGTTCTCGTGATCCCAGGATCTGCGGATGCGCCCATTTGGCCCGACCAAGACGGCGCAGGCCACGATCCTGAGCTCCGGGGGTGGTCTGCCCGCGGAACGGTGCAGGTGGACGGACAGTCGGCTTCCCCCAGACGGAGGCTTCCTCGCATGCAGCCCCGCAGCTCCACGCGCATGCCGTTGAATCAAACGACGATCTGCTGCGAGTTGCACTCCTTGCAGCGGACCTCCGGCGCCTCCGCCCAGCGAGCCTGCCAGTCGTCCTTGTAGTACGCCACAAACTCTGCGATGCTGTATGTCTTCCCGTCCGCTGCGATGCGCTGCTGCGTGGCCGAGGCTGCCGCATCCCACTTCTGCTCCCAGCTGGAGCTGTAGAACGTGCGGAACTGGCTGGCGGTGTAGGCCTTGCCGTCGTTGGCCACGCGCTTCTCCACGGGCGCTGTGCGCCACTCATCGAGGTACGTTGCCCCATAATACTTCTCGAAGTCGACAGCGCTGTATGCCACACCGTTCTTGGCGTATCGCTTAGCCTCCCCGTTGAGGTTTGCACGCACGCAGGACTTCGACGCCGACGTCCAGTCCTTCGAGGCGGCATACGAGTTCTTGAGGGCAGTTGCGTCGCATCCATCCTGTGCCAGGATCAAGGTCCACTTTTGAGCATCTGCCTTGGAGACGAGTTGTTTCAGGACGGTGTAGAGGTCCTTGATCTGTGATTCCTCAGCAAACTGCTTCACCAGAGCAAGGGTGTTCTCCTTGGCAACGGACCGAGATACATCCAGTGAGCTTGTGCTGTAGAGGAGTTGGTACATCGACTTCAACTCATCTGGGCTTACATGCTGCTCGGCCAACAGCAGCAACTTGTTCTGAAGCTCCGGCTTGCTGAAATCCAGTGTCGAGGGGCTGTATAGGACCGTCCGGAGCGCTTTAAGGTCGGAGATCGTGACGTCGCACTGGGTCAGGATGCTCGCCTCCTTCCACGCTAAGTTGTGGGCATCAGTCCTTGGCACGCCCAACAGGGGCACGAACAAAATGGGTACGATGCCCAAGTCCCGTACCGACAGCGGCACCCACGACCTCCGACGACGCGGCAATTTTCGGCACGGGGTGCCCAGAACTCCTGCCTCTCCTGGGGTCGGCTCTCATCCTGAAGCGTCTTAGTCCTCGGCTCCAAACGCCCCAATTCTTTCTGCACCTTCGTTGAGCAGGGACCGACCGTCCCGGCATTCCTGTAGTCCTAACACGAAATGTTCGTAGAACCCACACATGTTCTAAGAACAATAACAATGTTCTTAGAACCTTAACCCGATGTGATAAAACAAGACAGACTCTGCCAGAAATGTTCTAAGAACATTTCGTGGAGTTCTTAGATCGTTGCTTGGTGCCGGCTACAGGCGAGCCAGGACGCTTCGCCACTGCTTGGCTTCGCTCGCACCCTCGCACGCAGGTGATCACGCCAAGCTCATGGGCCGACTCTGGGGCCACCAGCGGCGTTCGACCTGGAACGCCCGCGGCAAGGGTCGCCGCCGCGTCGGCAGATACACACCCCTTCCGTCACGACTCCAGAGCAGGGACGCCGACCCTCCCAGCAAGTCCTACAGGTCTACCACGACATATTCTTCGACCCAAACATGTTCGAAAAAACAAAACGATGTTCTTGGAAAATGAGCCCGCTGTGCTAAATGAAACCAATCTCGACCAGCCGCGTTCTAAGACCATTTCCTGCAGACCACAAAAGGTTCTTAAACAATTATTTGGTGGGCCTCTAGGCAGGTGAGCATTTTCTGATTCGGCGTTTTTCGGCATTGGGCGAAAGGGGAGGGAGGGGGGGGTCTGGCTCCAGACCTCTGCTTAGTGCGACTGTTTGCAACAGTGAGTCCATTGTGGGGGAGACTCCACCTGCTCGAAACAGGCGCCAAAAACCGCCGAGACATACTCCACGGGGAAAAGGAGGGGGGGTGCGCGGGCCCGCGCCGATCGGCAAAACAATGAATGAGAAAACGATCACAAGTCAGGACGCTTCGCCACTGCTTGACTTTCCGATCGTGCCCCAAGGTCCGGCTCATGTCCAGACCCGAGGGCGAGTAGAGGTAGGACTCCAGCTCATCTGGCGTCACGGCCCCGGCGAGCGCGAGGAGCGGCACAAAAGCGAGCGCGCGCACCATGGCTCCTGGCTTCCGGCGGGCAAGGTCAGGAGGAGCACCTCTGGTCGAAACGTCTCGAGCCGGAGTTGCCGCAGAGGGCGACGGTGAGGGGGCCCTCCGTTCCTGCGCCCGTCCTCCCTCGACCCACTCTTGCGCCCTACCCCCGCAGGGCCTGGAAAGAGGGAAGGCCGAGGCGAGGGGGGAAAACAAGGAGGAGGAAGGGGAGGATACGGACCATGTAGTAGCTGGAACCGATCGTAACCCCCACGACGGGCCCTCAGGACACAGCTTACCTTCCACCATCTCTGGTTCAAGACGCATGCTCACGCAATCGCAGATGCGTCGTGGTGCGCTTGCGAAGGTCCGCCTCCGTGCACCCCCTGGCACGTTGAGGCGTGGCAGACCGCCAGGGGTGGTCTGGTCGGTTTCTGCAATTTTCTAAGGGACGACACCCCACAGGGCCGCGCTCGCACGCATGCATCCTCCCCAACATGCATCCTTTGGACACCCGAAATGGGTACGGAAAGAATGGGCATAATGCCCAGCAGCAAATGTTGTCCCGAACCAACAGCGGCCGCTGTTGGGCGGGCGGCCTTCTGTCTCGAATGGCCACAGGCCGGGGCGGCGCGGACAGCGAGTCCTGTTCAAAATGAACAGGAACCGCTGTTGGGCATCGCACCCATTCTTTCCGTACCCATCTCGGGCGTCCAGCATCCTACCAAAATGGCGAAAAGGTCCATGCTCCTGAGGCCCGGATCCCCGATACGAGCAAGATGCGTCCGCACTCCCGAGCTTCCAACACGGCGGAAGCAGGCCACCCAGGCCGCCAAGATGGCCCCAAATGCCCCCAAGACGTCTCGAGATGGCCCGGACAAAGACCTATGAAGGCTGCATCGTAGCCCAAAACCATCCCCCAGACAATCCCAAAGGACCGCCGCCTCAACATCATCACTCTCATCATGCTGTCCCACATCGCACCCGTCCACTGCGATGATCGTCCCACTCTTGCTCCTCCTTCCCCTCCTTCCCCTCCTCCCCCGCCACCCCCTATCCTCATGATCTGTTCCGACATCCTGTTACTCCGCACCAGGAAGACCCCAGATAATCAAGATAAACTCAAGACGGACGAATTGTGACGAGCGACAATGTTCTGACGGTGACCCCAGCAGTAAATGTAAGCTGTACTTTAACGACTGTCAACTAAACTGTTACATCTTCCTGTCGCTCCTTGAACAATGCCCTCCGAGAAAACTGGGCTGGCACGGTCCTGGTGGCTTAGACTGGCCGCGACCAGCTTGCAGCTTGATGAAATGGTGGAGCAAATCTGCGCACAAGCCCGTGCAAGACTAGAAGGTCACGCGCGCATCTGGGCACTTCATAGCGCGCGTGGACTGCTTGGTATTACTTTTATGTCGGGCGTGCCCCCTTACAGGGGGATTTTCGACGAAAAATAAAAAATACCCCAAACTACCCCAAGAAGGTCAAAACATACCAACAAAATAGTAAAATAGTCCCCAGACTATGTTTGGATTATTGTTTGACTATGTGTGGGGTATGTTTTATTTTCAGTCGAAAATCCCCCTGTAGGGGGACGGGCCCGATATAAGATTACTTGGGAAGGATGGTGCACGTTCAGCGCGCTCCTGGCCCGTGTGTGTGTGGTATACTTTGGTAGAACTGCTGACCCATGCATGCGCAAGATCAGCGCACGCGCACCACCCTGTTCTTACGATCGACGGTGCCAGGGGCGCCAGTCGTCCAAGACATCCTCATACCAAGTCGTGGAATTCTGTGATTCTTTGAATGGTCGGACTTCCTGGCTTGATCCTGGAATGAATGGAACCAAACGTTCTGGCACAATGTCTGGGGGCTGGCAGCACCCGGACATCCCACAATTCGAAGTGGGAAATCAAATGCTATGAGATAGTTACTGCTCTGCGCTCTTTGAACTTCATTGTCGGGAGCATCAAACTTGAAAACAAGAGATCCGCAAATTCTAATGATTCACGAATGGACTTCCTGGGACCACTCAAACTCGCACTGTTGGAGCTCATTGAGATCTTGGATGCGCGTCCCGCTGTTGAAGCCTCGGGGCTGGGCGGTGCATGTGACACATCATTAGAAAAGGCCCGGGCATAATCTGGCGACCCAGTAGGGTCTGGTGGGGCTTGAGGTCAAGGGGGGTAATGCTGTGAACGCTGTTGAGGGAGAAGTCGCCATAACCTCTGGGCGGGCTCCAGATTATCGCACCAGGCGCGTGCGTGATGGGAGACACGAGGCACTGTTTTTTTGGGTGTGGCACGTGTGATGAGCGATGGCAATGGCATCAGCGGCCTTGACACAGGTTCTCTCGAAACATCTGTAGGAAGGCGGATGAGGATGAGGAGTTGGAGGAGGAGAAGAAACAACTGCATTCAGATACATGTTCAGAGGTCCGAACGGAATTCTTGGACGAGGAGGGGGGAGGAGGAGGAGGAGGAAGACCCCCCCTCTTAAAAAGAGGATGAAGAGAAGAGGCAGACAAGCTAAGTGCGCTCGCGTCATATCTGACGTCCTATCCCTAGCCTCCCATCCCTTACCATGGCGTAGAGCCCCTCTCTACTCGCCCAATCGGATGTCGAAAAGGACCACGATCCCCAAAGGGGAGAGCACGCGATGCACAGCACGGCGTGGCATTGTGCAGTCCAACATTGCGTCTGTACTTGCACTGCAGCGCAAGCCATGGCATCGCATGGCGGCACACAACATAGCACTGCACGCCAGAGGACACGGCAAGAAGCTGGCGAACAACCACCTCGGCTCTTGCCCCAGCCGCTGGGAGGCCGGCCCTCGGGGGTCAGACACTGCCACGCCCCCGCCTCCCCGACCTCTCACCCGCCGGGGAGACGCGAGGCTCGGGTTTGGCGGACTCGGGTTGGCTCGACGGGGCCGTCAGAAGGATCACGAGATCCAGTCTGCAATGCGACGCGAGCTCCCGATTGCAAACATCCCACGGGCAGGAGGAGAAGGAGGAGGAGGAGGAAGAGGAGGAGGAGGAGGGAGGAGGGAGGAGGGAGGAGAGAGGAGAGAAGAGAGAGGAGAGAGGAGGGAGGAGGAGGAGGAGGAGGAGGAGGAGGAGGAGGAGGAGGAGGAGGAGGAGGAGGAGGGGGAGGAAGAGGAGGAGGAGGAGGAGGAGGAGGAGGAGGGAGGAGGAGGGAGGCAGGAGGAGGAGGAGGAGGAGGAGGAGGAGGAGGACAGGTCCGTCAAAAAGCACCGGCATACCCGAGTTCCCGAGTTCTGGCGAGCTCGAGTCTGGCCTGGCCGGCATCTCGGGGCGCAGCCCCGCCGGGGCGACGATGGCGCCCCACATGGGGGCTCCAGCGTGGCGAACGACGCCAAATTTAAGTCAGGCCTGCCCCCCCCCCCCCTCCAGGGGGATCTTCGCCGAAAAATGAAAAAAAACAAAAAACAAAAAAAACTCAAAAACTAGTCAACAAATAATATAGAAAAAGACCGGGAACTATGTTCTGATGATTTGTTACCTTTTTGGGTCATTTGGGGGGTATTTCCCAACCATCCTGTGGTGTTGGGTCCTCGTTTTGAAGAGACAGCGCCCCGCGTTCACTCCTCCTCCCGCTGCCCCCTCCCTCCTGCCATCATCATCATCATCATCATCATCATCATCATCATCATCATCATCATCATCATCATCATCATCATCATCATCACCATCATCATCACCATCACCATCACCATCACCATCATCATCATCATCATCATCATCATCATCATCATCCTCATCTCATCATCATCATCATCATCATCATCATCATCATCATCATCATCATCATCATCATCATCGTCATCGTCATCGTCATCGTCATTATCACCATCATCATCGTCATCATCATCATGGGGCCACGAAACGTGTGCAACCGTTTCGGTATCACCATCATCATCATCATCATCGACATCATCGACGTCATCATCACCACCATCATCATCATCATCGCCATCATCACCCGTCACACGTTTCGCGGCCCCATAAGGATCTCCACCGAAGGCCCCAGTGGCTGCGCTCCCATGCGCCCACCGCACCCATTCCGGCACACCCCTCACACGTTTCGTGGCCCCATGGGGAGCTCCAGCGAAGGCCCCAGTGGCTGCGCTCCCATGCGCCCACCGCACCCATTTCGGCACACCCCTCATACGATTCGTGGCCCCATAGGGAGCTCCAGCGAAGGCCCCAGTGGCTGCGCTCCCATGCGCCCGCCGCACAGATTTCGGCACACCCCTCACACGCTTCGTGGCCCCATAGGGAGCTCCAGCGAAGGCCCCAGTGGCTGCGCTCCCATGCGCCCACCGCACCCATTTCTGCACACCCCTCACACGTTTCGTGGCCCCATAGGGAGCTCCAGCGAAGGCCCCAGTGGCTGCGCCCCCATGCGCCCACCGCACCCATTTCGGCACACCCATCACACGCTTCGTGGCCCCATGGGGGGCTCCAGCGAAGGCCCCAGTGGCTGCGCTCCCATGCGCCCACCGCACCCATTTCGGCACACCCCTCACACGTTTCGTGGCCCCATAGGGAGCTCCAGCGAAGGCCCCAGTGCCCGCGCTCCCATGCGCCCACCGCACAGATTTCGGCACACCCCTCATACGTTTCGTGGCTCCATAGGGAGCTCCGCCGAAGGTCCCAGTGCCCGCGCCCGCATGCGTCAGCCACACCCATTTCGGCACAACCCTCACACGCTTCGTGGCTCCATAGGGAGCTTCACCGAAGGCCCCAGTGCCCGCGCCCGCATGCGCCCCGCACACCCATTTCGGCACGCCCCCCACGCGTTCCGTGGCCCCATAGGGAGCTCCGCCGAAGGTCCCAGTGGGTGTGCCCGCATGCGTCCCGCACACCCGTTTCGGCACACCCCTCGCACGTTTCGTGGCCCCATAGAGAGCTCCACCGAAGGCCCCAGTGGGTGTGCCCGCATGCGTCCTGCACACCCATTTCGGCACACCCCTCGTACGTTTCGTGGCCCCGTAGGGGGCTCCACCGAGAAGATATTCACAATTGCAGTATTCCCAATTGCACATGGCTGGGTCCTTCGCCAGGATATTTTTTTATGTTTCGTCAAAAATTCCCCTGTATGGGGGACACGCCCGACATAACGCTAGATGACTCCTTGCCGTCGCTCGGACGTCCATTTCCCGTGCATTGTTCGGTTTCGCGCGTGTGCTTTTCCCAACCATCCTGTGGTGTTGGGTCCTCGTTTTGAAGAGACAGCGCCACGCGTTCCTTCCTCCTCCCGCTGCCCCCTCCCTCCTCCCTCCTCCCCCTCCTTGCCTCTGCTCTCGGCACACCTCTCACACGTTTCGTAGCCCCATAGGGAGCTCCACCGAAAGCCCCAATGGGGATGATCGCATGCGGTTCCCCAACCCAGGGCAGCGTTTCGTGTCCCCATAGGGAGCTCCGCCGATGGCCCCAGTGGGGGGGGGGGGTCGCATGCGGTTCCCCCACCCAGGGCAGCGCTTCGTGGCCTCACAAGGGGCTCCGCCGATGGCCCCAGTGGGGGGGTCGCATGCGGTTCCCCCACCCAGGGCAGCGTTTCGTGGCCCCATAGGGAGCTCCGCCGATGGCCCCAGTGGGGGGGGTCGCATGGGGAGCCCCGCCGAAGGCCTCAGTGGGGGGGGGGGGTCGCATGCGGTTCCCCAAACCCAGGGCAGCGTTTCGTGGCCTCACAGGGAGCTCCGCCGATGGCCCCAGTGGGGGGGGTCGCGTGCGGTTCCCCCACCCAGGGCAGCGTTTCGTGTCCCCATGGGGAGCTCCGCCGATGGCTCCAGTGGGGGTGCCCGCATGCGGTTCCCCACCCAGGGCAGCGTTTCGTGGCCTCACAGGGAGCTCCGCCGATGGCCCCAGTGGGGGAGGGTCGCATGCGGTTCCCCCACCCAGGGCAGCGCTTCGTGGCCCCATAGGGAGCTCCGCCGATGGCCCCAGTGGGAGGTCGCATGCGGTTCCCCCACCCATGCACCCATGGCAGCGCGTTCATTCGCCCCATAGGGAGCTCCGCCGATGGCCCCAATGGGGTGGTCGCATGCGGTTCCCCAAACCCAGGGCAGCGTTTCGTGGCCCCATGGGGAGCTCCACCGAAGGCCCCAGTGGGGGGGGGGGTCGCATGCGGTTCCCCCACCCAGGGCAGCGCCTCGTGGCCCCATAGGGAGCTCCGCCGATGGCCCCAGTGGCTGCTCTCGCATGCGGTTCCCCAAACCCAGGGCAGCGCTTCGTGGCCCCATAGGGAGCTCCACCGTGGGCCCCAGTGGGTGGGGGTGCCCGCATGCTCTCCCCCACCCAGGGCAACGTTTCGGGGCCCCATGGGGAGCTCCACCGTAGGCCCCAGTGGGGGTGCCCGCATGCGGTTCCCCCACCCAGGGCAGCGTTCCGTGGCCCAATAGGGAGCTCCACCGAAGGCCCCAGTGGGGGTGCCCGCATGCGGTCCCCCACCCAAGGCAGCGCTTCGAGGCCCCATGGGGAGCTCCACCGACGGCCCCAGTGGGGGTGTTCGCATGCGGTTCCCGCACCCAGGGTAGCGTTTCGTGGCCCTATAGGGAACCCCACCGAATGCGTTGCTCACAAAGACGGTACTCAAAACTGCATATGGTTGGTTCCTTGGCCAGGCTAATTTTTTGTTGCTCGATGGTCCAGGATGGTCCTCCATGGTTCTCGCCGAGAAAACCATGCACACGTCCGAGCGATGCCAGGACTCCGCCCTGGAAGCTCGATCCCCGAAGTTCCCCCGCTCGGCCAGAATGCCAACCGCCCCGAACGCCGAACCTGTGGGCCTTAGGTCGCCCCCTCCGCGCAGCAGTAGACCGCCCCGAGGATCTCTCGAGCTCACGGGGAGCAAACCTGCTCTTCGGCCTGGCCCTCGCTAGGGCCCTGCGGGCCGCATGATTCGAGCCTCAGGGTCCACGAAACGCGGCCGAGCGCGCATGCGGCGATCATGAGTCGAAGCCAGGGCCAGGACATGATCGGTCTGGGACAAAGAGGGGATCTCTGACACATGGTGGTTTTGGAGGATGTATCGGGCGCCGCGGCCATTGCAGAGCGCTCTGGAACGCTCCCAGAGCGTTCCAGGACTCTATATGGAGCGATTCGTCCTGGTTGTGGGCCCGCCCAGTATCATGCGGCATACAGTCCAATCCTTAGCTGGTGGACGGGTCTCTTTGACCGCCCAGGAAAGAGTAGGAGGAGGAGGAGGAGGAGGAGGAGGAGGAGGAAGAGGAGGAGGAGGAGGAGGAGGAGGAGGGGGAGGAAGAGGAGGGAGGAGGAGGGAGGAGGGAGGAGGAGGGGGACGGAGGACGGAAGAGGACGGAGGGGGAGGAGGAGGAGGAGGAGGAGGAGGAGGAGAGGAGGAGGAGGAGGAGGAGGAGGAGGCGGAGGAGGCGGAGGAGGAGGAGGAGGAGGCAGCGCCGCGCGCGCTCGAACCTGGCGCCACACTGGAGCGCTCTCGCCGACCGGCGCGGAGACGGCGACGGCACTGGCGGCGACGAGGGCGAAGCGCGGCTAAGCGCGCAGCAGCGCGACGTAGGACGTCGGGCGAAGAGACGCGCGCGGCCTGCAACAGATCACGACGACGACACACCCACACACACACACACACCTACATCAATATGTGTATTCGTATAGACAACTATTTACACATGATGCACAGAGAATGTAGACACAGGAGTGAGCGAGACAGGGAGAGAGAAGAGAGAGAGAGAGAGAGAGACAAAACAAGAAGGAGATCTGGAAGGACAAATATGATAAAAAAACGATACCGCTACTCCACGGACCTCTCCCGGGGTGCACTCCTGCCAAAATATCGAAGAGAATCCAACCATGGCGACGAGAACCTCCCAAGAGGCTCCACGAGGCCAGAACGAAAGAACGGGAACGATGCTGGCACGCACCTTCCGGAAAGGTACCTACCGTTAGGGGGGGGGGAATCCCCCCCCCCATCACGGAAGGGAACAAGAGAGAGAGAGAGAGAGAACAAAAAAAAGGGAGGGAACAACCACCAACTGCACACGACGACGACGGCGGCCGAGAGAGAGAGAGAGAGAGAGAGAGTGCCAGCCACCCAGCAAACACACGACGCAGAACGGCGGCCACGGCGGCGAGCGCGACGGCGGCGGCGGCGGCGCCGCGAACGAGCAGGAACGCTCGGGCGCCGGGGCGCGTCCTCGTCGATCTGCGCGAGGCGGGCGCAGTCGCGCCCTCGGTCCGCGGGCTCGGCCTGGCGCGGCCGGCGCGGCGCGGCATCGGAGGGAGCCGGCGCGCGGTGGCGGCAGGCGCCCGACCACAGGGAACCTCCCACGAGAAACCCAGCCTGAGGTCGGGCACGTCCCCCTACAGGCAGATTGGTAGAACATCAAACATAGTCAGCACATACTCTGACATAGTTTATTATATATATGTATACATATATATATATATATGTTTAACAAAAAATGGAACAATCGTCCCCCGACTATTTGTGTTGGACTATTTTTGAACACTCCTCCTGTAGAGGGACACGCCCGACTGAAACCCAACCCTGAGACCCCAGGGCGTCCCTTGATTTCTGGTGTGGGAACGGCGCGCTCTCCACAACAACTATGAGATAGATGATGACCTAGTCTTGAACCCGTGAGCGCACTATTTCATTCTCATAATCTGCCTTCTTCCTTCACTACTACGACGCATCCCAGGAAACCTGGGGCACCCTGGAGGCAAGCAGGGTGTAGCTTGGCATGGGTCTCCACTGTGCACCACAACATGTCTGGCCGACCGCTGTGCCCAGGAATGTTCGGCGAGGGAACTCTCGGCGGCGAGCCCGGAGGGGCGGGGGGAAATGCAGAGGTCAGTCAGTCAGTCAAGCCAGGCGCCAGGCAACGGCGCGTCGGCGCATCGGCAGGGAACCGAAGTGAGCACGATGGGCTCACGGATTCCAGAACAACGGATTGGCAAGACAAGGCGGGCCTTCTCAGAAGGCTAGGGAGTCCCCGGGCCTTCTGAAAAGTCTCCTGGGTCTTCCCCGAAGACACAGAAGAAACCTCTCAGAAGCCGCGAGGGCTTCGGAGAAGTCCCGCCGCCTTCTGAAAAGGCCTTCTTCATCTCGCTCCCCCCCTCGCTCTGAGATGTTGTTAAAAACGCTGGGGGCGTTTTCAGGATCAACATTGTTTGTTTTGGGACCTGCTGTTTCTCCGTTTTGGGATTGCCGTCTCGCCGCTTCGGTCCGTTTTCGGTTCGTTGAAAACAATAAGGAAACGGATCGCAACTTGTGATCCGTTTTCTTACTGCTTTGAATTGTTGTTTTTTCTCTGTTTCCCGTTTCTGACAAGTGTGTTCTGTCTTGGGTTGTGTTTTTCATATTTTGGGTTGCCGTTTTTCGCTCGTTTTGGGCCTGGCTGGTGTCGCTATTATTTGTGTTTTGGGTTGCCGTGGTTTTTCAATGTTTTGGTCGACTGCAACGTGACAAGTTGAAAACGGAACAAAAGACACCACCAACGTTTCTTAAGAACAACTCAGCCCTCGCTCGCCGCCGAGGATTCGGCGTACGGCAAGTTCGTGTCGTCACGATCCCAGCGTTGGCTTCTGACACCGCGTGGATCGGCGGCTTTTCGATCGTCCGATCGTTCCATGTAGGCCGATTCTGAACCACTGGCGGCGTTCAACCTTGAACGCCCGCGGCTGGGTCGCGACCGGTCGACACGACGCGAACCTGCTGTACAGACGCTCCAGCATCCCACAGGTTGGGAAGCTGGGGCGTCTATATACACCGAGAGCTCCCTGGCCGACCAGGCGACCTGGTGTATACGCCGAGCCACTCCCCCGACAGTGGAGGCCAGTCCACAAGAAAGCTTTTAAGAAACCTTTGCCACAAGAAAGCCAACCCTGAGACCCCAGGACGTCCGTTGATTTTTGGTGTGGGAGCGTCACGCTCTCCATAATTAGCAACACCATCGAAGCCCAAGAAACCCAGGGCACCCTCCAGGCAAGCAGGATGTTTCTTGGCATGGGTCTTCACTGTATTTCAGGGCTTTCCAGCCCCGCCCGCCCCGAGCCATGCCTGCCATCCCCACCAAAGGGTTTCTGACATCCTGGCGATGCGACAAGATGACGAATCAGCAACTGTTGGAGGATTTCCGGCCTGTGGGGGCCATATCCGGAACCCAGAGCCGTGAAAGACAGTTAAAATCGAAACGCCGCTCCTGGGGAGGAGGTCCAGACATCTGGGGGTCCGTGTTGCGAGAAATCACGACGTCGGATGTCGAAGGAGGGAGGGGGGCGAACGCCTCGTCTCTTACGAGGGGTCCTCTGGACTGTTTTTGGCAACCTTTTTTCCCGCCCAGGCCCTTCGTGGCCGTCTGCTACAATGGGCGTTTCCTTTTGACTTCTGCTCCGTCGTTTTACCAGCATATCCTGGCCTGTGTGCAGTAGGCCTTGGCCCTCAAAGCTTGGAAACCATATGATGTAAACGCTGCGCCGAAAAATACGCCACGACTGGCTTCATCAGCACCCGATCGGGGTCCCACAGCCTCATGACATCCCACTGGAGCCTGCGCAGACCGCAACAAAGCCCCCCCGAATCACCGGAGAGGCCTGAGGGCTACAGTAGGAGATCGACCACAAAAAACCTTCCACAAGGAACCCAACCCTGAGATCCCAGGACGTCCATTGGTTTTTGGTGTGGGAACGTCACGCTTTCCAAAAACCGTCAAAACCCAGGACACCCTGGAGGCAAGCAGGGTGTTTCTTGGCATGGGTTTCCACTGTACCCCCTCGGTGGAGGCCACGGCCGATATCGGGCGTTGGCAGAACTGGGTTTAGTGGGACCTGGTTTAGTGATGTGTACCGGGGAACGCCCCCCCGCCCCGTTCCACTAACCGGAGCTGCCGTCACCCGAAAAACACGAGCTACGGCAGACCTGGTTCAGTGATTCTGGCCAATTAATTCAGGGGCTCCGGGGCCCTACCACTAACGGGTCCCCTTACCTGGGGGCCCTGGCCATGCCCGACGATAGCGGTCTTGATGCCAACTTCTGGCCTCCGATGCTCCCAACGCCACCCGCTCCCCTCGGGAGGAGGCACGCACAGAGGAAACCACTCTGGATGGGGTGTCGCATCCTGGCCGGACTGGGAGGCCCCACGCACTGGGTGCGCCCAAGACGTGATCCGAGGCACCCGCGCGGACAAGGAGGTGCCAGGGAGCAGATTGAACGAACAAGACGAAGAACAAGACGAAGAAGAAGAGGAAGACGACAGGAAGGGGGGGGCCTTGAACTCTGAGAGAGCTCGCTGCCCCAGCCCTGCCGGCATCCCCGCCCCCCCTGGCCCTCACCCGCCATTACTAGGATGCCCCCGATGACAAGGCCTCCGTTGCCAGGGGTCGACCCGTGCCCCCCGAGAGCTCCCGAGCCCCGACTCTGTTGAAGGAGCCCCAGGACACACAAATAAATAGACACAAATAAAACTATTCCCATATTTTCCTATATTTTCTGGGCTTCTGTCTTTCCCCCCACTTCCCATGTTTTGCCATATTTTCTGGGAAATCGACGATGAACTGTGCCTGTGTGTTTCTTTTCCTCCTGATCTGTGGGGCTTTCGAGTGGAGCAAGCACATGCTGGACCAAGCTCGGGGGCATACGAAGGGGGGGGGGGGGGGGGCACCCTCGATTTTTCTGGAGGTGGGCAAGGGGTGCGGCACAAAAGGGTGTGGTGCCAGTCGTGGAAATCGAGGTGCTGTTTAGGATAGACACCGCCAAGCTCCCCCTTTTCTGCCACACCCCGTTCCTACCCCTTTCCCACCTCCGGAGATTTGTCCTACCCCTTTCCTACCCCCTTTTATGCCACACCCTTTTATGCCACACCCCTTTCCTGCCTCCGGAAATATGGGTGCGTCGACGGGGGTGCGTGCCTCCCCGGAACATCCCACGATCGCTGTCTCGCCGCGGGGCGTGTATCGGCCGACGAAAACTGTAGGAAAAAACGCACTGTGGGAAAAAACACACTGTGGGAACACACACACACACACACACACACACACACTGTGTGTGTGTGTTTTATCCCACAGACTGTGTGTTTTTTGTTCCCACAGTGTTTTTTTTTTCCCACTTCCTACAGAAACAGCGCCTGCAACGTCGGGCGGGTGGTACCGGCGGTGGCCCGAGCGGGGGTGAAAAAACGAGCCCCAAATGGGGCCCTTTCAGGCCCCTTTTGGACCCCTGCTGGCTCCTAAAGTGGCCTTAAAGGGCCCCTCGAGGACCTCTTCCTGCCATTTGAGCCACCGCCCATTACCACCCGCCCGACAAGGCTCATGTGTCCACTTGTCTGGCAGGGCGTCCCTGGAGGCCCGGGTGTCGCCTGGCGAGCCCGTCCACCTCGACGAAGACGAGAAGGGCGGCGACGGACAGCGACGACGATTCACAACGACGGCGGACGAAAACGACGACGGGCCACCAACGCGAGGTGCAAGGGGGGTCCCCCTCTGGAGTGGTCCCCCCTCCCGCTCGAGACATCTCCGACCTCCAGCTCGGGGAGGCCTCGTGGGCCTCCTCGCCTGAAAGGCTGCAGCATTGTGCAGTATCTGTCCGACTCGAATCGGGAAATGGGATCGAATCGGACTGGGCGTCGGATCGGGCTGCATCGGCGTGGAATCAACATCGAGTCGGGTCGGCCGCGCTGAGATGTAGAGTACAGCGGCGCCGTGCAGACATCGGGCCGAATCGGACCCCTGGAGGATCTGCCAGCATCGGAGCGGACCAGGCAGGACAGAATCGCTATCGAATCGGACCGCTCGGATGGAAATGGGCACTGGTGAAGGGGCCCTGGGACACACAAATAAATAGACGCAAATAACAAGATACCCCGTACTTTCCCATATTTTCTGAGTTTTTGTCTTCCCCCCCACTTCCCATATTTCCTATATTTTCTGGGAATCCCTTCTGAATTCCGTCCTCCGAGATGACGGCGCAGGGCGAATTGAGACGACGGCACCCCACGATCGGTCCCCAGACCCCCCGGGGTCCAGACCAATCAGTTTGTAAGTTTGCCGAGCTGCGTCCAGCCATGGCGACGAGGGGCTCCGCGACGGCCAACTGCGGTTGCATCAACTCGCCCTCAGGGCCCCCTGTGAGAATGATGATGACGGCAAAAGCGACGGCGACGGCGGCGGCGAAGACGGCGTAACGTCCGAGGCCTCTCCCTGGTGCAGCAGCATTTCGCACACGTGGGGGTGGACGGGCAGGTCCAGGGTCACCTGGTGCCAGAGCGCCAGGCCTGCGGGGAAAGCAAGGAGACGAGAGACGCCCTCGGGTCGGACCAAAGGGGGAATATAACAAAGGGGGTGCGAAACAGTTTATGTAGCTGGTTTTCCCGGCGCCTCATGGCGCCGGGAGGCGCCAACGTATCGAGAACGACGCCCGGAGGCGGGGCCGAAACCCGCTGCATGCAACAGATTTCGCACCCCCACTTTCACAATCCATTCCTTTAGTCCGACCCTACACTCCCAGCGGGCTAGATTCGTCAACGATGGCGGCAACATAACAAAAACGAGCGGGGCGGGGGGCTGGACGATCGGACAGGGCCCGGAAAGCTGGGCTGGGACAGTCGCAAACCCCAATCGAAAAGCAGTGGGCCCCAGACGAACTTACCATGCCTGCGACGGCTTGGGGCCGTAATCCATCATCCACTCCTGCTCCCGAGCTGAGGGGCACCCGCCACGCTGCTGCTGGCAACCACCTATGCTCCCAAGAAACGCCCGCAGACATGCGACGTCCTGATTTTTTCAAGACGGTGCCCCCGAAGTCCCGACTCTTTCCCCAGGACCAGCTTCTCGTCCCGAGTCGTTCTGTGACGGCCCTGGGGCCCGACGTGGGCCCCCCAGGGCCGAAAATGGCGAGACACCTCCCGTCCTGATTGTTTTACGACGCGAGCATGCCTGGGCCCTCTCCCCCCTCCTCGCTCCTCCCTCCATCGCGCGCGGCCGAATCTGACTCCTTCCCTGACGAGCCCCTCCCATGACGACCCCCTTCGCCCTCACGACGCGCCCCTCTGGCCGCCCGCGCGCGAGGCAAGGCTAGGCCCCTCTGGCCGGCCTCTCCACCGCCCCCGCGCCCTTACCTGCCCAGCGACGGCGGCAGCGACGGCGGCGACAGACGACCACGGCGGTGGGTGGCGGCGAGAGCGAGGATGAAGGAGGAGCGGAGGTGCCTCGCGCGGCCGGGCAGCCCGCAGAGGAGTGATGCCGACGCACGCCCGCACCGTTCCTCCGATGCAGTCATCCAGCCTTCTAACCCCTGACCCCGAGATGGGGAGCAGGAGGAGGAGGAGGAGGAGGAGGAGGAGGAGGAGGAGGAGGAGGAGGGGGAGGAGGGGGAGGAGGGGGAGGGGGAGGGGGGGGGGAGGGGGAGGGGAGGAGGGAGGGGAGGAGGAGGAGGGAGGAGGAGGAGGAGGAGGAGGAGGAGGAGGAGGAGGAAGGGGGTGGGTCCGTAGCCTTGTCCAAGCCCCGCTGCCCCCCGCTTGGACCCCGAACGGGGTCCAAACGGAATGAGAGCCCTGTGGCCAGTCTGGCTCAGTGGCGCCGCCCTCGCGTCAGATCTCCTCGGGGCCCGCGGCGGGGCGGAAGAGACGGGCACGTCGTTAGCGGTGGCGCGCGACGGAAAATCCGGCATTTTACTAGTGCCGGGGGGGCCTCCTTCCCCCTCTCGCCTCCGTGGGCCTCCCTGGTGGCGGCGCTGGGCGAGATGACGACGCCGAGACCATGAAAGACCTCTTCACGTCTCAGTCGAAGGGCCGGTACAAGACCAAGCCGCCCCCGTTGGACGAAGAGTCTCTGACGCAGCTCGCGGAGATTCCCGCCGTGGACGTGATGGCCCTCAGGCTTGGGGCATCGCTGACAAGCTGTACGAGTCGGCTGCCATCGACGCCCTCGGCTTCACGTACTAGCTGAACCAGCTGGGCAACGCACCCAGTGGTGGAATTCGTGTGGACGGTGGGTATCTGCCCTCTCAGGTGGTCGGTGTGCTAGGGGCCTCAGGCCCTAGTAGCACACCGCCTGAGGTTAGAGGCTATATTTATTTTCAAATTTTGTATTTCCGTGGCTTGGGCTGTGGTCCAAATTCACCGCCCATAAGCCGTGGTGGTTTTGTGGTTACGGGGGCGGCAAGCTACAGTTCAGACGATTTCACGGGCTTGGGAAAGACAATTTCGGTTGCTGTGTTGTCTGGTGTGCACTTGCTTTGGCGGCTGGGAGGTAGCATAAGTACCCTGGCATGTACGAGCCGATGCTAGTGGTTATTTCGTGCTGTCGTTTGTCCATGGATCGGCCGTCGCGTGCTTCCTCTCAATCAGTGGTATTGCGCAGCATAGGCGGTGGTCCTCATCGATTTCGGCTCCGCGCTCATCGTGTTTAGTTCGGAGGTGCACGAAGAGGACGTCGGGGAGGTCATCTTCTGAGTGTGCGTTGTTCGGGCTATCTTTCGCTGATGGATAGACTCGTCAGAGGCTCCACAGGGGCAAGAGGGGGGGCATTTGTGGTGGGGGGAACCTCGACCTGCAGTCGGCGATACATCGCTGATAGATCGACCATAGGCCCTGATGGCGAACCCCCGCGTTCCCGGGCTGGGTGGGCTATCGGGCCACCATCGGCGATGAATGTCCGGTGGTTCAAAGATGAGTTCTTGAAGGATGGGGGCCTCAGGATAGGAAGGGTTCTGGGGGTAGATCTACGCTGTCTAAGGCACCTCGTCCTCAGGACACTATCCATCATCGGGGGCGCGCAAACATGGATCAGCGATCCATGGATTTGGCGCGCGGTCCCCAAATCCATGGATCGGGGGAGGTGCCCTCCCCAAGATGCGGCCAGTGCCGCCTCAGACGGCCGCAGAAGTCCTCGATTTACCATGGAAAAGGACCCGGCGCTAATCCACGCCCCGTTCACCCATGTGTGCGATCGCCTGACATCAGGACCCCATCGTTGAAGCACCGAGAAGGGCGATTGGAAGTCGGTGCGTCCCCTCCGGGGGTCTTCTGACCCGGGTCAATCCAGACCCGGGTCAGCAGGAAACCCAAAACTGCAGTGCAGGAAAAACAAATGCCACGCAGACCTCCGCAAACCCGGGCCGGCCAAGATGCGCGGCCGCCTCGCGGCCACGAGCGGCTCGCTGACCCGGGTCAGCCAGAGGGGGTCTTCGCAGGATCCTGCAGGATCTGGTGCCCTGGCTCACCCCCGTTTGCACTGACCCCCGTCTCCAGGCTCCCGACCCGGGGCCCCCTCCCCGAGCCATCGGGAGCGGCAAAGAGGGGGGTGCCCAAGAGGGGGGGGTGCAAATCATGACCGGCGGCATGTGCGCGGCCCAACGGGGGGGCCAGGGACATAATGAAATAAGAAGAAGCGCCATGAAATCTGGGGAAATATCATGCCCCCCGCCATGATATCCACCCCCCCCTAGTCATCACCCCCCTCTTTGCCGCCCCCGAGAGCCAGTGAGCCCGGCCGCCCCCGCCCGGCCTCCTGGGCCGCACCTCGGGCCCGGCGCGGGGCCGCCCGCGGGGCGAGCTCGGGGCACTCCCCGGGGGCTGCTCCGCGGCGGGGCCCCGTCATGGGCCCGCCCTGCCTCCAGGACATAGGGGGAAAACAAACCTACCTCGCTTTTGACCACCCTCGCTTCCAAGAGATACCAAACGATGCCAAATTGCAGCCTGTACTGGTCAGGCCGCTTGACGAGGAGGCGCGTGGTACGGCTTGGTTTTGCCTGGAAGCGAAAGCGGGGTAGGTTTTTCACGCTCTGAGGACAGGCCTGCCGACAGTGCCGGAGCCCAGCTGGGGGCCTCTGGCGGCCGACAGCTGCGAAACGTCCACCTGCGAATCCCGTGGCGCGCCCGGAAAACGGGCACGTGCGGGAGTCACGGGTGCTGTGCGCCTTAAGAAGAGCACATCAGCAACGAGCAAAAACGGGTCTGACGCGAGATGGCACAGCGACCCCACGCGGTGGCTCACGCGGGCCGCCAGCGCGGCATGCTACGCTGGAAGCGAGGGCGCTTACGCGCAGCCTTACGCGAGCAGCTTACGCGCCAATGTCGGCGGAGACGACTCCGTCATTCTTGCGTCGCTCACATGCGGTCCAGATCCGACGGCGGCCGCTGCGGGGCAGGCGACTCCTTGCCTCAAGTGTGTGCACCGTCCGCTGCGACCCCGACCAGGGCCACTGCTCGAAATGGACGGGGACTGCTGTCGTCGGTCTTCGTCCCCTGTCTTCCTGGTGGGCTTGTTTTCCACCGCCACCACCATATGTAGGGAGCCCACAAAAGACGTCCGCGCCCAACTGTGTACATGAACACGGCCCCTTGACCCGCGAGACCGGCCGCGTGATACGAGCATTCGCGCAATGCGAACTCTCGAAACCAGCGTGGATGCATGTACGTGCACGTCCTTCCTTCGCTCCTGAAGAAGTAGGAGGGGGAGGGGGGTCCTCCTGCTCCCCTTCGTTCTTCCTCCTCCTCCTCCTCCTCCTCCTCCTCCTCCTCCTCCTCCACCTCCTTCCCCCTCCAACGTATGGTGGTGGTGGTGGTGGAAAACAGGCCCGTCATTCCCTGTCTTTCCGTACCCCGTCCCGATCGCACCGAACTCCCCCCCAAAAGGCCCGCTTTTGCTGCGCTCGGACGGCCGCCCGGCCGGAGGCCGGTGGCCCGAGCGCTCCCTCCGCCCGCGGCGGGCTAGGACCCGGCGTCCCACTCGAGCGTCTTCTGCAGCCTGACGATCGGGTCGGGCGAAAGGGGGGGATAGTAACGGGTGGGTTTGAGAATCAGCTCACGTAGCTGATTTTCCCGGCGCCTCCCGGCGCCGGAGGCGGCTTTGCATCGAGGAATGGGCCCCTCGGTGGGGCCGAAACCAGCTGCATGCAGCAGATTTCGGACCCCCCCCCTTTCCCAATCCCCCCCTTTCGCCCGGCCCGAGACGAACTCGAGGCCCGGCTGCCGCGGGACGCCGACGCCGGCCTCCGGCGGCGGGAACGGCACGCGCTCGGCGGTGGCCTTGTAGCCGAGCCGGCCGTACCAGCTCAGCAGCTCCGTCCGCACGGTGAGCACGTACATGACCGCCACCTTGGCGTCCATCTTCCAGTACGCGTGCTTCTCAGCGGTCTTCACCAGGTGCGAGCCGACGCCCTCGGACTGGAAGTCGGGGTCTACGGCGAAGAGGCCGAGCTCCACGACCCCAGGCGCGACGCGCTTGGCGTGGATGGTGCCGATCACGGCACCGCTCGTCCCCGTGGCGACCTGCAGGATCTCCGTGCGGGGTCCGCTGCGGTCGCAGCTGGCGATCACCTCCAGGACGTCCAGCTCGGTCGTCCGGATGCCCCCTATGATGTCCCGCTCCTGGGTGGCAGCGATAAAGGGGGAAGCAGCTCAAGAGGGGGAAACGTCGACCTGGGATCGGCGATCAGCACGCCGCATGCTCCTGGGTGGGGGTGGGCTATCGGACCCCTGCCGGCGAGGAGTGGGCGCTCGGGGGTCCATGCGTCCCCCCCCCCTCCCCGAGCCTATCCCCCCCCGCCCTGACGTTGCCCCTGCACTCCGTCGTCCACGCGCCCGCGTCACCGCCCTCGTACTTGCCCCTGTAGGCCCAGTTGACCACCTCCGTGATCTCCCCCGCCTGGTCCTTCCTGGCCCGCCGTACCTCAAAGCCTCCTGGATGGGGACCGAGCAGACGGGTTCGGAGGATCGCGCCGCATCGCCGACACATCGGCGATGCATCGGCCATGCATCGGCCATGCACTGGCGACGTTGGCGTGAAGAACATCGGGCCCCACACTGGGCCGCATATCGCGAATGCACCGCCGATGCATCGGCGATATGCGGCGCGGTCCTCCGACCCCATCTACTCCGACCCCATCTGGGAAGCCTACAGAGTGCGGGCGTTGGCAGAACTGGGTTTCGTGGGACGCCCCCCCCCCCCGCCCCACTCCACTAACCGGAACTGCCGCCACCCGGCAAAACACCAGCTACGGAAGACCTGGCTTAGTGGCTCTGGCCACTGTATGGGCTCAATGGGCCCCACTGCTGACCGGGTCCACTTGCCTGGGGTCCTGGCTCTACCCGAAGTTGAGCAGAGACCAGCCGTCCCGGCATTCCTACAGTCCTACCACGAAATGTTCTTAGAAACCCCAAATGTTCCAAGAACCAAGACAATGTTCTCAGAACATAAACCCGATGTGTTAAACCAAGACGGTCCCAGCCAGACATGTTCTGAGAGCACTTCGTGGAAACCACAAGAACGGTTCTTAGAACACTGTTGGGTAGGGCTACAGGCGAGCCAGCCAGGACGCTTCGCCACTGGTTGACCGAAGATTGGAAGCCTGGAAATGGGCACCAACACCAACACAGAGGGTTGCCTCCACAGGGGAAGATGATCCTAGATATTCGGTGTTGGTGGTGATATTCCGGCCACCTTGGGAGCGAGAATAGTACCACCACCGCCGAGATCGGGATCTTCTTCCTTCGGTGGAGGCACACCGCCGAACTTGGTGTTGGTGTCAACCTCTAGGCCTGCGAGAAGAGCACCTCCACCATGACCCTGCCGCCCAGGGGGCTATGGGCGAGCCAGGACGCTTCGCCACTGCTTGACTTATGTCGGGTGTGTCCCCCTACAGGGGGGCTTTCGACGAAAAATTAAAAATACCCCACCAATAACCAAAACAAAATAAATAATATAGAAAGGGAACTACTTGTTGAATATGTTTGGACCTTTTTGGGGCATATTGGGTGTATGTTTTATTCTTCGTCGACACTCCCCCTGTAGGGGGGCAGGCCCGACTTCATGCTTGGCCGAAGAGCACCTCCACCATGACCCTGCCGCCGCTGGGGGCCCTCATCCGGTAGGCGCCGCTGCCCCGCCGCACCCGCCCGGCGCGCCCGCGCCCGGCCGCCCGCGCGGCTCGCCGGGCGAGCCCGCTGCTGGCCGCAGCCGCCGCCGCCCGCTCGGCTCGCCGGCCGAGCCCGCCGCTCCCGGGCGTTGCGTCAGGGGGGGGGGTTCAGTCGGGCCTGTCCCCCTACAGGGGGATTTTCGACGAACAATAATAAACACTTCATAAAGAAGTAAGCAAAAAGTAATCAAAAAATAGTCAGGGGACTATTTTTTGAACATTGTTTGACCTTTTTGGGATATTTTTGCGGTATTTATCTAACAGCGAAGACTGATAGGTTTCTAGCGGGGTCAAAAGAAAGCATCTTGACTCCCCCCAGTGGGCGGGATCCGGACAGATCCGGACAAAAGTGCAGCCCCATGACCTTGGGAATCTTTCGGATTTTTTAGGAATCCATTCCCAGAACACCATTCCCAGGCCACATTTTGAATGCCCAGAGCCAACTGTAGGCCACTTCGTGCTCTTCGTGTTCCCAGAACACCACTACCAGGCCACATTTTGAATGCCCAGAGCCAAGTGTAGGCCACTTTGTGTTCTTCGTGTCCCCAGAACACAATTCCCAGGCCGTATTTAGAATGCCCGGAGCCAACTGTAGGCCACTTCGTGTTCTTCATCTTCCCAGAACACAATTCCCAGGCCACATTTTGAATGCCCGGATCCATCTGTGGGCCACTTCGTGTTCTTCGTGTTCCCAGAACACCATTCCCAGGCCACATTTTGAATGTCCGGGGCCAACTGTAGGCCACTTCGTGTTCTTCGTGCTCCCGGAACATATTTTGAATGCCTTGAGCCAAACTGTGGGCCACTTCGTGATCGTCGCGTTCCCAGAACAATAGTCCTGTGCCATATTTTGAATGCCCGAGCTGAGGCAGGCTGAGGCCGAGGCAGGCTGAGGCCGAGGCAGGCTGAGGCTGAGGCTGAGGCACGCCGAGGCAGGCTGAGGCTGAGGCTGAGGCTGATGCTGAAGCAGGCTGAGGCTGAGGCAGGCTGAGGCTGAGGCTGACGCAGGCTGAGGCCGAGGCAGGCTGAGGCTGAGGCTGAGGCTGATGCTGAGGCAGGCTGAGGCTGAGGCAGGCTGACTGAGGCTGAGGAGGCTGAGGCTGAGGCTGAGCAGGCTGAGGCTGAGGCTGAGGCCGAGGCAGGCCGAGGCTGAGGCTGAGGGAAGCCGAGCTGAGGCTGAGGCTGAGGCTGAAGCTGAGGCTGAGGCTGAGGCTGAGGCTGAGCAGGCAGACTGGCTGAGGCAGGCTGAGGCCAAGCTAGAGGCTGAGGCAGGCTGAGCTGAGAGGCGGCTGAGGCTGGGCAGGCTGAGGCTGAGGCTGAGGCCGAGGCAGGCTGAGGCTGAGGCTGAGGCAAGCCGAGGCAGGCTGAGGCTGAAAGGCTAACGCTGAGGCTGGCTGAGGCTGAGGCTTAGGCTGTGGCTGAGCCTGAGGCAAGCTGCGGCCGAGGCAGGCTGAGGCTGAGGCAGGCTGAGGCTGAGGCTGAGGCAGGCTGAGGCTGTGGCTAAGACCGAGGCAAGCCGAGGCAGGCTGAGGCTGAGGCTGAGGCTGAGGCCGAGGCAGGCTGAGGCTGAGGCTGAGGCTGAGGCTGACGCAGGCTGAGGCTGAGGCAGGCTGAGGCTGAAGCTGAGGTTGGCTCAGGAGGCTGAGGCAGGCTGAGGCTGAGGCAGGCTGAGGTTGAGGCTGAGGCAGGCTGAGGCTGAGGCTGAGGCAGGCTGAGGCTGAGGCTGAGGCCGAGGCAGGCTGAGGCTGAGGCTGAGGCAAGCCGAGGCAGGCTGAGGCTGAGGCTGAGGTTGTGGCAGGTGAGAGATGCGGTGTGGATGGTGCAGGTCACGGTTGTGGCTGAGGACGAGGAGCAAGAGCGGGGACTGAGCAGGCTGAGGTTGCGGCTGCGGCAGGACTTGCGCGGCCCCTCATGCAGGCTAGGTGGGCAGCTCGGGATGTAGGGCTGTGAGGCCTGAGTGTGAGGCTTGATTATGCAGGCTGGGCCTGAGAGGCTAACGCTGAGGCTGAGGAAGGCTGAGGCTGAGGCTGAGGCCGAGGCAGGCTGAGGCTGAGGCTGATGCAAGCCGAGGCAGGCTGAGGCTGAGGCTGAAGCTGAGGCAGGCTGAGGCTGAGGCTGAGGCTGAGGCTGAGGCTGAGGCAAGCTGCGGCTAAGGCAGGCTGAGGCTGAGGCTGATGCAGGCTGAGGCTGAGGCTGAGGCAGGCTGAGGCTGAGGCTGAGGCAGGCTGAGGCTGAGGCTGAGGCTGAGGCAGGACGAGGCTGAGGCCGAGGCAAGCCGAGGCAGGCTGAGGCTGAGGCCGAGGCTGAGGCTGATGCTGAGGCAGGCTGAGGCTGAGACAGGCTGAGGCTGAGGCTGAGGCAGGCTGAGGCTGAGGCAGGCTTAGGCTGAGGCCGAGTCAAGCGAATCCTTCGGAATCCTTAGGATTCCCTAGGAATCCTTAGGACTCCCTAGGATTCCCTAGGAATCAGGATTCCTAAGGATTTCTAAGATTTCCTCCGGATTCCTATGGATTCCTAAGGATGCCTAAGAATGCCTTAGGACTCCGTAGGAATCCTTAGGATTCCATTGGGTCCTAAGGCCGTTGCCACTGCGACTGTCATTGCGAATGCGACTGCGACTGCGAGAACAGCATACTTCTACAACTGGATTATCACCTGAATCTTAAGGGGAATGCTTCCAGATATTCTTATACACATCGCTGTTAGGTTGTTTTGCCGGGATAATTTTTATTTTTCGTCGAAAATCCCCGTAGGGGGACAGGCCCGACATAGGGGGGGGGCGATGCCCCTGCCCTTCCAGGAGGGCTAGAAAATAGCACAAGAGGCCTTGGATGCCCACACTCGAGTCGAGGTCCTGAGCAGTCCAGGCGGGCTGGCGCTGTGGGGGGTCAGGGCACCCAGACCCCCTCCGGGCCATGAGCAACTCATACGGTGGAACCGTTGCCGCCACTTTCGGCCCCCCGGGGGGGGGCCCTCGTCCGCCCTCGGGACCGCAGCAAAAACAGAACGACTCCGGCTGGAAAGCTGGCCCTGAGGAGGCCGCCACTCGCTGGTGCGGACTCCTCAGGATGGGGACCCGCAGGGGGCTCGCATGGGGGGCGGCCGTCCGCCGCCGCCGCCCGCCCGCCTGCCTCCCCTGTCCCCCTGCGCGTGCCCGTGCCCGTGCCCCCTCCCCCTCCTCCCCCTCCCGAGTGTGGAGGCCTGCGAGTGTCCACTCGCTGGTGCGGACCGCCTCCGCCTCAACGCCGACGGGAGAACGTGTGAGGAGACCTCCGGGGGCCCACGTCATGAGAAATCGTGGCGTCGCGCTGCGCACACGGGGGGGGTGAAAAGGGGCGCACCTCTTTGCGCACCTCAGGGGGCCCAAAAAGGGGCATGGCAGGCGCACGACTCTTCGCCCCCCCCCCCTCGCTTCCCAGACCCCCGACGTCGTGATTTTGCGTGACGTGGACCCCAGAGGTCTGTACCCATTCCCTGGGAGCGGTTTCTCGTCCTGAATCGTTTTCGACGGTCCCGCGGCCTCGCAAGGGCCCCCAGAGACCGAAAATTGCCAAGAACGTAACTCATGTCACTGGGGGTGTCGGTCGGCATGGGGGGGTTACGGGTAACGGCGGCGGGCGTGCACCCCCCCAAGCGCGCTCCCGCAGCACCGGCTCAACAATCATCCGTGCGCACCGAACTCCTTGTGCACACGACAAAACCTGCGTGCACCATGCCTTTGTACACCCTGGCAGTTGCGTGCACTATAGCACGACATCGCCTGCGTACATCATAGCGCTTTGCACACCGCAACAGCCGCGTGCACAACAGCGCCGGTTTACGCCACAGTGCCTGTATGCACCATATTGCTTTTGTACACCACATCGCCTGCGCACATCACAGCAGCCATGTGCACCACAGAGTCAATGTACACCACAGTGCCTGCGTGCACCAGAGCGCTTTTGTACACCACAGCGCCTGTCCAGACAACAGCAGCAGCGTTCACAGCAGTGCCTGTGTACACCACAATGCCTGCGTGCACAACAGCGCCCGTGCACAACGCAATGCCTGTGAACACCACTGCAGCCATATGGATTGCGGCGCTTGTGTCCATTACAGTGCCTGCTGGCACCATCAGCTGCTGCAGCAGCAGCAAAAGTTTGCCCCACAGCATCTCAATGGCTGTGTGCACCACGAGCCTGTGCACTTTTGGGAGATTCCAGCCACGTCGGTCGTCGTCGTCGTTGCAACCGTCCTCCTCCTCCTCCTCCTCCTCATCCTCCTCCTCCACCTCCTCCTCCCGTCTCCTCCTCCTCCTGCTCCTCCTCCACTTCCTACTTCCCTTGATCCCCTTCTTCCTCCTCCTCCTCATCATCATCATTACCATCAGCATCAGCAGCAGCTGCAGCTGCTGCATTATCTTTATGATCATAATCATGGTCATGATCATGATGATGAAGATGATGATGATCATGAACTTGATCATGATCATATTCATCCTCATCCTCATCCTCATCAACGTCACCATCATCAATGCCATCATCAGCAGCAGCATCATCATCATCATCAACCTTATCATCACAATCACCATCAGCAGCAAGATCGTCATCAACCTCAACATCACCACCACCATCACCTCCAGCACAATCCTCATTGTCCTCATCGACCTCATCATCATCAGCATCCTCATCATCCTCATCAGCATCATCATCATCAGCAGCATCGCCATCAGCATTGTCATGATCGTTACCATCTCCATCGTCATCTTCATCCTCACCATCAGCATCATCCTTATCACCATCACCATCATCATCCTCAGGATCCTCATCATCATTACCACCGTCGTCATCATCACCACCACCATCATCACTGTCACCATCGTCGTATTCATATTCCATGTCAATATTCATGTTCATCATCAGTATCCGCATCACCAGCATCATCATCGTCGTCGCCAGCAGCATCATCATCACCACCATCATCAGCATCATCATCAACACCACCATCAGCATCATAATCATCCCCTTCATCCTCTTCTTCATCATCATCACCATCCTCATCCTCCTCCTCCTTCATCCTCTTATTCATCAGCCTCCTCCTCCTCCTCCTCCTCCTAATCATCGTCAGCATCAGCATGAGTATCATTATGATCGTCATCATCATCATCGTCGTCATCATCATCATCATCATCATCATCATCATCATCATCATCATTATCATCAGCAGCAGCATCATCACCACCACCACCACTACCACCACCACCACCAGCATCATCATCATCATCATCATCGTCATCATCATCATCATCATCAGCATCGTCATCGTCATCGTCATCGTCATCGTCATCGTCATCGTCATCGTCATCGTCATCGTCATCATCCTCCTCCTCCTCCTGCTCCTCCTCATCCACGTCCTCCTCCACCTGCTCCTCGTCCTACTCCTCGTCGTTCCTCTCCCTCCCCCTCCTCCTCGCGTTACGGTTACAACGGTTACGTTGTGGGGGTGGTTCTGTCGGGGGCCTCTTCCTCCTCCTCCTCCTCCTAATCCCCCTCCTCCTCCTCCTCCACCTCTTCTCCTCTCGCCCCTTCTCCTCCACCTTCGTCTCGCCCTCTCTTCTGTCCCTCGTTTCCCTCCCCCTCCTCCACCTCCTCTCCTCCCCCCGCCTTTTGATCCCCTCCTCCCCCCTCCCCCAGGCGGTCGAAAAAACAAAGGAATTCTTCAACCTCGGAGCCGTCCCAAAGACGATCCCAGATGACAAGCTGGCCCTGTGGAAGCGGCCCGGAGTCCCAAAGCAACACAAGCTGCCCCCCCTGAGCCTATACAAAAAACAACCACCCGTGCGCCGTGATTTGTGCCACGCCGTCGGAAATGGGCGTGGCATAAAGAGGTGCGGCGTCAATCGTGTAAATTCCAGCGCTATCGAAGATAGATAACAACGCCAGATTCTCAACACTGGCACCACACCCGCTTACGGTCAATCCGCATAGTAAGGATGGGCAACATTCCCTGCATCCTTGTCCCCTCGGCCCATCCTTGGCCGCTTTCGCTGGCCGCGCCCCGCTCGTGAAGGGTCGACATGGCCTTCCAAGGTCCTCGCATCCTCATCGTGCGTCCTAATTTTACGAGTTGACTGTACACCACACCCCTTCCCTACCTACAGAAACTTGATCAGAAGAAGAAAAACGGCGTAAACAGAAACTTTTGGCGCTCCGCGCGGATTTCTTGGATCTGCGCTGGACCCCCTCCCTGGCGCGCGGATCGCGCCAAGGGCGGCGCGGGAGGAGCCGCCGGGGGGGGGGCCAAGGCGCCATTTCTTCTTATTCGATTGATGGGGTTTGGGCTTATCTCGTTAGGTCGGACGTGTCCTCCTACGGGATGACATTCAGAGAGAAATGGCGAGTAGTCCAAACGTAATCCAACGAAGTCAAACAGACAACGACAACTCGCCTCCATCCTTTCGTTTTCTTCTTGAGCGTTCCTCCTGTAGAGGCCTATGCCCGACTGAAATTTATCGTTGACCAGGGACCGACCGTCCTGGCATTTAGATAGGCCTACCACGAAATGTCCTTAGAACCCAGACATTTACTCACGACAAAAACATTGACCTTAAACCTCATGTTGGTGGTGTTGACCAACGCTTGCGGGTCTGGACACGTCGCGTCCCCGGCCGGGAAAATAGCTCTCTCTGTCGCGCCGCACGCTCCCTGCCTCCCCTCCCGCGTCTACGACTACGGCCCAGTAGGGGGGGGGAAGGGGCATTCCGCTTGCACGTCGGCTGCGCCGACTGGCACGGCGCCCTGGAAAGCTCTCGAGAGGCGCGGCTGCAGTGACAGGTCCCACCATCCCGATGAGACTTACTCTCTCCTAGTCCGTGTCCCCCCAAACCTGGTAGGAAGACGTATGGAACATACACCCGATATGTTCAAACAAGACAGTCTCAGCCAGACATGTTCCAAGAACATTTCGCGCAAACCACAACAGGTTCTGAGACCATTCTTCGGTGGGCGTATAGGCAAGGCACGACGCTTTGCCACTGCTTGATTCGAGAAGAGAAACAACAAACGCCATGACCAGAATTGTTCGGCGCTCCGCGCGGATTTCTCGGATCCGCGCCGGGCGCCCCCTGAGTTTAAGTCCGTGGCGCTGTCCTTCTTCTTCTTCGAGACTCGCCCCCCCCCCCCCCCCACTGCGCAACGCCCGCCGCTCGCCACAGCGCCCGCCGCCGCGCGCGGGCCCGCTGGCGGCCCGCCCGCGCGCGGCCGCCCCGCATCCAGGCACCAGGCGGGCGCCCGGCACCTGCTGGGCCTGTTTTCCACCACCACCACCACCATAGAGTGGATGGGGGGAAGGAGGAGGAGGACGAGGAGGAGGAGGACGAGGAGGAGGAGGACGAGAAGGAGGACGAGGAGGAGAAGGAGGAGGAGGAGGACGAAGGAGGAGGAGAGATTAAAAGAGAAGAGAGGAGGAGGAGGAGGAGGGGAGATAGGGAAGTAAGTGAAGCAGAGGTAGAAGGCGCAAGGAGAGGTATGGCAGAGACGGGGGTATTGAGGGAGATATCAGGGATGAGGGGAGGTAGCACACACAACAGGAGGAATGTGAGGAGAAGAGATTGGACGACAACAATTAACAATAAACAACGGGATCACACAAATACGAGGTACGAGGACGAGGGAGTTTAGGAAGAGTAGGGGAAGCGAGGGGAGAGGAGGTTTGGAAAAGGAGGGGGGTTGGAGGTAAGGTTAGGAGGGTGGATGGGGAGCAGTGAGGTGGAGTTGAGGGGGAGGAGGGAAGGGGGTAAAGAGGAGGTAAGGAGGAAGGTAGTTGAGGTAGGGAGGATAAGGAAAGATAAAGGAAGTGAGGAGAGGAGGAAGGGGGAGAGGTAGGAGTAAGCAGGCGAGGATGGAGGAGGTAGGAGTTGAGAAGGAGGGGCCGAAGACCCTCCCCCTCCCACCTTCTGGCGAGGTGGTTGGAACAGAGGCCCATCAGCACCAGTGCCAGCGCCGGAGGCCAGCGCCGCCCCGCGCGGCGCGCGGGCGGCGGCCCGCCCGCGGCGCTGGCGGCCGGGCACATGGCGAGCGCCGGCGCTGCGCGGCGCGCCGCGGGGCCGCGGGCCCGGTCTGCCCTTGGCGGCGACTGCTCCTCTCTCCTCCCCCTACTCCTCCTCTCCTCTCCTCCTCCTCCTCCTCTCTCCTCCCCTCCCTCACCTCCTCCACCTCTCACTCTTCCCTCCTCTCTCCTCCTCTCTCCTCCTCCTTAACAACCTCCCCTCTTCTCCACCTCCCCTTCTCCACCTCCCCTTCTCCTCCTCGTCGTCCTCCTCCTCCTCGTCCTCCTCCTCCTCCTCGTCCTCCTTTTCCTCTTCCTGCTCGCTCCCCCTCCCCTCCTTCGCCTCTTCCTCGCTACTCCTGGTTTCCCCCGAGATCCTGGCGGCGCGCGCGCCGGCGCTCGCGCGCGCTTGGGCGCCGGGCCCGACTCACCAAGGTCGGGATTGACCCGGGTCAATAGATCCCCGAAAAATTGGTACGGAAAGAATGGATTTACGGTGCCCTCAGCGCTCCCTGTCCTTTTGAAGAGGACTCGCCGTCCCCTGAGATCCTGGCGACTCCATTTTTTCGAGCTGGGCGTTTTCGCTCCATTTCGGGCCTCTGGACCTTCACACAGCGATCCGGCTCGAAAATGGGGTCCAGGGGCCCGGTGGACAACGGTGAGCACAAGGCTCCCCCCCCCCGATTTCCACGGGGAGCAGGGTTCGAACCGGGGCGGGCCCCCCTGCATCTGACGACGGCGAAAGCTTTTCCGTCGGCGCCGGCGCCGACGCCGTCGCCGGCGACGTTGGGCAGCGGTGACGACAACGACGACGACGACGACGACGACGACGACGACGACGACGGCGTTGCGGCGGGTGTTGCGCAGCGGGGCGGGGGGGGCGTTGCGCAGGGGGGGCGACGACGACGACGACGACGACGACGACGACGACGGCGACGGCGACGGCGACGGCGACGACGGCGACGGCGACGGCGACGGCGACGGCGGCGACGGCGACGGCGACGGCGGCGACGGCGACGGCGACGCAGAAAGATGGGGTCAAGGGGGTCTGGCGGCGGACGCCGTGTTGAGGTTGAGCAGTGTGGGGGCGGGGGCGATGAGCTTGAGTCGGGCATGTGCCTCTACACCCTGACAATCCAGAGTGCTAACAAACAGCACTCTGGACCTGGAGACCTATCTGGACTGCTGGAAGCCTCGACTGGCAATGGGGTACTCGAGTCCAGGTGCTATCTTGAAGCCCTCCTGGAAGGTCAGGGCAGGAGGAAGATTCGAGAATAGTCTGGGGGTTCGGTCGTGACTCTTGCGATGCTGCAGTTTCTGGCAACGCCGGATCTCAGGGCCGGAGGGCTGGGGCAGGAGGGGCCAGACCTCCGACAACGTGGAGAGTTCCAACCTTGCCGTCGCGCATGTCCCTCTGCAGGAGTAGTCAAGAGTAGTAGAGGCCCCTTCGACTACTTGGAGGTCGGGCAAGTCCTCCTACAGGCAGACTTTGAAAGAACAATAAAACAAGTAAACAAAATAATAAAAGCATGACAAATCGTCCACTAACTAATGTTTACCATTCTGGAATATCCCTCATGTAGAGCGACATGCCCGAATTAAGACTATGCTTGACTATCTTTGATGTTGTTTTTCCAGGCTCCGCCTGTAGCAAGATATGCCGCCGTGCCCGACCTGATGCCCAACCAGCGGCCTCTCCCCGACTTGGGCCTTACACTGGCCATCTCTCGGACGTCCACTCCCTGTGCTTTTGTCGGGTTCGTGCGTGGTTTTTTTTTCGCCAAATGATCAAGGATGCTCCTCGATGGTCCTCGCCGAAGGAAAGAGGCACACGTCCGAGCGATGCCAAGTATAGGGGGCCACCGTCGGGCATGTCAGAGCCCCCGGGGCCTCGGAGATGCCCCCGACGTCGTGCCTCCTTCATGGCGGGGGCCCCCGCAGGTCTGCACCGTGGGAGCCCGACCACAAGAAGCCTTCCACGAGAGGCCCAGCCCTGAGACCCCAAGACGTCTGTGGGTTTCTGGTGCGGGAGTGGGGCCTGGAAACGACAAGGCCGTTTCTTTACCGGTTCCGTTTTGCCGTTTTTTTGCCGGTTCCGACGCCGTTTTCTTACCGGTTCCGTCGCCGTTGTTTGACCGGTTCCGGCTCCGGTTCCAATCCTGGAGCCGGTTCCAGTCGCCGTTTTTGTTGCCGCTTCCATTTTCAAGGGACATTTTTTTTGGGAAACGGCGGAAAAATGGCCCTGCCGTTTCCGGGGCCCACAAAAGGGGAGCGTCGCGCTGTCCATCGCAGAACCATCGGAACCCAAGAAACCCGGGGCACCCTGGAGGCGAGCAGGGTGCTTCTCGGCACGGGCCTCCACTGTGCCATTCCCCGGGGCCGGCGTTTCATCGTGAGTCGTTGCTTCTGACGGCCCCGAGGCCCCGGCCAGAGCCCCCAAGGGCTGGAAATAGGGAAAAACCTCCTGCCATGCTTTGATCGTGACCCGAGGGGGTCTGGGGCCGCGGGGATGCTGAATCTCGCGGATGCGAAGGCCGCCTTGCCCGGCTCGTAAACATCCGCCGGCCCTGTCGGCGTGTGCGAGACGCTGCGTCGTTTGACTCGCTTTCGTCGTCGTCGTCGCCGCTCCGCTACGAATTCCGTGGGCCCTCCTCCTCAAGCGCGCCAGTCAAAGCGAAATTGAGCACTGCCGTACGGTCAACAACTATGACAAGGTCGCACGATGAGGATGCAGGGGCCTTGGAAAACGAAGTCGACCCTGTGCGAGCGGGGTGCGGCCAGCGAAAGCGGCCAAGGATGGACCGAAGAGACAAGGATGCGAGGGTACCCTCGAGAAGGTGGCCCATCATTACTATGCGGGTTGACTGTAAGGGGGTCGAAGGGCGGCAGTAGAGGCCTCTTAGATGGGGTCCGAGTAGATGGGGCCGGAGGATCACGCCGCATCGCCTATGCATCACCGATACGTCGACGATGCATCGACGATGCATCGGCACCATCGGCGATGCGTCGGCGACCTCGGCGTGGAGTAGATTGGGCTCCACATCCAGCCGCATCGCCGATGCCTCGGCGATGCGGCGCGATCCTCCGACCCCACCTGCTCGGACCCCATCTTTGCCGTCGCTCGGACGTCCATTTCCTGTGCAGTTTTCGGTTTCGTGCGTGTCTTGTTTTTTTCGCTCGATGGTCCAGGATGGTCCTCGATGGTTCTCGACGAGAAACAACGCACACGCCCGAGCGATGCCAAGCAGCTGGGAGGCCTGGAGGCGGGCCGCCTGCCTCCCGAGTGCAGCGGCGGGAGCTGCCGGCAGGCCGTGGGGCCCCCGTGCGGCGGAGCGCGCGGCCGCGCTGGCCAAAAGGCCTACACATCGGGAGCGGCACCACGACATCTGGGACAATAGCATGGCCCACGCCAGGATCTCCCCCCCCGCCCCTAGTCATCCCCCCCCCCCCTCTGCCATCGCTCGGACGTCCATTCCCCGTGTTTTTGTTCGGTCTCGAGCGTGGTTTTCTCGCCACTTGAGCAAGGATGCTCCTCGACAGTCCTCGCCGACAACAAAAAATGCACACGTCCGAGCGATGCCAGGCCCCTCTTTGCCGCCCCCGACTACATCTAGACAACTCCACGGCTGCTCCCGGGCAGGCGCCGCTGCCCGGCGAAGGGGGGGAGGCAGCAGGAAGCGGCGGGCCTGCCTCCTCGGAAGGCTCGGGCGTCCCCCGCCACGTCTGCCTCGCGTTCGCCTGTTTGGGGCGCTCCTGGGAGGCCCTCGTCGCCGCCGCGGGATTCGCCTCGAGGCCCTGGTCCGAACGGGCCCCCGGGAGAGGTCCGGGGAGCAGCAGTACCGCTACCTGTGGGTATCCCCAGGTCGGTCAGTCGGCGGCGAGCCCAGGGGCAGGCCTTCTCAGAAGACTCGGAAGCCCCCAGTCTTCTGAGGAGTTGTCGAAGCCCGAAGACGCAGACAACTACTCAGAGGGCGCGAGGGCTTCTGAGACGTCCAATCCGCCTTCTGAGAAGTCCCCCTGCTTTTCTCACTGCCCCCCCCTGGCTCGCGGCCGAGCAATCGGAAATCGGCGCTTTCCCATCGACTACCTTCGGGCCGGGCGAAAGGGGGGGATAACAAAGGGGGGGGGTGAGAATCAGCTCACGTAGCTGATTTTCCCGGCGCCTCCCGGCGGCCATGCATCGAAGAATGGGCCCCTCGCTGGGGCCGAACCCCCCCCCTTCCCTATCTCCCCCTTTCCCTATCTCCCCCCCCCCTTCCCTATCTCCCACTTTCGTAACCTCCCCTTCCCTATCTCCCCCTTCCCTATCTCCCCCTTCCCTATCTCCCCCTTCCCTATCCCCCCTTTCGTCTGGCCCGCTACCCAGTGCACGCTGAAGCGACGGCATCTCGGGGGCAGGCAGGGCTCCCAGGGATGCCGTCGGCTCCCCTCCCAAGTGAAGGGGCTCTGGGACACACAAATAAAACACACACACACAAACAACAGGATTCCCTATCTTTTCTCATAGCTTCTGGGTGTTTGTCTTCCCCCCCACTTCCCATACTTTCTTGTATTTTTCTTGGGGATCGACGCTTCATTGTGTCTGTGTGTTTCGATCGCTCCCTCCTGCCAGAGCCCCGGCCGGCGGCCGAGGGCCGCGGGGAGCCTAGCAGGCGCCCGAGCAGCTCGAAGTCGCCCTGCCACGCGGCGTTGAGGAAGGGCGCGGCGGGGTCGGGGAGGAAGCTCGCACCTCGGGTGGCGGAGGCTGGGCTGCTCGCCGCGCTGGGGGGGCGCTTTTCGCTCCACCGTGTTCCACTGTTCGTTTTTTTTGGTTAGTTGTTTTTATTGTTTCATTTTTATATCATGTTCCACGAGTGTGATTTGACAAGGTAGATTAGCCAGCAGTCATATGAACGACTGCGCCTGCCAACAGACGTAGGCCGTTCGAGGGTTCTGGGGAAAGCTCGTGCGTCGCGCCCCGCGACACAACAAGCCGCCATTGAATCACGAATTGGCAAACAAAAAGCATCCCACGCACGCGCACAAGTGCTACACCACCGTGTTCAACTGTTCGGCCTTCGCCCGACGAGAACGGAACAGCGACGGCAGCACACAACACATAGGACAGCACTCAGCGAACAAAGAGCGGGACTGCACCGAAAACGGCGCGAACGAGAATCCCAAACCGAAACAAGAACTGACCCCCCAGACTGGAAGAAGCCGTCCATCTTGAAAACGGAGCACATCGGCAGCAAGCCCGGGGGGAAGTGAGAAGGATCGGGTCTCCTCAGAAGGCTCGAAGTCCCCGGGCCTTCTGACAAATTGCCTGATCCTTCCCCGAAGACATAGAACATCCGTCAGGAGGCGAGGCCTTCTGAGAAGCCCCGCCGCCTCCTGAGAAGGCCTTCTCCTTCTCCCTCCCGCCCCCTTGCTCGCCGCCGAGAAAACAACACGCCCTCCCTCCTCCTCAGCCTCATCCACTACGTCGATCACCCCCCGCAGCACCCCCCCCCCCCCCGCCCCCCCCCACACCCGCCCCACCCTCCGCCCCCCGCCCCACTTTCGCCGCCCCCCCTCATCTCCCACCCCCCAGTTCCCTCAACCCCCCACCCGTTGGACGCCCGACATGGGTACGGAAAAAAATGGGTACAATGCCCAACAACAAATGCTGTCCCAAACCATCAGCGGCCGCTGTTGGGCAGGCGGCCTCCTGTCTCGAATGGACACAGGCCGCGGCGGCGTGGACAGCGAGTCCTGTTCAAAACGAACAGGAACTGCTGTTGGGCATTGTACCCATTCTTTCCGTACGCATTTCGGGCGTCAAGAATCCCCACCCTCCACTTCCACTCCCCACCCCCCGCGCCCCCACGCACCCACGCACGCGCACGCCCCCCCCCCAGCGCTGCAACCTCCTCCTGAGGCGGGAGCGGCCGCGCCCACGAGTCGGAGGCGGCCCGCAGATCGCGCAGGAGGGCCACAGATCGAGCCGACTGCTGAGTCCCACCCGTCGGGGGCGGCCGAGAGGGGGGCGTCCAAGAGGGGGGAGCGCAAATCTGGAGGGGCCCTGGGACGCACAAATGAACACATACACAAATGGCATGATTCCCCATTTTGTTTGCATCTTTTCTGTGCTTTTGTCTTCCCCCCCACTTCCCATATGTTCCTATATTTTCTGTGGAATCGACGATCAATTGTGTCTGTGTGTTTTTCCCTCCTGCAAATCATGACCGGCGGTGTGTGCGCGGCCCAGGGGGAGGGGGGGGGGGCCGGGTACGTATGGGATAAGAAGAGGCGCCATGAAATCTGGGGAGATCTCATGACCCCGGCCATGACATCCACCCCCACCTAGACAGTCCCCCCCCCCTCCTTGCCGCCCCCGACCTCTTCCCGATCCCCGGACCACCGACGTCACGATTGTTGGAACAACGTCGACCACCAGAGGTCTCGGCCCATTCCCCGGGACCGTTGTTTCCCTCCTGGAGGAGGAGGATGAGGGGGTGACCACGGACGTCGCGACAGGAGGGGGAGGAGGAGGAGGAGGAGGAGGAGGAGGAGGAGGAGGAGGAGGAGGAGGAGGAGGAGGAGGACGACGAGGCCCAGCCCCCAGAGGCCGAACGTGGCGAAACACCGCCCGCCGATGCTTTCCTCACTCGAGGGGGTCTGGGTCCTCCTCCTGGCCGCCCTCGGACCCAAGGAGAGCCGCCCAGTGGCGAGGTGCTTCCGCGAGCCCCACGCGGGACAGCCTCACACGGCGCTGGCCCGCGTACCTTGCCATCGCTCAGACGCCCCTTCCCCGTGCATTGTTCGGTCTGGTGCGCGTTTTTGTTTGTTATTGTTATCGTGTTATTGTTCATCGGTGTCGTGCGCGTTCTCGGTTGTGGCTGCTGCAGTGGTTGTTATTGTTATTGTTGTTGATGTGTTTGCTGCTGCCCCTGGGGGCGAGCAGGGTGCTTCTTGGCATGGGCCTCCACTGCATCGAGCCCCGAGATTCGTGCCACCTCGGCGCCGGCCGTGCCGCCTGCGAGAGGGGAACGCTGCCTCGCAGGAACGGCGGGGGGGCGTCCTTCTGGCCGCGGCGAGGCTCCCGCCGCGAGGCGGCCCCACGACCCGGATATGTCCCGGGGAGGGGAGCGGCGGGGGGCTTCTTTCTGGCCGCGGCGAGCCCTCCGCAGCGAGGCGGCCCCACGACCCGGATACATCCCGGGGAGGGGAGCGGCGGGGGGCTTCTTTCTGGCCGCGGCGAGCCCCAGGAGCGAGAAGGCGCCACGACCCGGACATCCCGGGGAGGGGAGCGGCGGGGGGCGTCTCTCTGGCCTTCGGCGAGCCTCGGCCGCGAGGAGGCTCCACGACCCGGATATATCCCAGGGAGAGGAGCGGCGGGAGGCCTTCGGCGAGCCCGGGCCGCGAGGAGGCTCCACGACCAAGACTGAAGGAGCCCTGGGACACACACACACACACACACACACACACACACACACACACACAAATCAATACACACAAATAAACGGATTCCCCAGATGTTCCTATATCTTCTGGGCTTCTGTCTTCCCCCCCACTGCCCATGGTTTCCCAGATTTTCTGGGGAAAACGACGATTACTTGTGCCTGTGTGTTTTTCTCCTCCCAAAAGATCCAGAGGGAGAGGCCCCTCAAACCAGAGCCTCTCCCGAGTCCAGGGCGGTCCTTGCCTCGGCGCCCTGCACAGCAGGCGGGGCGTGGGGCGAGGCGGCGCCCCCGAGGCAGGGGTCGCGGCCTCGTCCGAGCCCGCGGGCTGGCACGAATCGAGCCATCAGACACCTGGACCTCCCCAGGCATCCGAGGTTGTTCAAGGGGCCCAAGGACACACAAATAAATACACACAAATAATATGATTCCCAATATTTTCCCACATTTTTTTGTGTTTTTGTCTTCCCGCCCAATTCCCATATTTTCCCATATTTCCCTGGGAGTCGACGAATAATTGTGTCTGTGTGTTTTTTTCCCCTCCTGAGTTGTGATGCTCTCCATATGCGCCACGTGGACCCCCCAGAGGCCTCGCCCCCTTCTCCGAGATCGGCTCGTCGTCCTGGGCCGTCGTTTGACAGCCAAGGGGCTCGGTAGGGGCCCTGGGAAGCCGAAAGCAGCTCCGAAAGACCTTCCCGCAGTTTTTGTTCCAAAGGCCTACGAGAGGCCCCTGCGCGACCACAAGGGATCCCCTCAAAAAGCCTTCGAGGGGCGCCCCAGGAGAGCCCGACATGCATCCAAGATGCTTCTGGCCCACGACCCAAGCGTGGTGGCGGGATGGGACGAACACCGCCAGATCCGCTGCCCCCTCTTTATCACAAGGGTGCTTGACGTGCTGGAGAATTTACGCTTGAACCCTACCGAAAATTTGCCAGCGGCCTTTGGCTCATCCCGCCGGCCACCCGAAAAAGACCTGGACGAGAGGGCTTCCAATGCCCAGACAGCCAAAAGGACCCAAGATAATCTGCACGACGGTCTCAATATGCGTCCAAAGCGACTAAGATGCCTTGAGTGGATCCGAGATGGCACAGAGATGCCTCCAAGACGGTCCGAGACTGCCCGAAGGGCTCGAAGATGCCCAAATCATTGCTTTTCCCAACGCAGTGCTTGCTCTCAGGGGGTTCTTACCTTCTTCAAGAGGCTTCGAGAGCGGCCAAGAGGGGGGCGTCTGAGAGGGGGGGGGGCGGAAGTCATGGCCGGCGGCACGTCCGCGGCCTAGGGGGGGGGGGCCAGGGACGTAATTCGGGGATGGACAGAACCCCCTTTAGTAAAACGTGGTTTAGTGAAAACGACCTGAGGCCCAAACCTGGCGGGCGCAAGCCTGGAAAATAACGGCCCCGGCGCCCTCTCGAGAACCGAAAACGGACAATTCACTAATCGACGTGTCACTGTTGGGGGTTCTGTCCGCCCCCGAGTAATGGAATAAGAAGAGGCGCCATGAAATCTGAGGACCACGCCATCAGATCCCCCCCCCTGGTCATCGTCCCCCTCGCTGCCGCCCCTGGGAGACTGGGTCTGGCCGCCGCCCAGGCTGGCTTGCTGTCGCCGTCGCCGCCCCGTCGCCGCTCCTCGCCGCCCGTCGCTGCCTCGTCTGGGCGTGGCTGCCGCTCCGGCCGGCTTGTTGCCGCCGTCGCCGCCCCGTCGCCGCTCGTACCCCATAGGTTGCTCAACATGTACGGCGGAGGCTAGTCCACAAGAGACCTTCTACAAGACACCCAATCTTGAAACCCGAGGACGTCCATGGAGCTTAGGTGTTGGAGCGTCACGCCTTCAATCGCAAAACCATCGAACTCCAAGAAACCCAGGGCACCCTGGAGGCAAGCTGGGCGTTCTTTTGGCATGGGTCTCCGATATATTGGACCATGTAGTTCACACCACATAGATAATCCTTTTTTCTAAAATCAAGGAATTCGGATACACCGCCACACCCTACACAAGGAATATCGCCCCCTCCACACTCTGGGAACGTGCAGTTTACACCCGTTGAGCCCCATCGCTGTCGAGATACGAAATCGTATTATCCCAGCCAAGCTGGATTCGAACCCGTACCATACCATCCTCTGCAGAATACACGATGCGCGCGCACTCGATTATCACACATCATCTATATGCAACAAATCCTTGCACAACAAAGGGGGGACATGTACACGTGTGCGTGTTTGCGCGCGCATGCAGAAATACTTGAACACCTAACGTGTTGCAAAGCATTCCGAACCGACGGCCCCGAAACAAACTAAAAAACACAGTTCGTTGCAACATGTTTTGTTTCAAAACAAGGTTTGCGCGCTTTTGCAAACTGAAGAAACCATGCGTTTTCAACGTTTGCTACAACATAGGGCCAAGCGGGCTTGTCGCGCACGTATGTTGTCATCATGCGAACGTGTGCTGAGGAGGGGGGTAAGATCCCTCGAATCATATCATGCGGCCCAATCGCGTGCGTCGGCCTCGCGCGCTTGTCAAATTCCGGCCCAAAGTTTCATCGTCGACTCGTGGACACCATCATCGTCATCGGCATGATCGGCATCGGCGCCGTCATTTGCATTGCCGTCGTCCTCGACCTTGCAGTCGCCAACATCGCTATTGCAACCACCGTGTCTGCAGTTTTCGGCGCCGCCATGATAATGCGCCCGCCCGAGTCACCGACTCGCATTGAAGTGCCCGTGCGGCAGCGCGGATTACGAGACGCGCTGGGAAGTGCCCAACGGTCAGCGCCACCGCGGTCGCGTCGTTCGCGCTATACTAACTGGCTGCTTTGAGTGCGAGCCTGCGCGCGCTACCGCGGCCGCAGTAATGCGCCTGCCAACGCCAAACAATCATGTCAATCGCCGCCGCATGGGCTTCGCAAGCCCAGTTGCGGGTGGGTGGGTGGGATGATTGTGCGAACCATGGAGTTGACGCATTTAAATTCGGAAGGGCGAGTTGCACCACATAGAAAGCACAACATCTCTTCCACGAAGCAGGATGCTTAACATAGATCGCACCATATTGCAGGCACCACATGAAAGGGAAGGGGCCGAACTGTCACTCACTGTCCCTCTGTGCGTGGCTGAAATGGGTTTCCGCGGTCCCCGATTATTCACAAAATGGTATACTGAAAACAGTCGAGCCCGATTACTCCCATTATCCAGGCGCCGGCAAACGTCGACACTTTGTTGTTGTCGCCGTCCTATTCGCGACCGGGGCCACGACCCACCCGCGACCCGCCCGCGACCCACCCGCGACCCACCTGCGACCCACCCGCGCCCCACCCGCGACACACGTGCGATCCACCCGCGACGCACCCGCGACGCACCCGCGACGCACCCGCGACGCACCCGCGGCCCACCCGCGACCCGCCCGCGACCCGCCCCGCGACCCGCCCACGACCCGCCCGCGACCCAACCGCGACCCACCCCGCTCCCGTCCCCTCATTCTTATCCGCTATTGCGGGGTGCGACATACACTACTGTAGGTGGCTTCCCATATATTGTTCTCGATACCCCCACACCACATATACAGCACCACGCGGATTACGCAACCGATGCTCTCTTTATTCCTGCAAGAAATATTGGGATCTACCTCCCCCAAATTCACGTTCCGCACTCTTGTGTTCCAGGTTACATACGATTATGCCACAATGCCCATCCTAACAATTAATTCGCGCAGTCCTCATTTTATGCACACAAATAACCTCTTGCGCGCACGCGTTTCTCAACCGTCATCAATTCGCACAACCGGACAACATATGGGACGAAATGCGCACGCGCGCGTCGTCGCGCGCGCTGTATTAACATCCGGCTTCGTACGAAATTCAAAATCGAGCGTTCCGAAAGCATATCAAACACTATTTCGCAACAGGAATTTGCAAACACCCCAAAAACATGCGCTCGAGCTATTCCGAAATCGTTCTTGCTGTTGTATATAAAAAACCATGGTCTTTCAACAATTACATCAGATACGACCAAACGCGCCGCCAGCGCGCGTGCCGGAATCGTTCGAACGCCCTTTTTCGCGTGCTGTTGAAGAACCCTTTGCGAAACACGCGCAGCGATGTGCACGCGCGCACGTCGTCGCGCGCGCAAGCTGGAATCAATCAACAAAGCTACGTCGCTTAAGAATTTCAAAACCGAGTGCCCCGAAAACATCTACAAACACTCAGTTCAGCAACGTCAATGTTCAAAGAAAGTCTTCGCGCGATCATTGCGTTTTCCTGTTGTTGCGAATTCGCCAAGGAACCATCGGTTACAACAAGGTGGCCGAATTCTCGATAAAACTAGCCGCTCGCGCCGCACGCCGAAATCATTCGAACGCCTTTGCGCGCATCCTGGGGGGGAGGAGGGGGCGCGCGGTCCCTGTGAAATAACACCTCGCGGGTCATTCCCGCATGTCGGCCGCGCGCGCATGTCGAACTCCGCCCAAAAAACTGCATCACCGACGCGAGGACACCGCCACCAAGAAAGGCATGATCCGTGTCCGTGCCGCATTGGCCTTGCCGCAATAATCGTCGTCATCGCCTCCACCGTCGCTGCTATCATCACCTTGTCTGCCCTTGTCGACGTCGCCGAAAGTACCGCGCACTCCCACGTCACCCACTCGCACTGAAGTGCCCGCTGGGAAGTGCCCCACGGTCAGCGCCACTGCGACCTCGTCGGTCGCGCCAAACTAGCTGGCCACGCGGCCGCAGAGATGCACCAACAAACACCAAACACTCACCGCAACCGCCGCCGCATGGGATTGGCTTTGGAATCCAAATTGCAGGCGGTTGGGTGGGATGGTTGCGTGAACAGTGGAACTGACAACTCCAACGATTTCAAACATTGCCGTTACGGTACCCAACCGTGACTTCACCACGTAGCTTCCACCACACTGATTGCATCACACCTATTGCAACACGCAGGTTGCACCACACATCGTAGCTCACACCGCATGGGCGCGTTAGCTCCTGCCACGTAGGTTACACAACCTAGCCTGCGCCACGTAGCTCAGACCGCATATATTGCAACACGAACAAATTGCACAAACTAACTTCCACAACATACATTGCATGACAATTAATGTTTGTGGTCCACGCTGGCTGACGTCTCCTTGCGTGACATGCTCCGCGTTCTCGCTTGTCTGGGTTTCCAGCGAACGAAAATGGCCCCAGAGGCCTCCAAGATGTACCCACGACGGCCCCGGCGGCCCCACAAGAGCTCCAATACACGGACCAAGAGGGACCCAGGACTGCCTAAAGAACTCCCCCCTCGAAAGACTGCCGAAGATATCGCCGAGACTGCCTAAGGGGCTACAAGAGGGCGCGAAGACGACCCAGAGAGGCCCAGACGACGGCCTCTGACTGCCCTGGACGAGCCAAGAGCGCTAAGACGTCCCAAAAGCCCCCCAAGGGTCCCCCAGAGGCTTCAGGAGGCCCCGAAGGCCCCCAAGAGGCTCCAATAGACTTGTAGCACCCTTTCTCCCTCACCTTTTACACCCTCGTCCTCTCTCCTATGTTATCCCGCGGTGTTCCGCAACGGCTTGAGCGAGCACGTAACCCCATAGAGTGACACAACTTCGGCTCAACGTGTGGCCACACTTGCCTTTCCAAACGGTACGGGGCGGCGGTAATTCGCCGTGGGCGTCTTCGATATTGAACTGGCAAATGATCGTGCTTGAGTTGTTCCTTGTGGGTTCTGACCGATCACGTGAAATTAGATGTTACCCTTCGCTCGTGTATGCATATGTGTGTTATGTGTGCAGCATGGTGCGTGTTGCGATGACGTGCTGCTCTCACATGACTGCTCAACATGCAACTCCCCCATGGTACTGGACCTCGCGGGCGCTGCAACGCACTGTTGCTTCACCTAGGGGCAGAGGAGATGCGCGCAACGTAGCAGATGGCATGGTTCAGTAAACTCTGTTGCACGTGAGAGCAGGATGTTCCATCTGCTGATGTTGGATGTTGCAGAGAGGACTCGTTCAAAACATATAGACTGGAACATTGTCTACCCAGTTTGGTATCATGTTCCCATCGAGAATCATGACTTCTTGCTTCGCCATTCACATCACTACGCCTTGCCGTGCACAGTGGCGGCTCATGCCATCTGTGCATCAGATCCGCCACCGTGCCCTTCGGCACGGAGTGAGCGCGTCCTCAGATCCTTTGTTTAATCCTCTAAGCCTCAATCCTCGCTCCTGAGGGTTTGTGAAAGGCCTGGACCACAAATTCCCAAATCTCCTTGGGATTGGCGCGGTTCCCCTGGGCTTCCCCACAGCTTCCCGTATATTTACTCGGGCCCAAGAGTGGCCCGGGACGAGCCAAGCGGGCCGCAAGAGGCCTCCCAAACGGTCCAAGAGGGCCTAGAGACGCCCCTCGGGGGCCAAATCATTGATCTACAAACGAGGTTGTTCAAAGATTTGGGGGTCCTCGACTTGTCGTGCTCCCGACGATCTCAGACAGCCCAAGAAGCCCCCTAGGACCGCCCGAAGACGGCTCGAAAGGCCCCCAGGAGGGCCACAACACGGCCCAACAGGGCCCCGAAGACGGCGTGAGGCGCCCAAGGTCCAAGAGGGGGAAAACGGCCCACAAGAGGCCTCCAAACGGCCCCCCGAGGCCACCGAGAGGCCCCCCCGCGACGTCCCAACGAACACCCTCGAGGCCTGCGGCCCACGACCCAGGCACGGTGGCGTTAATGTGCCGAAGGCCATTCGATAACCCTTCGTCGAATCTGGTTGGTCCCCGCTTGGTCTTCACAGGGGATGGAAGGCTCCACTGCTCGCGGCGAGCCTGGGGGGAAATCGGAAATTGAAGGCCTTCTCAGAAGGCTCGCAAGTCCCCCGGCCTTCTGCGAAGTTTTCTGAGCCTCTCCCCCGAAGACAGACAACAACTTCTCAGGAGGTGCGGAGGCCTCTGAGAAGTCCCGCCACCTTCTGAGAAGGCCTTCTCCCAGGGCTGAACCTGAACGGTGTGATTCGTTTTCGTTTTCCTTCTCATTCGTTTCGTCTTCCATCCGCCTTTACCGCTGAGCGCTGCCGAAACGAAAACGGCCCACGACATTCCCAAACAAAAACACCGTGTTGGTCCAGCCCTGCCTTCTCCTCCTCGGTTCCCCCCCTCGCTCGCCGCCGAGCTGCGGGTGGTGGAGATTGGCTCGGGCGTTGGCAGAACTGGGTTTAGTGGAACCTGGTTTAGTGATGTGTACCGGGGGGCGCCCCCCCCGCCCCGTTCCGCTCTCTGGAGCTGCCGTCACCCGAAAAACGCCAGTTACGGCAAACCGCGTTTAGTGAATCTGGCCAATTGAGGGGCCCCAAGGCCCTACCACTCGGGTCCCCTTACTCGGGGTCCTGGCTACAGTGTTCGGCCTGACCTAAGGAACGACAAATAAGGAACGAAGCACCTTTTATTCCAAGTAATTCTAGAGAATCCGAAGGAACACCAGGGGGACTCGCCGCCAAAAAGGTAGCGAAACGCATTCAAACCAAAGGAACGACCGAGCCCCTTTTGAGATGTAAATGTTCCTTATTCAAGCCAGACCCTGTATACCCGATTGGCGTGCTCGGGTCCCATGGGGGCCCGACGGCATCCGGGGCCGCGGCCGGCCGGGGGTCCGGGCAAGGCTCCCCGGGCGGACATGCACGGACACCAGCCTCCAACGGGGGGCGACCGGCGACCCCCCTCCCCGACGAGCTGCGGGAGCTTCGGCCTCTCTTCTGAGCGGCCAGCCTCGCGCAACACACCACCCCCGGCCCTGGCCAGGCCCATCGTGGGCCCTGGAGTAGTGCACAGGCCTGCCTGGCCCAGGCCAGCTCTGCATCGCTCTAGGGCCCAGGGAGTGCCTGGCCAGAGCTGGCGGTGGCGAATAGTTGGCGTCCCTCCGAGGCGCGCGCGTGGATGCACCCTCCCGCCGTTCCCCGCCCTCGCGCGCGCTCCGTTCCTGGCTCCAGTGCGCAGGCCGCCGCCAAAGTTTGCAGGGCAACGGCACGAAGGGACTGGCTCACCAGGAGGGGGGGGCATTGAGCTTCCATTGGCGATACGAGGCGAGGCTGGGGGTCCCAGGCAGCGATCGGCGAGGAGTGGCAGGTAGGGGGTCCACGCCCCCCCCCCCCGCCCGTTCCCCCCCCTGTCGCTGCCGATGATAGGGAGGCGCCCTCTCCAAAGCGCGAGCCGCTCGGGGAGCCGCCCCTCTCGGGGGGCGGCGCAGCCCTGCCCGAGAAGCCTGCGGGACGCGCGGAGTGACCCGAGGGATGACCAGCGACCATCCAGGATAGCCAAGATGAGCCAAGATGGGGCCGGGAGTACCTTCCCAGTGATCCAGAGTGACTCGACCCAAACTGTCTCAACCTATCAATCGAACGCGGGCTGCGGCATGTCTGCGCGCGGCTAGACCCCAGGGAAGCTCAGGACGAGAGAAGCACCCGCCTGGACACGAGGAGTGTTTTCACAGGTAACAGTCAGGACCGCACAGCATGCCAAGGGCTGATTGGAGAACGCTCGAGGCGATTATCGAATTACCTGGAAACGAATGATACAGGAACACATGATTGTCACCTCTTGCCTCGACGCAGCGGCTAGCGGAGGCGCCGCCCTTACAGCCGGAACATCGGCATCACAGCGTCGTAGAGGATGCCGCAGGAACCGCAGACCCACGCCTTCTTCGGGCCACCCCTGCAGCCAGAGCCGACTTCAGGCTTGTTGTCCCAGCCGCACTCCTCGTCCTCCTTGTCCAGGCGCTGCAGACGAAGCATGCCTCCCTCGCCCCAATTCTGGCCCCACGAATTTTTGATGTGCCAATACTTCACCTCCCCGTGCTTGGTGCTCATGGCCTTGCCGTAGCCGTAGAGCACGACCGCGTGGCTGATGACGTGGTTCCTGTCGCAGCCCTGCGGCGTGAGGATGCCGTGGTAGTACCAATTCCAGTCGGCCCCCGCGGCCACCGCGACCTAGAAGAAGAAACAACTGCATAAACAGAAACTTTTGGTGCTCCGCGCGGACTTCTTGGACCTGCGCTGGACCCCCCCTCCCCGGCGCGCGGAGCGCGCCAGACGCGGCGCCAACAAATTCTGTTTATGGCGTTGTTTCTTCTTCGAGCGACCGCGAGCGGCCCGTACTCAATCAGCGCGCGCACCAGGGGCCTCTCCTTGTTTTCGGGCAGCTTGGTCCAACCCAGCATGCCCATGGAGAGGCTGCCGCGCATAGCGTCGGGAAGCATGTGCATCTCGGACCCGTCTGGGCCCACCACGGCCTTCGAGGCGATGCCGGTGGACAGCAGCGACTCGGGCGGCCTTTGGTCCGCGGGGCACGCAGCCTGCGCGCCGCCGGGTCTCGCGGGGAAGTCGGACTCCAGGCTGAGGCCCTTGGTCAGCGCGTACTCGTACGCCAGCTCGGCGGTGGCCCCCTCGCAGCCTCCAGAGCCGCCGCACTCCTGCGGGTTCGGGGTGCAGGCCACGATCTGGGCGACGGAATACCTCTGGGTGTTGTTGTTGATCTCGGCGTGGGCGTTGAGCGCCGCGGTGGCGGCGTAGGCCCAGCAGCTGCCGCAGGATTGCTGATCGGTTGCCTGGGGCTAGTTGTACTTCAGAAACAACCGATCAGAAAATTATGGACCTGGATGCTCACGGAAGACAACCGCCCAGCAAGTCCCACAACCGCCCAAAACCAACGACATCGGTGGCCTCTGAACGAGTGTGTGTGTGCACATGTGGAGCAAACGTTGGTGGGTTGTGAATCATGAACATACGGACCTACACTAATAACTACCAGCATCATGTGTGAACGTAGCAACCCGCAGATGCGGATTCAGGGGGAGGGGGCGGTGGGGACGTCGGCAGTTTGCGAGACTCTGGAGAAGCCCGCCGCAGGCGCCAAAGTTGCACAAATCATACAACGAGCCTGCCGCAGACGCAAATTCTTTCATTAAACCAATGTGGGTAGGTCGCGGGTGGGTCGCAAATGGGTCGCGGGTGGGTGGCAAATGGGTCGCGGGTGGGTCGCGCGTGAAGGAGGCAGAAAATCCACGCCAGAACAATCACCCCGACAATCGAAGTCGTTTGACGGAAAGCGCGCGTTAGCGTGCGGTCCGTTAGTCGGAAGAAATTGGACTTGGGGGAGTTCGAAGGGGTTGACATCGCGGGGCCCGGATCTAATTACCCTCCCGCCTCGTTTTTTATCGAGTCGGACGGCCTTCGGGGCTTAAAAACAGCGTTTCGCTCGAGACATCATCGGAGAACGCTTCTTGGGCGCTTCTTGGGCCATCTTAGGCGCCTAAGGCAGCCCAAGAAGCGGCCAAGACGGCGCCCAAGACGGCCCAAGAAGCGCCCAAGACGGCCCAAGAGCGCTCCAAGAGAGCCCAAGACCGCCCAAGGCGGCCCCAAGACGTCCCAAGAGGCCTCCACGACGCCCCAGGAGGCGCCCACGAGGCCTCCCAAGAGGGCCCCACGAGGCCAAAATCATTGATTTTCTAAGGAAAACGTGCATTTCTAGCATATACGGCTTTTCGCTTTTCATGGCGTTGAACACGGTCCAAGGGGCCCCCAAGACCGCCCCAAGACGGCCCAAGATGTTCCCAAGAGGCCCCCAAAATAGCCCAAGAGGGCGCCAAGACAGGCCAAAAGGCGCCCAAGACTGTCCAAGAGGCCCCTAAGAGCGCCCCAGGAAAGCCCAAGAGGCCCCCAAGAGGGCCCCAAAACGGCCCAAGAGGGAGCCAAACCGGCCCAAGAGGCGCCAAGACGGCCCAAGACGGCCCCAGGACGGCCCCAAGAAGGCCCCAAGAGGCCCCAAGAGAGCCCAAAGACGGTCAAAGGCAGCCTGTTCCCTTCACCCCCGCAGCCCAGAAGCTCCCAGGAGGCCCCAAGAGGCCCCCGAAAAGCCCCAACAGGTCCCCAAGAGGCACCCAAGAGGCTCCCCAAAAGCCCCCCAAGAGGCCCAACATACTCCCAAAGGCTCTTAGCACCGCGGCTCCCAAGAGCGAGCGGTGACGTAATCGAGCTGATAAAACCAAAGCTCCCAACAGAGAGCTGCGGCGCAATAAGTTCTTGACGCCAAGGCACAGGGACGGGCGGCAACGCGTGGACAACGAGCGGTCCACGCAAGGAAAACGCGGGGTTCTGGAAAACTGGCAGCCCAAACGCGGAAAACGCAACGCGACCCGACCGCCCCCTCCAAAACAAGAAACGCGCTCAAAGAAAGCTCCGCGACTCTCCGAGGCTGAGGTAGGACAAGAGCGATGGGAAGGGAGTCAATAAGAGGTGTAAGAGCGGACGAGCCAGCGACCCCGTGCGCTCTGAAAGTAAGTGCGTTTTCCGTCCCCGTGCCAAGCAGGTCTAATTGCCCTCCCGCATTGTGTTCTATCGAGTAGGACGGCCTTCGGGACTCAAAAACAGCGTTTCGCTCGAGACATCATTGGAAAACGCTTCTTGAGCGCTTCTTGGGCCTTAGGCGCCTAAGACAGCCCAAGAAGCGGCCAAGACGGCGCCCAAGACTGCCCAAGACGGCCCAAGAAGCGCCCAAGACGGCCCAAGAGCGCTCCAAGAGAGCCCAAGACCACCCAAGACGGCCCCAAGACGTCCCAAGAGGCCTCCACGACGCCCCAGGAGGCGCCCACGAGGCGTCCCAAGAAGGCCCCACGAGGCCAAAATCATTGATTCTCTAAGGAAAACGTGCATTTCTAGCATATACGGTTTTTCGCCTCTCATGGCGTTGAACACGGTCCAAGGGGCCCCCAAGACCGCCCCAAGACGGCCCAAGATGTTTCCAAGAGGCCCCCAAAATAGCCCAAGAGGGCGCCAAGACAGGCCAAAAGGCGCCCAAGACTGTCCAAGAGGCCCCTAAGAGCGCCCCAGGAAAGCCCAAGAGGCCCCCAAGAGGGCCCCAAAACGGCCCAAGAGGGAGCCAAACCGGCCCAAGAGGCGCCAAGACGGCCCAAGACGGCCCCAGGACGGCCCCAATAAGGCCCCAAGAGGCCCCCAAGAGAGCCCAAAGACGGTCAAAGGCAGCCTTGTCCCTTCACCCCCGCAGCCCAGAAGCCCCCAGGAGGCCCCAAAGAGGCCCCCGAAGAGCCCCAAAAGGTCCCCAAGAGGCACCCAAAAGGCCCAAAATACTCCGAAAGGCTCTTAGCACCGCGGCTCCCAAGAGCGAGCGGTGACGTAATCGACTTGATAAGACCAAAGCTCCCAACAGAGAGCTGCGGCGCAATAAGTTCTTGACGCCAGGGCACAGGGACGGGCGGCAACGCGTGGACAACGAGCGGTCCACGCAAGAAAAACGCGGGGTTCTGGAAAGCTGGCAGCCCAAACGCGGAAAACGCAACGCGACCCGACCGCCCCCTCCAAAACAAGAAACGCGCTCAAAGAAAGCTCCGCGACTCTCCGAGGCTGAGGTAAGACAAGAGCGAGGGGAAGGGAGTCAATAAGAGGTGTAAGAGCGGACGAGCCAGCGATCCCGTGCGCTCTGAAATTAAGTGCGTTTTCCGTCCCCGTGCCAAGCAGGTAGTAAACGCACACAAAGCATGAATCGAACAGGGCAGGGCTGTTTCGTAAACGCCGAAGGCGTCAATTGTCGGGTCCGGGTGGTTTCCCCCCATTGATGGTGGGTCGCGGGCTGAGTCGCGGGAAGGTCGCGGGCTGAGTCGCGGGAGAGTCGCGGGGTGGGTCGCGGGGTGGGTCGCAGGGAAGGTCGCGGGTGGGTCGCGGGGTGGGACGATGACGGCAAACAGCAACAACAACACCAACAACACCACCACCAACAACTTGTCCGCACGTCATTTGAAAACGAATTCCCCACACCCTCGATACCCACCCTTTTTGTCTTCGGTCACGCCCCCTTTGGGGGATTATTTCTCTTTGTGGGGGGCGGCGGGCTTAGACAGGCGGGCCAACATGAACGGGCGGACAATCCTTCGTGGGCTTACATGTGCCCGCCATTGAAATTGGTGTGGGCCCTGCAAGAAGAGGAGGGGGAGAACGACGGATAGTGGGAGGAAGGGGGGAGGGACGAAGGAAGAGGGAAAGCGCCAGGATGAAGGGCGAAGAGGGAGAGGTTGATTAGAGGCAGAGGGAGAGAGAGAGAGAGAGGAAGAGGGGAGAGAGAGAGAGAGAGAGAGAGAGAGAAAAAGAGAGAAAAAAACACAAAACAAACGAAGGAAAAAGGAGGCAGGAGAGGGGAGGGAGAAGGAAGGAGGGAGAGGAGGGAGAAGGGATAGGGCAGAGAGGCATAATAATGAGGGAAGAGAGGAAGGAGAGGGACGGGAGGAGAGGAGGGAGAAGGGAGGAGGAGCAGGAAGGTAAAAGCGTGAACGTTCGAGGAAGTCCTAAGCGAAAGCGCCGCTCGTGAAGGAAGTCTCGGGCGGGACCCTACGACGGGCGGGCGATCCCCTGACGGCCGGATCGGGAAGGTGGGACATTCAAGTGGGTTGCCTGAGTATGACGAGAGCGCGATTACTAAGTAATTTGTAGCGGCGTCCTTGGCGCAGCGTGTTTCCTGAGCGTCGAAAGCGCGATTACTGGATACATCGCATGGAAGTCACAGGCGAGAGCGCAAGTCCTGAGTACACTGTGAAAGGTTTTCTGGCGGGGGCGGGGGTCTTGATTAATTTGCAAGAAGTTTTGGTTCAATTGCGAAGAAGTCTCAAGCGGGAACGCCGTTCCTGAGCAAAGTGTGGGGAAGTCTCAGATGGGAGCGGGGGTCCTGACTAAATTGTGAGGAAGTCACATGCGAGAACACCGATCCGGAGTAAATTGTGAAGGGGGGTTCAATCGCGAGGGTCCAGAGAAAATTTTGAACAAAACTCAAGCGGGAGTTGGATGGGGGGGCCAGGGGCCCAGTTGGAACATCAAGACTTCCCTTAACAGAATTACCCAGGCGAAAGACCCAACCATATGAAGTTGTGGGGACCGCAATTGTGAATATGTTTTTCGGTGAGGCTCCCTATGGGGCCACGAAGCGCTGCGCTGGGTGGGGGGGAAACGCATGCGGGCGGTAGCACTGGGGCTGTCGGTGGAGCTCCCTATGAGGCCACGAAGTGCTACAATGGGCAGGTGAAAATACCAAAATAAGCGTGTGGGACGCACGCAGTCGGTCCAAGTGGGGGCTCCGGTGGAGTTCTCCATGAGGCCGCAAAGCGTTGTCAAGGGTGGGTGTCAATGCCAAATTGGGTGTGGGGGGGCGCATGCGGGCGGCCCCACTGAAGGCTTCGGTGGGGCTTTCTATGGACATCTGGTGTGGGGGACGCGCGCGGGCGGTCCCATTGGGGGCTTCGGTGGAGCTTCCTATGGGGCCACGAAGCGCTGTACTGGGTGGGTGACAATGCCAAATCGGGTGCGGGGGACGCATGCGGACGGTCCCACTGGGGGCTCCGGTGGGGCGCCCTATGGGGCCACGACGCGCTGTACTGGGTGGGTGACGGTGGTAGTTGTGTGTGGGGGACGCACGCAGGCGGTCTCTCTGGGGGCGTCGGTGGGGCCTTCCTATTGGGCCACGAAGCGTTGTATTGGGTGGGTGACAATGCCAAATTGGATGTGGGGGACGCGCGCGGGCGGTCCCACTGAGGGCTTCGGTGGGGCTCCCTATGGGGTCACGGAGCGCTGTACTGTGCACGCGAAAGTGCGAAATTGGGCGTGGGGGACGCATGCGGGCGGTCCCACTGGGGGTTTCGGTGGAGTTCCTTATGGGGCCACGAAGCGCGGTACTCGAAGGGTGACAATGCCAAATCGGGTGTGGGGGACGCATGCGGACGGTCCCGCTGGGGGCTTCGGTGGAGCTTCCTATGGGGTCACGAAGCGCTGTACTGGGTGGGTGAGAATGCCAAGTTGTGTGTGGGGGGCGCACGCGGGCGGTCCCACTGGGGGCTTCGGTGGGGCTCCCTATTGGGCCACGAAGCGCTGCACTGGGTGAGTGAAAATGCCAAATTGGATGTGGGGGACGCATGTGGGCGGTCCCACTGGGGGTTTCGGTGGGGTTCCCTATGGGGCCACGAAGCGCTGTACTGGGTCTGAAAAAAAATGCCAGATCTGGTGTGGGGGACGCACGCGGACGGTCCCACTGGGGGCTTCGGTGGAGCTCCCCATGGGGACACGAAGCGCAATACAAGGTGGGTGAAACTGCCAAGTGGGGTGTGGGAGACGCGCGCGGGCGGTCCCACTGGGGGCTTCGGTGGAACTCCCTTTGGGGCCACGAAGCGCTGCACTGGGTGAGTGAAAATGCCAAAGTGTGTGTGTGTGTGTGTGTGTGTGTGTGTGGGGGGGGGGGGGGGGGGGACGCGCGCGGGCGGTCCCACTGGGGGCTTCGGTGAAGCTCCCTATGGGGCCACGAAGCGCTGTGCTGGGTGGGTGAAACGCATGGAAGAAGGACGAGGGAAGGAAGGAAGAGGAGGATGAGGAGAAGAGGAAAGGAACGCGGGGACCGTCTCTTCAAAACGAAGACCCAACACCACAGACTGGTTAGGAAAAGTAGGGTGCGAGCGTTGAGGGGCGCACTTTGATTGAGGAAAACAATATGCACCAGTGCGGGGCATCAACAATAACCATTCTTCAGAAGTGAGAATTCAACAACAACAACAACAACAACAGCAACAGCACCAGCAACACCAACAACAACAACACCACCAACAACAACAACAACAACAACAGCAACAACACCAACAACACGAATAACAACAACAACAACAACAACAACAACAACAACAACAACAACACCAACAGCAACAGCAACAACAATAGCAACAACAACGACAACAACAACAACAACAACAATAACATCAACAATCATTTTCAGCCTGTTCGCCCTTATCTGCTCGATAGTCCAATAATGCCTATTTCCCAAACCCTCTATACCCGCCCTCTTCGTCTTCGATCGAGCCCCTTTGGGGGGTATACCTTTCTTCCCTGCAGGCCGGGCCCGGGCAAGCGGCGGGGCGGCCGCGGACCGTCGGCCTGGCCAGCGGCAGCGCTGATCGGCGGGGCAACCGCGGACCGTCGACCCGACCCCAAGAGGGACTGACAGGGGACCGACCACGACGACGGCGACGACGACGTCGACGACGGCGACGACGTCGACGATGACGGCGACGAGCGAAAGCGAGAGCGAAACAGAACGACGGCAGGGCCACAAGGACACGAAGTAGGCCACGCAGGACAACAGCGGGGACACGAAGGGAATGCGTATGGGGCCACGAAGGGCTGATGATGCGGGGCCACAGAAGGCAACGATGGGGCCACTGAGGGGCAGCGAGGGGGCCACGAAGGGATGCAACGGGGCCACGGCGGGCAGCGAGGGGGCCACGAAGCGCTGCAACGGGGCCACGAAGGGCAAGGAGGGGGCCACGAAGGGCTGCAACGGAGCCACGAAACAAAGCGAAGGGGCCCAGGACTGCAACGGGGCCACGAAACGCAGCGAGGAGGCCACGAGGGGCTGCAACGGGGCCACGAAGGGCAGCGAGGGGGCCACGAAAGGCTGCAACGGGGCCACGAAACAAAGCGAGGGGGTCACGAAGAGCTGCAACGGGGCCACGAAGGGCAGCGAGACCCCGATTTCTATGTAATCTGTGAGGGAATCCTAAGCGTGAGCGCGACTCCTGGGTGCCTGGGTGTCGGGAGCGCGGCGCTTGAGCAAATTCAGAAAATTTCAAGAAGCAAGGGCGCTTTTCTTCAGTAAATTGCAAGCGAGTCTCCAGCGAGAGCGCGACTCCAGAGCGCCGAGAAGATAAATTCTAAGGACGTCCCGAGCGAGAGCGCGATTTCTGAATAAAACGCGAGGAAGTCTCGGGCGGGAGCGGGGGTCCTGGCTAAATTGTAAGGAAGTCTCAGGCGACCCGGGGGCCAGGGGGGCAGTTTGAGCACGAAGACTTTCTTCAACAAAAAACAAAGTGCGAGCCCCGGGGGGGCACATCAATTGAAAAAACATAAATGTGCACCGGGGGGGGGATCAACAATGATTAATTTAAGAATGAGAGTTCATCAACATCAACAACGACGACGACGACGACGACGACGACAACAACAACAACAACAGCAGCAGCAGCAGCAGCAGCAACAACAACAACAACAACAACAACAACAACAACAACAACAACAACAACAACAACAACAACAACAACACCAACAGCAGCAGCAACAACAACAACAGCAGCAGCAGCAGCAGCAACAACAACAACAACAACCACAACAACAACAACAACAACAACAACAACAACACCACCAACAACAACAGCATCAGCAGCAGCAACAACAACAACAGCAACAACAACAACAACACCAACAACAACAACAACACCATCAACAACAACAACAGCAGCAGCAGCAACAACAACAACACAAACAACAACACCAACACCAACACCAGCAACAGCAACAACAACAACACCACCAACAGAAACAACAACAACAACTACAACAGCAACAACAGCAACAACAACACCAACAACAACAATACCAACAACAACAGCAACAACAACAACAATCATTTTCAGCCTGTTCGCCCTTATATGCTCGAGTGTCAAGCAACGCGTATTTCCCAAACCCTCGATACCCACCCTCTTCGTCTTCGATCGAACCCCTTTTGGGGGTATACCTTTCTTCCCTGCAGGCCGGGCCCCGGCAAGCGGCGGGGCGGCCGCGGACCGTCGGCCTGGCCAGCGGCAGCGCTGATCGGCAGGGCGGCCGCGGACCGTCGACCCGACCCCAAGAGGGACGGACAGGGGACCGACCACGACGACGGCGACGACGACGACGACGGCGACGTCGAGCGAAAGCGAGAGCGAGAGGGAACGACAGCAGGGCCACGAAGGGCACGAATTAGGCCACGAAGGGCGACAGCGGGGACACGAAGGGATTGCGTATGGGGCCACGAAGATCGCGAACGAGCGGGGGCCACGAAGTGCAGATAACGCGGGGCCACAGAAGGCAACGATGGGGCCATCGAGGGTAGCAACTGGGCCACGTAGGACAGTGAGGGGGACACAAATGGCGACAACGTGGCCACGAAGGGCATGCACATGGGGCCACAACGAGCGCGACTCCTGGGTGCCTGGATGTCGGGAGCGCGGCGCTTGGGCAAATTGCAGGAAATTCCAACGCAAAGGCCATTCTTCAGTAAGTTGCAAGCAAGTCTCCAGCGAGAGCGCGACTCCAGAGCGCCGGGAGAGCGATTCCTCAATAAATTGTGAGGAAGTCCCAAGCTCGAGCGCGATTCTTGAATAAAATGCGAGAGGTCTCGGGCGGGAGCGGAGGTCCTGGCTAAATTGTGAGGGAGTCTTAGGCGGGAACCGTTGTTCTTGTAACCCGGGGGCCAGGGGCCCAGTTTGAACAGGAAGACTTTCCATGTAAAAGACAGGGTGCGAGCGTCGAGGGGCACACTTTGATTGAGAAAAAGCAGTATGCACCCGTGGGGGGGATCAGCAATAAGTATTCTTCAGAAATGAGAATTCAACAACAACAACAACAACAACAACAACAACAACAACAACAACAACAACAACAACAACAATCACTTTACCCGAACGCTCAGTGTTCTCACCAGTGCCAGGGTTTTCATGCGACGCCAGCCAATACCCCCACTTTGTGGGGGGGCAGTGCAAGCTCTACCAAATATCCACACGACTCTTCGCCACCACCCACACCCAGCTTCCCGCCCTATGACGTTCGGACACTTCACTTCGTGGCCTGCGGACGACCGTGGCTACTACACTGGCGTGGAGTACACACCCACAGAAGTTGTTAAGCCTACGTTCGTACACCCACAGAAGTTGTTAAGCCTTGTTAACCCACAGAAGTTGTTAAGCCTTCCACAGAACATCTGTTGCATATGATGCATATGGTACATGATACACATGATACACATGATACGTACTCACAAGATAGTTGATCACATCTTTAGGGCAAATTCCTGAGGGATGTGGGAATACACAAGAGAGAGAGGATATGGTTGTCCCGATGGTTGTCTCGATGGTTGTCCCGATGGTTGTCCTGATGGTTGTGGTTGTCCCGATCGTTGTCCCGATGATTGTCCCGATGGTTGTCCTGATGGTTGTGCTTGTCCCGATCGTTGTCCCGATGACTGTCCCGATGATTGTCCCGATGGTTGTCCCGATGGTTGTTCCGATGGTTGTCCCGATGGTTGTCCCGATGGTTGTGAGCGATGCCGGATCCTCACGCCCCCCGCCGGAGGAGGAGCAGAAGTTCGAAAAAGTTGCTCGCAAAAGCCCGTTTGACAGAAATGTTTAAAAAGTGTTGGGTTTCCTACGAATCCGCAAGAGCGCGCGGGATGAGATTTTGACAATTTTTTGTTGAAAAACCATTGGTTTTTTGATGTTTTTATGTTAAAATCGCTGCGAACACTAAGGTTTTGGAAGGATTTCGTCTTGCGCGCGCGAATGTCCACTTTACCTTATTTTTTGCAAGGGATTCTTGAAATTTGATTATATTAGAACAAGAAATGTCATTTTCTATTGTTTTTTGCAAGGGAAAGCGGATTACAACAAAACAACCGGATCCTGTACACACCCTCTTTTCTGAGGCTTCCTCACGAAAATGATGAAAATGTAGCTGCGGCCTAGGCGGCGCAGGGGGGGCGCGCACCAGGGGGCCCAACAATAATTATTCTTTAGAATAAATAATGTTCAACAGCAACAACCAGCAACAGCAAAAGCAACAGCAACAGCAACAGCAGCAACAACAACAACAACAACAGCAACCACAACAACAACAACAATCACTTTACCCGAACGCTCAGTGTTCTCACCAGTGCCAGGGTTTTCATGCGACGCCAGCCAATACCCCCACTTTGTGGGGGGGCAGTGCAAGCTCTACCAAATATCCACACGACTCTTCGCCACCACCCACACCCAGCTTCCCGCCCTATGACGTTCGGACACTTCACTTCGTGGCCTGCGGACGACCGTGGCTACTACACTGGCGTGGAGTACACACCCACAGAAGTTGTTAAGCCTACGTTCGTACACCCACAGAAGTTGTTAAGCCTTGTTAACCCACAGAAGTTGTTAAGCCTTCCACAGAACATCTGTTGCATATGATGCATATGGTACATGATACACATGATACACATGATACGTACTCACAAGATAGTTGATCACATCTTTAGGGCAAATTCCTGAGGGATGTGGGAATACACAAGAGAGAGAGGATATGGTTGTCCCGATGGTTGTCTCGATGGTTGTCCCGATGGTTGTCCTGATGGTTGTGGTTGTCCCGATCGTTGTCCCGATGATTGTCCCGATGGTTGTCCTGATGGTTGTGCTTGTCCCGATCGTTGTCCCGATGACTGTCCCGATGATTGTCCCGATGGTTGTCCCGATGGTTGTTCCGATGGTTGTCCCGATGGTTGTCCCGATGGTTGTGAGCGATGCCGGATCCTCACGCCCCCCGCCGGAGGAGGAGGAGGAGGAGGAGCAGGACAAGGAGGAAAGGAGAGAAGAGAGAGGAGGGGCGGGAACGGCGCTTGCACGCCCACCCACCGTCTTTTCCCCGCCGCGGCTCTAAAGAGACGAGTTCGTGTGCTCGTCATCTTCTGGCATACGCCCGTCCAGTAGGCGCAACCAGTAGGGGGACGTTTTATTCTCGGCGGCCGAGGGCGCAACCTATGGCGCAACCAATAGGGGGACGTTTTATTCTCGGCGGCCGAGGGCGCAACCTATGGCGCAACCGCAAGGGATTGTGGCCCCTGGCAGGCGCGCGAACCCCGTTGCAAGAGCGTGCGAAAGTAGCTCGCGCGAGCTCATGTAACATAAATGTTGGAAAACCATTGGTTTTTTTAGGATTCGGACAGCGCGCGCGGGTAGAAATTTTGAAAAGTCGTGCAGGTGTTTTTCGAGGACCTACGGTGCGATTCGTGTGATTTTATGATGCGCGGTGCTAAAATTCTTAAGAAGCCCAATGGTTTTTGGAGATTTCGGCGTGCGCGCGCGAAGAAAAAACGAATGTGTCCCGCATGGTATTATTTGACAGGGATGATGGCCCTGGCAGGTGCGCAACCGTTGTCGCAGAAGTTCGAAAAAATTGCTCGCAAAAGCCCGTTTGACGGAAATGTTTAAAAAGTGTTGGGTTTCCTACGAATCCGCAAGAGCGCGCGGGATGAGATTTTGACAATTTTTTGTTGAAAAACCATTTTTTTTTTTAAAAAAAAACAAGTTTTTATGTTAAAATCGATGCGAACACTAAGGTTTTGGAAGGATTTCGTCTTGCGCGCGCGAATGTCCACTTTACCTTATTTGTTGCAAGGGATTCTTGAAATTTGATTATATTAGAACAAGAAATGTCATTTTCTATTGTTTTTTGCAAGGGAAAGCGGATTACAACAAAACAACCGGATCCTGTACACACCCTCTTTTCTGAGGCTTCCTCACGAAAATGATGAAAATGTAGCTGCGGCCTAGGCGGCGCAGGGGGGGGCGCGCACCAGGGGGCCCAACAATAATTATTCTTTAGAATAAATAATGTTCAACAACAACACCAACAACAACAACAACAACAATCACCAGACAGCTCGCCCCTTGGCCCCCCGCCAGCCCCACGCAAAGGGGCGAGCATATATACGGGCGCAGCACCGCGCTGGATGCGTAGCCGTCGGCTGGGCCAACCAAGCGAATGACGCATCGCGTGGCGGCTGGATGCCCGCGCCGAGCACAGATATTCTCGGTTCCTCCCTCCTCCTTCTCCTCCTCCTACGCGGGCTTAAAACTGCCATCGAAATATCCTCACCCGCTGGCTTAAAACTACCACCGAAATATCCTCAACCGCGGGCTGAACTGCCACCAAAATATCCTCACCCGCTGGATCAAAGCAGCCACAGGAATATCCTCACCCGCTGGCTTACACTGCAACCGACATATCCTCACCCGCTGGCTTAAAACTGCCACCGAAATATCCTCACCCGCTGGCTTAAAACTGCCACCGAAATATCCTCAACCGCCGGCTTAAAACTGCCACCGAAATATCCTCACCCACTGGCTTAAAACTGAGACCGAAATTTCCTCACCTGCTGGCTTAAAACTGCTACCGACATATCCTCACCCGCGGAAATAAAACTGCCACCGAAATATCCTCACCCGCTTTCTTAAAGCCGCCACCGAAAAATCCTCACCCGCTGGGTTAAACTGCCAGCGAAATGTCCTCACCCGCTGGCTTGAAACTGCCACCGAAATATCCTCACCCGCTGAATTAAAACTGCCACCGAAATATCCTCACCTGCTGGCTTAAAACTACAACCACTCGATAACACTCGATAACACATCGATAACACCTCATGCTATCGAGGTGTCATCGAGTGTTATCGAGGTGCTCTCGAGCGCTATCGAGCTCGATCACACTCGATAGCACCTCGATATCATCTCGAACACATCTCGAAAGCATGTTATCGACGTGTTATCGGGTGTTATCGAGGTGTTATCGAACGGGTGATGGTCACCCGCTGGCTTAAAACTGCCACCGCAATATCCTCACCCGCTGGCTTAAAACTGTCACCGAAATCTCCTCACCCACTGGTTTGAAACTGCCACCGAAATATCCTCACCCACTGGCATAAAACTGCCACCGACATATCCTCACCCACTGGCTGAAAACTGCAAACGAAATATCCTCACCCGCTGGCTTAAAACTGCCTCCGGAATATCCTCACCCGCGGAAATAAAATTGCCACCGAAATATCCTCACCCGCTGGCTTAAAACTGCCACCGAAATTTCCTCACCCGCTGGCTTAAAACTGCCACCGAAATATCCTCACCCGCGGAAATAAAACTGCCACCGAAATATCCTCACCCGCTGGCTTAAAACTGCCACCGAAATATCCTCACCCGCGGAAATGAAACTGCGACCGAAATATGCTCATCTGCCAGCATAAAACTGCCGCCAAAATACCCTCACCCGCGGAAATAAATCTGCCACCGAAATTTCCTCACCCGCTGGCTTAAAACTGCCACCGAAATATCCTCACCGGCTGGCTTAAACTGCTACCGGAATATCCTCACCCGCGGAAATAAACTGCCACCGAAATATCCTCACCCGCTGAAACACCGAAATATCCTCAACTGCTGGCTCAAAACTGCCACCGAAATATCGTCACCCGCTGGCTTGAGACTGCCACCGAAATATCCTCACCCGCTGGCTTAAAACTGCCACCGACATATCCTCATACGCGGGCTTAGAACTGCCACCGAAATACCCTCACCCGCTGGCTTAAAACTGCTACCGACATATCCTCACCCGCGGAAATAAAACTGCCATCTAACGGCCTGGTGGTTCAGTTCAGTCTGTCTACCTCGCGAAAATCAAATTACGGGCTGCGCCCGTAAACAACAACACCAACAACACCAACACCAACACCAACACCAACACCAACACCAACACCAACACCAACACCAACACCAACACCAACACCAACACCAACACCAACAACAACAACAATCACTTTACCCGAACGCTCAGTGTTCTCACCAGTGCCAGGGTTTTCATGCGACGCCAGCCAATACCCCCACTTTGTGAGGGGGCAGTGCAAGCTCTACCAAATATCCACACGACTCTTCGCCACCACCCACACCCAGCTTCCCGCCCTATGACGTTCGGACACTTCACTTCGTGGCCTGCGGACGACCGTGGCTACTACACTGGCGTGGAGTACACACCCACAGAAGTTGTTAGGACAGCGCGCGCGGGTGGAAATTTTGAAAAGTCGTGCAGGTGTTTTTCGAGGACCTACGGTGCGATTCGTGTGATTTTATGATGCGCGGTGCTAAAATTCTTAAGAACCCAATGGTTTTTGGAGATTTCGGCGTGCGCGCGCGAAGAAAAAACGAATGTGTCCCGCATGGTATTATTTGACAGGGATGATGGCCCTGGCAGGTGCGCAACCGTTGTCGCAGAAGTTCGAAAAAGTTGCTCGCAAAAGCCCGTTTGACAGAAATGTTTAAAAAGTGTTGGGTTTCCTACGAATCCGCAAGAGCGCGCGGGATGAGATTTTGACATTTTTTTGTTGAAAAACCATTGGTTTTTTGATGTTTTTATGTTGAAATCGCTCCGAACACTAAGCTTTTGGAAGGATTTCGTCTTGCGCGCGCGAATGTCCACTTTACCTTATTTTTTGCAAGGGATTCTTGAAATTTGATTATATTAGAACAAGAAATGTCATTTTATAGTGTTTTTTGCAAGGGAAAACGGATTACAACAAAACAACCGGATCTTGATCACATCGTATTACCTGAGGCTTCCTCACGAAAATGATGAAAATGTAGCTGCGGCCTAGGCGGCGCAGGGGGGCCGTGCACCAGGGGTCCCAACAATAATTATTCTTTAGAATTAATAATGTTCAACAACAACAACAACGCAACAAACAAAATTCTCACCACGAATCCCACCAGCCCGCTGGGCGTCGGTGGTTTAGGTCGTTTCCTCTTCCACTCCTCCCTCTTCCCCTTCGGGGAAGGGTTTGCCCTTCCCCCTATCCCCTCCCCTGGACCTGGACAAGGGGTTCCGCGAAGTGTCGGAGCGTCCAAAACGGCCTCGGCAAGGAAGCCAAAATCATTGATGTTATTAAGGTTTTGGCCCCAGTTTGGCCTTGTGAGGGGGACCTTAATTGAGGAACCCCCTTTCGTTGACCGATCTCCTCCAGGATGGCCCCAAGAAGCGCCCAGGAGGCCCCAAGAGGTCCCAAAATGGCCCCAAGATGGCCCCACGAGGCCCCCAAGAGGCCCCCAGGAGGCCCCCAAGAAGAACCTAAGCGGCCCCAAAAGGCCCCCCCCGAGGCACCCAAGACCCCGAAAACCCCCCAGGAGCGCCAAAAGACCACCAAGACGTCCCAAGAGGCCACTAAGAATCGCCCAGAAGATACTCCAAGAGACCTCTGGCCATTGTGCTTGCCCTCCTCCTCCTCCTCCTCCTGTTCCTCCTTCCTGCTCCTACTCTTTCTCTTCCTCCTCCTCCTCCTCCTCCTCCGCCTCCGCCTCCTCCTCATCCTATTCATCCTCCTTCTTCCCACTCCCTCATTCATTCATTCATTCATTCATCCACGTCACCCTTCTCCCCCCTCACTCCTTTGCACGGTTCGGCCGTCGTCCTCTTTGCTGCCGCACTTCCCTGATCACGTCAACTCGCCTGGACATCGTTTCTGGATGGGCTGGTGGGGATACGCGAAGCGTCTAGAATTCCCTATTCAGCCACGCACCCAGGGACAATGAATGACCGTTCGGCCCCCGCACTCTGATCAAGAAGAAACGACCGATGTAGGAAAACTAATCTATGCACGCTGCAGTTCCTACCTCAGGGCCCGAACGGATGACCAAAGGCGCCCCCCGGAAAAACTGAAGATATGCAATTCCGCGACTGCGAAACACAAGCGGCAGACAGACGCGAACGGAAACAGAGATTGGGGCGAACAGTCCTACGCTGTCCCTGCGCACGCGGCTGTGCGTGGAAGTCCGCGATGCGGAAGATACCCCGCCCGCGACACAGCCGCGACCGCGCCAATGGCGACTTGACCGTGACCCACCGCCTGCGCCGCGACCCACCCGCGCCACGACCAGAACTGCGACCCACCCGCGCCGCGACACACCCAGCGACCCGACCCCCACCTTTCCCCCACTCCCGTCCCCCCCACACACGCGCATTTTCTGGCGATCGACGCATCGCGCGCGGCGGAAAAGCGGAGCAAATGGAAGCCGCGCGCACGCACACACACACGCAAACACAAGCACCAAACTCTCGCACACCACGCGCCCGCACGCCACGCACCCGCGCACCACGCGCACGCGCACACGCACACACACACATACATACATATATACATACACACACATTCGCGCACGCACGCACACGCACACGCACGAACACGAACACGCACACGCAGACACAGACACACACACCCACACATGCACACGCACAGGCCCCCCCCCCGCCACCCACACACACACACACGCACACACACACGCACACACACACACACACACGCGCGCAAGCACACACACATACACACACACGCACGCGCGCACGCCCGCACGCACATGCACACGCACACGCACACGCACACGCACACGCACACGCACACGCACACGCGCACGCGCACGCGCACGCGCGCACGCACGCGCGCACACACATACTCTCACACACACACACACATTCACACACATACACACACGCACGTACATGCGCACGCACACACACACACACACACACACGCGCACGCACGCACGCACACACGCGCGCGCACTAACGCACGCACAAACACACGCGCACATTCACACTCACGCACTCGCACGCGCACGCCCCCCCCCCCACCCCCCCGCGCACACGCGCGCACGCGCGCGCACGCACTCACACACGCACGCACGCGCATGCACGCACGCAACCGCACGCGCACGCACGCATACGCACGCACACGCACGCGCGCGCACGCGCACGCACGCACGCACGCATGCACACACACACACGCACGCACGCACGCACACAGACACACACACACACACACACTTCTGGTTTTACGCCGGCCCCCGCGCGAGGCGACGGGGCGCTAAGCGCAGGCGCGCGCGGGCGCATGCGCGCGCGCGGGCGCAGGCGCACGCGCGCGCTCACGCGCGCCAATTCGCACACGCGCGCAAGCGCGCGCCCACACACGCAAAAAACACGCACGCACGCACGCGCGCACGGACGCGCGCACGCCCGCGCACGCGCGCACAAACGCGCGCGCACACCGCTCGCGCGCGCGGTCGCACGCGCGCGCGTGCGCCCCCGCGCGCGCAGGCGCGCGCACACACACGCACTCGCGCATGCACGCAAACTCACTTCATAGTTTAAACGTCGCGCCCCTGCTCGAGGCGACGGAGCGCAGAGCGCATGCGCGGGCGCGCGCGCGCGCTCGCGCGCGCGCAAGAATGCGCGCGCACGCACAAGCACAAGCACGCGCACACGCAAACGCACGCGCGCGCCAGCGAACCCAGCACACAACGCACGATCACACACGCACACGCGCACGAAAGCACGCGCGCAAGCGCGCAGAGACGCGCGCGCGACTGCCCGCCCACGCGCGCACGCGCGCACACACGCGCGCACGCGCGCACGCACGCGCACGCGTGCGCGCGCGCCCGAACGCACGCAAACGCGCGCACGACCGCGCGTGCGCACCCACGCACGCACGCGCGCGTACTGCACGCAAGCGCGCACGCAAGCGCACACACGCACGCGCGCACACAGTAACACACGCACACGCACACACGCGGACACGCGCGCACAGAAGCAGGCGCACGCGCGTGCACACAAACGCGCGCACGCGCGGGCATGCGCGCGCGCGAACACACCCGTACACACGCACGCATGCACGCACACACATACACAAGCTCGCGCACCATGCGCTCACTCGTGCAAACACACGCACGCGCGCGAGCGCAACAACGCGCGCGGAAACGAACGCACGCGCACGACGCACGCGCGTAGTCACACGCGCCCGCGCACGCACGCACGCGCGCGCTCCCACTGGCGCACGCACGCATGCGCACGCGCAAACGCACGCGCACTGACACACGCAGGCGCGCGCGCGCGCTCACACAAGCGCGCGCGCACGCACGCATGCGCACGCACGCACACACACACACACGTACGTGCACCCACACATGCCCAGACACGCACGCACGCACGGGCGACCGCCCACGCCCACTCCCACGCCAGCGTCCACGCCCGCGCCCTCGCCCGCCCATGCGCGCGCGCAGATTGAAGCACGCATGCGCGCGCGCACGCATGCACGCGGCGCGCCAGCGCACATGCGCCCACACGCACGCACATGCGCTAAAACATACGCGCGCGCACACGTACGCACGCACGCGCGCGCGCGTGCGCAGACGCAGACACAGGCGCATGCGCGCACGCACACGCGCGAGCACGCACGAGCAATCGCGCACCGACGCGCGCCCACAAGCATGCGCGCGCACGCGCGCGAGCGCGCGCGCGCAAACACACGCGCGCGCGCGCAGACGCACGCGCGCGCGGGCGTGCGCCTATTGAAGCGCGCGCCGCAGACGCGCATGCACGCATGCGTTCGCGCGCGCGCGCAGACGCACTCGCGCGCTCTGTGGCGGTCGCGGCCTTGCGCGCGGTGGCAAGGAGGAGAACGAGCCGAGCGCAGCGGCCAAGACGGGCGGGGCGGCCGCCCAAACCTCCTTACTGGCAACGGCTCTGGCTGGGCAATTGGGCGTCGGCTGGTCCGGAGCGACTCTCCAAACGCGGCCGGACCTGGCCCCGTCGGGGCCTCGGGGGCGCCGCCAGAAAGCCGGCCGCGCGCGGGCGCCAGGCTGCGATGGCAAGCCTTGGACTGGCCAACTCCCTGGGGCGACCTCGGGTCTCGGAGGCGGACTCGACGGGCCCGAGTGCCTTCGGTGGCGAGGGGGCCGGCAGCCGCGTGGCCGCCCCGGCGTCGGCGGGGGCCCGGGGCTCGTCGCGGCTCGGGTCGCGTCCGATGGCCCCTGCGGGGGGGCGGCCTTCAGGAAGGCCGCTCGAAGGCCGCTCGGTGCCGGCGCCCGCGCGCTCGCGCTGCGCGGACTGGGGGCGCGCCGCCGTCGCGCGGGCGGGCCGGCATGGGCGGGGGGCGGGGGTTCTGAGCTCAGCGCGGCGGACTGCGCGCGGTGGCCCCGCGCCCGACGGGCGACCGCAGCGGCCCGGCCCCTCTGCCGGCGAAGTGCCCGCCGACGCGGCCCGCGGACAGGGAGTGGCCTCGCGCGATCGAGGGCGGGGCGCCTGCGGCGCAGGGGGGGCGCTGAGAGATTGGCGCGAGCGGATCCCATCGCGACATCCGTTGTCCAGGCGCGGGGGGGCCCGGGCGAGCCCGGGAAGCGGGCGACTCGACGGGGGCGGCGGCGCCCCGCGCTGGCCGCCGCGAGGTGGCCCAGGGCCTCTCGACGACGAGGCGCCGGCCGGGCGACGTCGCGGCGCCAGCCATCGAAGCGCCCGGAATCCCGCCCGTCAACCATGGCCTGGAGCGGGGGATCGGCGCGCGGGCCGGGGGCGCCCGGGGGGGCGACGCGTTGGAGGAACGACTTCCACCAATTCGGCTGCCCCGTTTTCTGCGCAGAAGCGCGCAAGTGCGCGATCAAGTCTTCGCCGGGGAGGGCGGCGCGAAGATCGCCGTGGAGATGGCCCGAGGCGGAGATGGACTGGGCTGGCCGAGAGGGGCCTCCGCTTGGCTCATAGCCGCGGGCGCGCCCCAAGATGGCGCCGAGCTGCTCGTCGTCCCAGCGCGATGGGGCCCGCCTGGGTGATCTTCCACCACTGGGACGCGTTCGCGCCAGAACCTGGCCTGGATTCAGCTAGGCCGCGCGCGGGCGTTGACGACCTGGGCCCCTGCGCGGCGCGGGGGTCCTGGATAGGCGCTCGCGCGAACTCGGCGAGCGGGCCCGGCGCCGGCGGGGCAGAGTCGGCGTCGGGGCCTGAAGGCTGAGGACAATTAAATCGCCCCGACCGACGGAGAGGACGCTGGGCCCCTGCAAAGTCTGAGAATATACGTCGCCGCCACTGGAGCACGGGGCGGCCGCGATCGCCGTTGCCGCGCGGTTTGTTCGGCCGCTTGGCCGGGCCGCGCGCCCCCCTGCGCGCGAAAGCTGCCCTTGCGCCAGATGATGGGGCTCGTCGTGGACACAGGGGGGGCCGCTGGCGCGGGGCTCAAAAGGTGCAAAGATCGCCCGCGGCGCCGGGCCCCCCCCCCGGCCGCCGGAGTCGTCGGCGGGATCAGCGGTGCAGGGGGAGGGAAAGGCGGGCTCAACTTCGTCGATTTGCACGTCGGACACCCCGCTACATCACATACCCAATGTGATCAAAAGTCATGCATCAAACATCGCCCCAAATGGAATGGCAGTTCTGGAAAGGAGACGAAATATACTACAACGAGAGACGCGCATGACGTGGAATCGCGGATTGACAAATATGGTAGAGTTATGTTGAAGAGCACTGAAGCTTGTGGAAACGCCCACGTTAGAAAGATGCCCAACGCTCACGCGTTCCATGAGATGAAGCTCGCCACCACTCTTTTTGGACCTGAAGGCTCGCGCGTGCGATTGTCTCAGCGGATGGCGCGCTCGCCGTCGAAGTCTGCGCAACCGCTTGCAGCTCTGTCTGGGGGCCTGGGAGTTGAAAAGGATCCGACTCTGATTCCCGACGGCCGAGTTCACGTGTCTGCGCGCCCCCTGGGCCCGCCGCTTCGAGTCCGATATCCAAGCGCTTCTGTGCGCAGACGTTTGGACCGACCAGCTCGACGAGGTAAATGGCAATATTGTCTAACTTCTGAATCGCGAGTCGTCCGTCAAACCCATGCGTCCTTCGAGCGCGCGTTCGATTGGGCCTTAAAGAATACCCGAATATGAAGAATAGGAGCACGGAGCAGCGACGGGGTCTGCAGATGCCCAGCACTGGAGGCGGATGGGCTACCTTGCACACTGTAGCTAGGCATTGGAAAAGCCACGGATCATCGTGCGCACAACGATGTGGACACGCATGGCGTTCAACGCGCAGCTCGAATCACGGCAATAAGAACAACTGGTTTGCACGCAACATCGTCCTCAAACACGCGGCCGCAGCATCTAGCAAAATAGAATAAGCGCCCTGAAGCGTCTGGAGCGCTGTCTGTTTCGGAACTTTTGGGGCTGCGGCTACACGGTGCCCGATCGCGCAATGCACGTTGCAGCCGCTGAAGATGTCCGCCGGCATGCGCAGGTCGGGCACGCGCGCCCCACTTGCTCCCAAACCGCGAGATTAACTTCTCGCGTCCGCCCGCGGCTTCTCCACCGGCCGCGAGGGCGGCGCCCCGCCAAGAGCGAAGCAACCCAACGAGGATGCCGGAGGAGGACTCGATCGAGAGCTGCTGAAGCAACTGAGGTCCATACTCTGGGTGTCTTATTAAGCGTGGGGGGTAATTGCCCACCCGACGGGGGTCAGCCTCGCGTCGTCGCCGCGCCGCGACGGGGGTCGGAAGGCCTTTGGCGCGCTGTGGCTGCGCGCGACGGGGGTCGATGTGGGGCCGTCGGCGGGGGCGGCGCCCCCCCGGCGCGCATCAAGAGACTCTGAGTAATCACGACCCTGGAATTCGAAACGCATGTGACCAAGTTGCCCCACAACGGTGTGGGTATGACCACCACCGCGAACGACATTCAGAAGTTATGCGGCAAGGCAATCAAGTATGCCTGGGGCGGCAACAACATGGGCAGGGCACATGTACATTTGTTGGATTCATTGGGGCGATCGCACGTGCTTCTTCGCGAAGAGCGTCTCCCAAGACATCCTGGGCTTATCACGGAGCGTTTCAAACTCAATTTGCAGGCCTGCTAGGACCCGTCGAGCAAACGAGGAGTGGTGCGAGTTCTGCGGCTATAGCAAGACCTGCGACAGCGAGGATGCGAAGGTGAACGACATGCGCGGCCAAAGCCAGGTGGGGAAGGATCTCGGGGGGGCTTCCACTTTACAGCGGGAAAGGTCGGGTCACGCCCGCTTGAGGTCCAAATCCCCCTCCCAAAAAACTGCGAGCTGATGAAGTCCAACCGCGTATTTGTAACATCATGTGGGCAATGGGGGCAGTAGCCAAACACGGACGCGCACCAAAGGGCACCATGGTCAGGAAGGCGGGCAAAAAGTAGTGACCCGCGTGAGTCGTCCCACCGAGACGGTGGGTGACGGTCACCCCTCGGAAAATCACCGCGAAGGGGGCGAGGGAGCCGTCAGTTTCATCTCCGAGTGAATCACCTTTGAGAGCTGCAGCAATGAAGCTCGACAACAGTGAAGGCCCAAGTCAAAATCTCAGCCAAACCGATGCCTCATTCTCTTGGTCGAGTGGGTATTGCAAGCATGTGCTACGTCATGTGTGTTGTTTGTGGCGTTCGAGCGTGGGCCTCGGCGACTCCTGTGAGAAATAAGTATATGAGCATCCTGATATCTACGTCGCAACTGACTCAAGAAACCCTAGGCCAAGTGCCGCGAAAATTTGGTAGCCGAAAAATCACGAGCGAATGCCGTTCTGTGTAGAATCGCATTGATTGTAATATGTCTCAAAAAGTAAAAGCACTGAGCCGCGTTCGTGGTGCGAGTTTGTGCAATGGCCGGCAATAAACAATATACCTTTACGTGCACGGCGTGTGCGGATTTCCTTCGCCACCTCAATCGTTAGAGACCAGTACGCCAGCCTGAAGTGACGTTGTCGCCTGGATTGACACCAAGTGCTGAGCCACGGCGCGAGCTCGCTACTGCCATCCTGTTGATGGGAATGTGGCCCATACCGAGACTTGCATGGATCAGCAGCGTGGTTATGGGCAGCGAGACACTTGCTTGCCCGAACACCTGCATTTCATGATTGCCCTCTTCTTAAGTGCAAGTCTTTTCCCTGATACTTACCATGCGACCGGCTATCCAGAACCAGTAAATCCGCCGACCCTTCGGCCTGTGTGAGACGCAAATATGTTTGAATCGTCGTCGTCACCTCCAAAAATAAAAAAAGAGGAACAAGGGAGAGGAGCATCGCAGTTAGATCGATTCCCCGTCATGGGGGGGGGGCGCCAGCGGGGGCTTCGGGGGAGGTCCCACCTTCAGGGTCGGCGGCACTGGCCGCAAGGCCTTCGCAACATGTTTCAATCCTCGGTGGCCTTCAAAATGGCATCCAAGTGCCCCCAGGTGAACGTGTCCGTCTCCAGTCCTTTGCTCATGTCCTAGGGGAGTAGGGGCGGGGCCAGGAGAAGGACAGAGTGAAGGGGAGGACAAGAATGGTGGGACGAGGGGAGAAAATAATCACCAAGGGAAGATAAGAACCAGAGGAAGAGAATGGCTACGGAGAGGCGGCAGAGGAACGGGAAGAAGGCGGAGGCATACTGGGGAGCAGCTGGAGCAGGGGGCAGAAAGGGCGGACCAGGAAGGGGGTAAGGGAGGGGCGGACGACGAAGAGAGGAGGGCAGTAGCGGGAGAATCAGGACAAGGAGCACGAGGGATAGGCGAGGAGGGGCACGCATGAAGAATGTGGATGGGAAGGACCGGCAGGGTAATGTTTACGAGAAGGGGGAGAAGGGGGATCACGATGCGACAAATATGGGGATCATCACGAATCCTCAGGATTGTATACACTTGTCGATTTGCGCGTGCCCTCCTTGCGACAAGGCCATGCTAATCTTCCCTGTATTGTTCCACTTTTAACAAATGATCCCCGAAAGGAATCTATAAGTATGGGGATGATAACTAACACCGTCGGAAAGCTGTGGATCAGAGGCACCGGCCGTAACAAGGAGGATCAGGACGAGGAACGGCAGACTAGTGGTGCACATGGACAGGCCTGCTACGAGGCCTTCGAGGATGACAAGGGTGGAAGAGGCGCCGAAACTACATGCCCTGGCCAGTCCGACCTGCCAGCCTCACCAACCCAACGAACCAAACCAAACAACCAGCCCACCTGCCAACCGGCCATCCCGCCAACCCCCGCCGCCTGGCTGCCTTCCGTCACCACCGAGAGGGGGAGGGGAACGCTTCTTGCCAGCGAAGCATGGACAACCCGCCCTCCCGGGGCCCGGCGGGACAGCGGGGGGAGGCTGAATCGTGCCGAGCCGTGGGGGACCGGGCTTCCCGCCGGGGAGCGTCTGGGACGTTCTGGGCCCTCGAAGGGCGACAGTCGTCGCTTTTGGCGGCCGGACCCAGGACAGAATAACTTCAAGAGCATGAGACCCTCCGCCGGCCAAACTGGAAAGCATTCGAGGGTAGCCTCCCCATGGATGCACAAGAACGGCCAACGAACATGAAGCACATTAGGGCACCCTCCATGAACCGACCTCTTGGGGACGCACGCGGGTCAATCAAAACCCGGGTCAATCAAGCCTTGAAACATCTTGCAAGATCCTGCAGGATACTGCACGCCAGCCCGGGTCAATGCAACCCTGGCTCTGAAGGATCCTGCGAGATCTGGCATTCTGACTGACACCAGTTTGCATTGACCCCCGTCCCAAGGCCCCCGAACCTCGATCTTATACCTCGGTCCGACCGTACCTTTCCCCGCACCCGCGTTTTCCACGGAGAAGGCCCCCGGCCGCGCAAGGGCGACACTGTCGTCACTTTCACAATCACCCCGTATAATAGGGATGCGCGATAAGGATGCAAGGGCCTTGGAAGGCCATGTCAACACTTTGCGGGCGGGGCGCGGCCAGCGAAAGCGGCAAATGATGGGCCGAAGGGGAAGGATGCAAAGGTACCGTCGGTCGGACGAAGTGGGTAAAAACATGAATCTGGAAGGCGCTGTAAGCCTCTGGACATATATTGAACTTCCGCCCGCCCCCTGAATAGGAACGAAGAAGGGAAGCCACTCGATCATTGAAGGAGGAAGGCGCCTAAAGTGGATTGGGAATCCGAAAATCCAGAAGCGTCTATTCTCAACGACCGACGGGTAAGCTTGGAGAATGGCTGACCCCTACTATGCGGGTTGACTGTACCCTCCGCCATCTCTGTTTAATTCAAGCTTCGCGCGGCCCGCTTAGCTTCGACCGGAAGAGGTGCGCTCTCGACCCGCGAATGAAAAACTGTACCCTCCGCCAGGATGCACAAGAACATCCAACGAACACGGAGAACAGAAGGGCACCCTCCCCGAACCGAACCCGATCTTCGACCACGGTCTGGCCGTACCTTCCTCGGGAGTCGCTTCGCAGGGGGGCGTGAGGGGGTGGAAGGAAGGTTCCCTTCTCGGGCCCTGGAGGCCCCCTTTGGGGCCCCTTCAGGGGCCCTAGCGACCCCTTTGAGGCCTCGCTGCCCTCCCCCCCCATGAATCTTACTAGCCTGGAGCATATCCCTATCCCTATGCTGGGCATCTCCTCATCACAATGCCAATCTGACGGATGCCCTCAGTTTTTCAGGGCGCATCCCTGAGATTGTCGTCGCCTTTTGGCGTGTCAACCTTAGGGATAGGGATAAGTTCGAGGCTGGTGAGAATCGCCCCCCCCCCTGAGCGACGCCCAGCTTTCCCCGCGCCCGCGCTCGGCCACGGAGAACGGCCCCCCCAAGGGTGCGGAGAGACCCGTGCTCGCCACGGAGAGGACGCCTCCCCCTTCCTCGGAGCGGTCGCCGCTCTCTTCGGGCCCCGCACAATGCGTCGCCCCCCCCCCCCCAGCCCCACCACGCGACGCCCAGCTCTCCCCCGCGCCCGCGCTCGCCGCGGAGGAAAGCCTCCCCCCCCCCCTCCCCCCCCTCTCCTGGAAGGCGGCATCGCCGCTCTGCGGGCCCCGCGCAGAGCGGCGCTCCCTCCTTTCTTCGTCGGAGGGCGCGGGACGGGACGGCCAGGGCTGGAGGGCAGGCCCAGACCGCACGGCGGCGACGGGGGGACCGCCGCTGGGCCAGCGAGGGGAACCGCGCGCGCAGCCAGGCTCGCCAGCCCGAGTCAGTGCAACCCTGGCTCGGCAGGATCCTGCGAGATCCGGCGCCCTGACTGACCCCCGTGCGCGTTGGCCCCCGATCCTCGATCTCATACCTCGGTCCCACCGCACCGTTCCCCGCGCCCGCGTTCTCCACGGAGAAGGCCCCCGGCCGCGCAAGGGCGACACTGTCGTCACTTTTACAGTCAACCCGTATAATGGGGATGCGCGATAAGGATGCAAGGGCCTTGGATGGCCAGCGAAAGCGGCAAATGATGGGCCGAAGGGGAAGGATGCAAGGGTACCGTCGGTCGGACGAAAGGGGTAAAAGCATGAATCTGGAAGGCGCTGTAAGCCGCTGGACATGTATTGACCTTCCGCCCGCCCCCTGAATAGGAACGAAGAAGGGAAGCCACTCGATCATTGAAGGATGGGCCGAAGGGGAAAGAAGCAAGGGTAGCCTTGGGAGTAGCTTCCACGGTAAAGGAGTAAGAGGACGAGGGGAAGCAGAAAAATGGTCATGAGACGTGGCGGCAAGCGGACGAGCAGGAGGAGGAAGGGGAACAAAACGCGAAACGGGAAGAGTAGGAGGAATAGACCGGAGAGGAGGGGGACGAGGAGGAGGAGCAGAGAAGCAGAATAAGCAGGAGGATGCGGACGACGACGACGGCAGACGACGAGAAGGCAGAGGAGGAGGGTGAGGAACAAGAAGCACCAGAGGAAGGAGGAGGAGACCGCACGACGCTCCCAAGAGTAAACCTTGGTAAACTTGACCAAATTGGCTTCTACCCCCGTGAGGGGCGTTGCAGGGTAGAAGATCAGGATCGCAGGGCTTAATGCCCGCTTTTGCTCGACGATGGAAAGGCCGGTGGCGAGCATCAGATTCGCCAGCTGCGACAGCGTGGCATGTACAAGCGGTTTCCCGTGCTGTGTCCGACCCCGCTGTCTTTTCCACCTGCGCCCCTCTGTCAGACTACCCAGAGCGAACAATGCGCACTGCCGCTTTGCCGCGTGCAGCGTGAGGTCTGGAAGCGCTCGATGGAATCACTGAAGCGTTGTTCTTGCGTCGTGTCCACCGTGTCAGGACTTGCCGTCGCTCGGACGTCCATTTCCTGCGCATTTTTCGGTTTCGTGCGTGTTTTTTTTGCCCGATGGTCCAGGATGGTCCTCAATGGTTCTCGACGAGAAAAAATGCACACGTCCGAGCGATGCCAAGAGGAGGAGAAGCGCAGCTGGATGTAGAGAGGAGGCACGCATCTTTGCGGCCGTATTCCAGAATGTTTGGTGCAACAATGTCGAATGCCTCATGGCAGCCCGATCCAAGCGAAGAACACCACAAACTGGTCTTGATATCGCCCGCTTGCTCTTGCGGAAAGGTCTGTTGGGAATACCGCGTTAAGACCCTGCGTATGTCCCTTTCCCCAGCTCGGGGAGGCATCGTGGACTTCCACTTCGGTTGACCCCAAAGGAGGTCCACCTGAAAGGGGATGGTGCAACAACTTGGGGCAATAGTATTGCAAATGCATTGGGCCGGACAATTGTATTGCATCGTATTGCAACTTGGGTCTTGCACGCGGCACTCCAGCGATACATGTGCGTCCCGGAATGTATTGCACGCCCCAAACCTATTGCAACCCACCAATCTATTGCACCAGATCTGTTACACCACCACCTTGTCGCTCGACCCCCTGTTTTGGGTCAACCGCTGAGCCAGAAATCATGCTGGCCCTGGGCGAGAGAGTCATTCTGAACGGCTGGAGCAGAGCGGCGATCCTGAAATGAGGCCAACGCTGAAACATCGAACATCGAGAATGTTCAAACTAGCAAGAACATAGAAATGCTAAACAATGCAATCCAGCGTGAAACGTAACAATACCACGGTGAGGGCGCGACTCTTTCGGGACGCAGTCGAGAGAGAGAGGAGAGCAATACTCAGATTCAACAATTGTGGAGGGGAAAGCCATGGGCGCAAGACCGGGCCGTCCAAGCGTTGCCGCATCATTGCCGCTTGGGGGGTCCGCCGAAGATGCGCCGCGTTGCCACCCGTTGCAGCCTCGCTTCCGCGTCGCCACATCGCTTTCACCACATCGCTTGCATCTCATAGCTTACGCCACATAGCGTGCACATCCACAATGCGATAACCCATTGTTGCGTGCCAGCGCTGGCCAGCATTGAACAAAGATGAAGGGGAGGGCCATGGGGTGAGAGACCGTGCCCTCCTCCGAGTGCAACTCCGCAGTCGCGGTGCTCCCCATCTGCGTCGGGGAGTGGGAGTACGCCTTCTTATATCCGCGCAAGCCCTGAAGCTCGTCCTCGGTCCAGTCAGCGAAGTGGTTGAGCTGCGCCTAGCAAGGGGGGGTCGGGCGCAACTCCTGAGGAGGCCTTCGTAAGAAACGTGAAGGCTCAATAAATGCCCGATGAGGGGGCCATTCAACCCGATCAGCCCAGATTCAGCCTGGGATTTATACGCATTCAGCGGGATCAAGCATGCCTAAGCCATACTAGCTGGGAAAATGCAAAAATCTACCAGCTTTTTGACCACGGATACAGCAGTGCCGATACAGAAATCCTCCAATCCTCTGCGCGTGAATGATTTTAGAGACTTTCTCCTCCAACCCCCCTTCTTCCCCGTCGGGGATGGGGAGGGGTCAACACTGTTCCTTCTTACGCAACACCCCCCCCACCAGCAGACCTGCGACAAAGCTGGGACACTGCCAACATTCTCCCACCATCCCTGGCAAAACACGTGCAAAATGCATGTTGCACCAACATCTGGATCATGCGCGGGCGCCCCGCGATCTCTTGGCATGCTTCCGACAGAGACGGCAGAGGGGGCTGGCATACATTACCTGCTGCGTGCAGGCCCACCCGCCCTGTCGAAAACATGTGCAACATGAATGTGGGCGCACACGTGTGCAATACACAATGCTGGCAAGCCCACCGTCACTGCGCCAAGGCTTCTGACAGGGATGGTGGAGGGCCGACGTATTGCCCAATGTGGCGCACCAATGACCGTCGGTTGTCGATGGCGGCCCCTACCTATGCTGAGACTCGGGTGCTACTTCTGTTGCGGGAGGGCGGGTGGGAGTGAGCGGGACAGTTTGCGTTCCCGTTAGGAACTTGATACTTGATCCCTCCCTCCATCGCCCCCCCCTGGACCTGGACAGGGGGGCCGCGACCGATCGAAGTGTCAGAGATGGTCTCAGCGAGAAAACACAACTACTAAGATGTTATACAATGTTTGGCTCGGGGGGGGGGGGCAAGGCTAATGCAGTACCCCCCCCTTCTTTGATCGAGCTCCTCCAAGGTGGCCCCCCAAGGCTCCCGAGGGTACCCGAAGAGTGCCCCAAGTGGCGCCCAGGAGGCCCTAAGAGGTCCCCAAGAGGTCCCCTAGAGACCAACCAGATACCCCCCAAGGGCCCCCCAAGGCTCCCCCGAAGCACCCGAGACGCTCCGAGAGTCCCCCGGAACCGCCGAGAGGCCCCCGAGACACCCCAAGAAGACTCCAAGAAGCTCCCAAGAGACATCCGAAGAGACTCCGAGATGCATCCAAGAGGCCTCGGGCCCCACCGCCTTCTCCTCCTCCTCTTCCTCCTGCTCCTCCATCTCTTCCTCCTCCTCCTCGGCCTCCTCCTCTTCCTCCTCCTCCTCCTCCTCCTCCTCCTCCTCCTCCTCCTGTTCATCCACCTATTGCTCCTCCTCCCTCCTTTCTCCCCCTCCCCCTCCCCTTCCGTCTCCTCCTCCAATTCCCCCTCCATCCTCCCCCTCTTGGGATATGACGGCTCCCCCAGCCCTCCATTCCACTAAGACTATCTGCTCCTCCGCATCCCTGATCAGGACAACTCGCCTGGGCATCGTTTCTGGACGGGCTGGTGGGGTTACTTTTTGGTCGCGGCCGCGAGCGAGTTGCGGGGGAGCTGACAGCAGGGGACATCCTGGCTGGTGGGGTTACTCGAAGCGTCTAGAATGAAACCTCCCACGAATTGCATCCGGGGAAGGGAAGGCAACGATCGGCAGCAGGGAACAGAACAACGACCAGGTCGGCGGTCGGCTCCCTCCGCGGGAACTGCTTAAGTGCGACTGGAGCCGCCCGAGCAGGGCCGCACTGATCCAGGCCGGCACTCGGGCCTCCCTGGCATTACTCGACGTGACTCGAACAGCCCGAACGATAGCCAGACATGCCTCGATGCTAGGCGAGTTGCAACGATAGGGGAGGCGGAGGAGGAGGAGGAGGAGGAGGAGGAGGAACATGAGGAGGAGGAGGAGGAGGAGGAGGAGGAGGAGGAGGAGTAGGAGGAGGAGGAGGAGGAGGAGAGAGGAGGAGGAGGGGGGGAGGGAATTGCTCAGGGGGGGCACCACCGGGCTGGCATCGGCGAGGCGGGCCCTCGACGGCAGATCCGCGGGGCCCCCGGGCGGGGCGGGCCGCCGGGCCCCCGTCGACGACGGGTGGCGGCGGGGGGGGGCGAGGCGTCCCCCCCTCCTCCTCCTCCTCCTCCTCCTCCTCCTCATCCTCCTCCTCCTCCTCCTCCTACTCCTCCTACTCCTCCTACTCCTCCTACCCCCCCCGCCGCCACCCGTCGTCGTGGTCGTCGTCGTCGTGGTCGTCGTCGTCGCGTTTCCGCTCTCGTCTCCGGCGGCCGTGCGGGACGACCCGGGCACCCCGCGGCCGTGCACGCGGCCGTGGCGGTGGGGGTGGGGGGGCGAGTCGACCCCCTCCCCCCGCCCGGAGCCAGTCCCCTCTGAAGGGGCCCTGGCACACGCACACGCACACGCACACGCACACGCACACGCACACGCACACGCACACGCACACGCACACGCACACGCACACGCACACGCACACGCACACGCACACGCACGCACGCGCACGCGCACGCGCACGCGCACGCGCACGCGCACGCGCACGCGCACGCGCACGCGCACGCGCACGCGCACGCGCACGCGCACGCGCACGCGCACGCGCACGCGCACGCGCACGCGCACGCACGCGCACGCGCACGCGCACGCGCACGCGCACGCGCACGCGCACGCGCACGCGCAGGCGCACGCGCACGCGCACGCGCGCGCGCACGCGCACGCGCGCACGCACGCACGCACGCACACACGCACACACAGACACACAGACACACAGACACACAGACACACAGACACACAGACACACAGACACACACACACACACACACACACACAGCACACACACACACACAGCACACACACACAAATAACTAACTAGACACAAGTAACAGGGATCCCCACATGTTCCCATGTTTTCTGGGCTTTTGTGTCTTCCCCCCCCCGCTTCCCATAGTTTCCCATATTTTTTCTTGGGGATCGACGATGAATTTGTGTCTGTGTGTGTTTTCCCTCCTGACCCTCTCCTGACGCTGCCCCGTGGGGTACGGCGAGATCGCGTCGTGACGACTTGCCCGTGTCGGTTCCTGCCCCGTCGTCGTGGCGACCTGCCTGTGGCGGTTCCTGGCGCTGCAGGTAGCGCTCAGGCGTGCGCGAACGCGTGCAACGCGCCCCCCGCCCCCCCACACGAGGAACTCCAGACCAAGTGTGCGGCCACAGCCTCGCTCACAGGGCGCCTACACTGACGCACCTTCGCCACAGCTGCAAAACGTTGACATACCAAATCAATAGTTGTGCGGGCTGGGGTCGGTTTCCCGCTGTTCAGTGAGCGGGGGACGATCAACTCGCATAAACATAAACTTCTGGCGCTCCGCGCGGACTTCCTGGATCGGTGTTGGACCCCCCCTCCCTGCCGCGCGGAGCGCGCCAGGGGCGGCGCCGGAAGCGCCGCCAGGGGGGTCCAGCGCGGACACGAGACCTCCGCGCGGACCTCAGAGGTGTCATGTTTATGCCATCCTCCGTTCCCCTACTTCTGACGCCGCATGGAGCGCTCAGACGTGAGTTACCAGCCTCGATCGTATCCCTATCCCTAAGATTGACGCGCCAAAAGGCGATGACAATCTTAGGGATCCACCCTCAAACAATAAGGGAATCCCTGAGATTGGCATCGTGATGAGGCGATGCCGAACATAGGGATAGGGATATGTTTAGAGGCCTCCCAGATGGGGTTCCAAGAGATGGGGTCGGAAGATCGTGCCGCATCGCCGATACATCGGCGATGCATCGGCGATGCACCGGCGATGCATCGTCGACGTGGGCGATGTATCGGCGACGCCAGCGTGGAGAAAATCGGGCTTCCGCATCGCGCCGCACTGTTGATGCATCGGCGATGCGGCGCGATCCTCCGACCACATCTACTCCGACCCCATCTGGGAGGCCTAGAATGTTCCAGGCTGGTAAGTGAGAGCGAGCACGGCCCTCTGGCAGTGCCGATCGCTGGATGCTGGCCGACTCCGGGCCACGGGTGGCCCGCAGCCCGGACCGCCCGCGCCAAAGCTGTCGGCCCGCCGCGCCCCGGCTTGGCACGGGCGCGCCGTGCAGCCGCGACCCTGCCACGGGGCACGAGGAGCCCTGGAGTGAGGAGGAGAAAGAGGAGGAGGAGGAACAGGAGGAGGAGGAGGAGGAGGAGGGAGGAGGAGGGAGGAGGGAGGAGGGAGGAGGATCGAGGAGGAGGAGGAGGCTTTTCGACGATCTCTACGGCTGCAAGCAGAGCTGCAACACGCACGGCCGCAGACGAGGAGTCGGAGAACGACGCGCAAAGATCGGCGACCCCGAAAGGTGTGGTTTGCAAAGGCGCGGTGCGCAACCGGCACCCTTGGGTTAGTTCGGGCATATCCTCCTACAGGCGGAACTTGGAAGAACAATAAAACATAATCAAACAATACTCACAAAGAGCCAAAAATACTCAACCATTGAAAAATAGTTCCATACCATTCATTTTTTACAATTTTTGAATTGTCCTTCTGTAGAGGGGGGGCATTCCCGACTTAACCCTTGAGCTCAGAGCGGGGCCCCTCCCTGGCCCCCCCGTGGCAAGGACTCGCCCAGACTCTCGAGGGAGTCCGAGGAGTATCGCGGGGGATCTTCCAGGAGGTCCTCCAAGGATCTCCGAGAGGCCTCCGAGAAGCGCTACGTCCACGACCCGGGTGCGGATGGCGGGATGGGCAGAAGGCCGCCAGTTCCGCCGCCCCCTGTTCCTTGAAAGAGGGGCTGTGGCGTGCTGAGTGAAAATCGTTCGAACCCTTGGGAAGGGTTCCCATTGCTCTCATAGGTGGCGACATCCAAACCCTACCTCCACAACTACCGATTCTCCTGGATCGATGAGGGGCGCGTGCTCGACGAATGCCAAACCCTACACCCTACCGCCCATCGAGATGCCTTACTCGTTGATCGGCGAGGGCAGGGTTCGGATTTCGCTGCCGATCTCAGCCTCTCCCGAAACCAGAGCGACCACTTGCCCGGGATAGGTTTTCCCGAGGCCCGGTAAGGGCCCCGAAAGGACGAAAACCGTGAAACACCGCTGTCTCGATTATTTCGAGACGCCTGTGTCTGGGTTGTTCCAACTGGCAATTTACAACAACTGCGCCTCCCATGGAGGCCCGCACGGGTCACATGGAACGCCTGTGCACGCTCGGCGGCAGGGAACAACGCGCCAAGAGACAAACGGGCACCACAAGCGGAGAAAAGCAGCTGATGGCGAAGCATGGCAGAGGGGTAGCGACTTTCTGACTCGAGATATCCAGAACCATAAAAACGGCATAAACATAAACTTTCGGCGTTCCGCGCGTATTCCTTTGATCCGCGCTGGGTCCCCCTGTCTTGCGCGCGGAGCGCGCCAGGGGGGGCCACAGCGCAGATCCAAGAAATCAGCGCGGAGCGCCAACAGTTTATGTTTATGGTGTTGTTTTTCTTTCTTTGAGGGTAGCGACTCTCTGACTCGAGTTATCGAGGGGTGCTGGAGGCGCCCCTCTGGCCATCGCTCGGGCGTTCTATCTCTGTTTTTTTCTGTCTCGTGCGTGGCTTGTTTCTTGCCAGATGATCAGGGATGCTCCTCGAATGGTCCTCGCCGAGAGAACAATGCACACGTCCGAGCGGTGCCAACCCCTGGCCAGAGGTGCCCCCAGCCTTTCGCTCCATCCTGGAGCCCCGGGGGGCCCGCCGGACCCTCGCGAGGGGAAGGGGCCTCCTTTGGAGATCCTGGGGGCACCTTGGGCCAGGGGCACTTCAGGCAACACCGGTCAGAAGGAGGAGGAGGAGGAGGAGGAGGAGGAGGAGGAGGAGGAGGAGGAGGAGGAGAAGGGGAGAGGAGGAGGAGGAGGAGGAGGAGGAGGAGGAGGAGGGGGAGGAGGAGGAGGAGGAGGAGGAGGGGGGAGGAGGAGGAGGAGGAGGGGGAGGAGGAGGAGGAGGAGGAGGAGGAGGAGGAGGAGGAGGGCCAGGAGGGACGACAACGTCGACGACGACGAACGACGAACGACGAGCCAGGACTGAGATGAAATCGGGCTGGGGCAACTCGGGGATCTCTGAGATCTGGCGGTCCTGGAGGACGCGTCGGGCGCCGCGGCCGTTCCAGAGCGCTCCGGAACGCTCTGGAACGGCCTATCCTGGTGCTCGGGGGAACCAAAAGGAACCGCTACCACTACTCCCCAGACCTTTTCCGCAGGTGCGTTCTGACCAGGACTTCGAGGCGAATCCAGCGGTGGCGACGACGGCGGCCCATGAGGCCCCAAAAGGGGATAACGAGGGGAGGGTAGAGGTATGTGTACCTTCTCTGAGGCAAACTCTATTCACCGACGCTTTTTGTTGGCCCCGCATTGACATTCGCACAGGAAAGCGGATCCTGGTGTATACGGGATCCTGGTGTTTACATTTTGCGATGCTTCCCTGGGAAAACGGGGAAACAAGTACACAGCACACCACCCCGACGTCGTCCCCGACCCTCACAAAATCCTGGGATTGAAAAACAGCCCGCCACTGGTAATGTTGAAGGGGAACTGGGACACACAAATAAATAGACACAAATAACCAGATTCCCAATATTTTCACATATTTTCTGGGTTTCTGTCCTCCCCCACACTGCCCATACTTTCCATATTTTCTGGGGAGTCGACGCTTATTTCTGTCTGTGTGTTTTTTTGTCCCCCTCCTGAAATGTATCCGTTACAGCCTCCGATTTATCCGTTCCAGTCTCCGATTTTCCTCCTCCGAGTCCTGGCCCCGCAGGAGGCGAAGCAGCGCGCGGCTGGCACTCTGACTGTCTGACTCGCAGGCTCGGGCGCGGTGCGCGGGGCCGCGGGCGCCCGGGCTGGCGGCGCCCAGACGGGGACCCTCGGGACCTTTTGTTTTGGTTGGCCAAAAGGGGGTCCAGCTGAGAAGGGGGTGGTGCCATACGGTAAAGGGAAACAATTACTGAACACTCCCCCTCCCCCCCACGCTCAATTTTGGCACTCGCGGGAGAGACTGCGGTCGAAATGCATCTCATCAGACCCACCGCCAACTTTGAACATCGGGGGGAGAGGGAGGCGTTGACGGATGTGGCATGTGTTCGCTAATTTGTTCCGAGGCCTGCAGGTTTGGGGCAGTTGCATCGCACATGTTGAACGGTGTTGCAACGAATGCGCTTCACACGCGACAGCCCAGCACTGCACTTGCGCACCGGCATGCGCTGCACGCCCCCCAAAAATGTACTGCAACCCCGATTGCACCAACTCTGCTGCACCACCCCCTTGTCTTTTTTCGCCCGGACAGAGCACCTGGGCGACACCACCCGAAGGGAGGTGCCCAAGGTGCCTGCATGAGTTCACATGCAGCCGGACCTCGCAGCACGAACGGCGGCACGGACCCGCCCCCGGCGTTCTCCGCGCCGCCGTTGCGAGGTGCCTCGAGATTCCACCCCCTTGTCGCTGGACCCCATTTCGGGTCAACCCCGATTGCACCATCTCTGCTGCACCACCCCCTTGTCGCTGGACCGCCTTTCTTGAGCACGGACCGACCGTCCTGGCATTCCTATAGTCATACCACGAAATGCTCAAAAACAATGCTCTTAGAACATAAGCCCGATGTGTTGAAACAAGACGGACTCCCAGCCAGAAATGTTCTGAGAACATGTCGTGGGAACCACAAAAGGTTCTTAGAACATTGCTTGGTGGGGCTATAGGCGAGCCAGGACGCTTCGCCACTGCTTGATCCCCATCGCACCAACCGCCCATCCACCCTCCTCCTCCTCCTCCTCCTCCTCCTCCTCCTCCTCCTCCTCCCCATCTGGCCAGCCAGACTTGCGCGAGTCGCGCCCCTCCCCATCGCACCAACCGCCACGGACTCTGGAGGCCCCGTGGCCGTGCCCATGGCGCCAAGGGGCCCACCCTGCGGACCACATCTCTCTCGGCGGCCCCAGGGCCGAAACGGCAAAGCCCACTCAAAGAGGGGGGCCAGCGGCAGTGGATATCCTCCCTCCTCCTCCCTCGTCCTCCCTCCTCCTCCCTCGTCCTCCCTCGTCCTCCTCGTCCTGCTCGTCCTCCTCGTCCTCGTCCTCGTCCTCGTCCTCGTCCTTTTCCTCCTCCTCCTCCTCCTCCTCCTCCTCCTCCTCCTCGTCTCCTCCTCCTCCTCTGGACTTCGCGCATCGCACCCCGCGATGCGTGCATCCGTCGCTCGTCTTCGCGCTCTCGGTTGGCCCAGGCCGCGACGTGCGAAACGCGATAATCTTCGTGCCCCTGGGGTGACCCAGGCTTCTGACACCGCTTAAGCCGCTCAGTCATGGGCGATCTCATTTTTTGGGGACGAGCGCGCTCCACTACTCGCAAAGTAGCTACTCGCAAATGGCCTGGATCCGCCGCGGGGCCTCTCACGATACATTGCATTGAGCAAGACATGTTTTTTTTCTGACGTTTGCGAGTCGGCACTTTGCGAGTAATGGAACGCGCCCGGTGATTTCTGGATGTCCCCAGAGGCTCGCGACCCCATCGGCTGGATGGATTTCGCGCCGTGTAGCGGCTTCTCGGAGCCGCGGTTCAAAATTAGCGCCTTCCACGGCTGGTCCTCGCAATTGTGGCTGTTGATGTCCACGGACCTGCTCTCGAACAGGTCCTTGCGCTGAAGGTACTCCTTGGGGCTCAGAAGGCCATGCTAATACTATGTATCCTCCTTTGATGCGTGCGTCCGACCGGACAATCTGGCACAACCAACCAGCGGTGTGGCCAGAAAATGCCCGCCACCGAGCGTATACTTTACGATATCTGAGCGATCGCGCGTCGCCCCTGCGGGGGCAACGCGCACATGGTACAAACATGTTTGCGTGAGGCCGACTCCTCCGAGCCGGGCGCGTACTGGCGCTCGTACTTCTGCACGAAGCCCTCGAAGGTCAGCGACTCGAGACCTCGCCGCAGGGCGCGCACGCCGCGGGAGAGCGCGAGAGGAAGCCCTCCCAACAGCTGGTGCGCCTCCGCCCTTCCTCGGACGGGTCATAGGAAATTGGGGCTGACCTATGACTGGGGGTGAAGTTAAGGGTAAGGCGGGCGTGTCCCCCTACACGGGGATTTTCGACGAAAAATGAAAAATACTCAAACAATGCTCCAAAATTGCCAAAAATACTCAAATAGTCCCCTGACTATTTTTTAACGATTCTTGAATATTCCCCCTGCAGAGGGACAGGCAGGACATAAAGTTCAGGGCCCCCAAACGGGGCCCTCGAGGGCCCCTTGTGGAACCAGCAGGGGCCCCACAGGGGTCCTACATGGGCCCCTTGGGGGCTCTTTCCTCCGACCCCCGTGTGGGTCACACTCCATTGCCGCCCGCTGGACCCGCCGCTCCGTGCAGGCCCCTCCGTGCCCTCCCGGGGATGACCCGCACGGCCCTCGCGTTATCCCCAAATGCCCCCAGAAGCCTCCTGGAGGTCCCCGCGGATGTAGCCTACGGCAGCACAGGGCTGGACCTTTGTTTTTCATTTTGCGTTCGTTTCCTTTTCGTTTTGCTCTACCTGTTTTCCTGTTACCTCCATGCCAGCCGAAGTCCAGCAAAACTACGTTTAGGTCCAGCCCTGCGGAAGTATCCGCGGGAGGCCTTCGTGCCAGTTCTCGGCCCGTGCGCGTCATCATCGCGCGAGGGCCGTGCGCATCGCCCCCGTGTCGTTCCACCTCTCAAGGAAGATCCCTGGGTGAGCATCGTTTAACCGATCCCCATCCCCACCAGCGTGGGCTGGGCCCCACTGGCTGGGCCCCACTGGCTGCTCTCTTCGGGTTTCGAGGGGCATATCCCTTACTGAGGTGTTGAGACGGTGGGGCTCGAGATAGGGATGGGGATGGGGATAGGGATCCGTTAAACGATACTGACTGGGGGGAATCCAGAGAAAGAGGGTTGGCTCGAGAAACACGGGTCCCGAGGGCTTCGCAACGGGTCCCATGCCCGGGGGCCTTCCCCCAAGGCCAGGTCTATATCTCTAGCCGTCATCACGGTCCTGGGGGCGTCTGGGCGGGCTCAGGCAGCCAGAAAACGGCGAGAAACCTGACATTGGAACAGCACGGCGAAAACGTAAGAATCCCTTCCTTCATGGCGAACGAACGGACAACGCTGCGGACGACCGTCTGGATCTTGATATGAGACCACGTGGGTGAGGCCGTGGCCTCTGAAGTCTTAATTTCTGGAGAACCGCATTGCGAGACACAAAGGAGGGTATGACAAAGAAAGGAGGAGGAGGGAAGGGGAAGGCCATCTGTCCCCGGCCCTCCGCGCCGCCGCGCCGGGTCCCAGGGGGGGGCGGCTCAGCGCGCTGCCGCGAACGGCTGCGCGTACCACGTCTACAACAACCTCCGGGTGTACAGGTTCATCCACCTGTGAGTGACAAACCACAACTACAAAATCATTCACCAATGGCTGAACATCCAGAACAAAGAGATTAGCCGCGGCTGAAGCATCAACCACCAATTGTTGAATTACAACCCTAAACGACTTAACCGTTGTTGTGGAGACTTATCGGCAAGGATGCCGAGACCATGCACGCATATATGAACATGGCCGCGAACAAGCGCGGCCCAAAAACGAGTAGGGTACAACGTCTGGCATGGGAAACAGCCTCAGCCCGACGAAAAACATCATCACTGCTACGACCGCACTCGCGAGAGCGTCCAGACACGAGCTGCGTAGCACGCAGCCCAAGTGCGAGAACGAGCCGTGCAACAGGCAGCCGAACCACGAGAACGAGCTGCGCATAACAGGCAAGAGCGAGGACCACCACCAGCATTACGACACCCAGCACGCGACCAAGACCGACACAGAACACGGCACGACTGAGCAACCCGAAGGGATGAGGACTCCGTGCCGCAACCCGTCGAGCCGCACAGGACTCGGGGATCTTCTGCCCCGGGCCAATCCAGACCCGAGTCAGTCAGGTCTTGCAGAATCCTGCAAGATCCTGCACGCAAGCCCCGGCCAATGCGAAGGATCGTGCAAGACCCTGCCCCCCAGCCTGGGTCAGTGCGACCCTGCCCCCCTGCGGGATGCTGCAAGATCGGGCGCTCAGGCTGGCCCCCGTTGGCACTGACCCCGCCCCGGGCCTCCCGCAGGACCGAAGAGGCCACGGGGGCCGGCAGCAGGCACGCCTGCAGGCACGCCCGCAGGCGGAGCAGCGCCACCAGGAGCAGGTGGAGAGGATCGAGGCCGAGAGCCCCCAAGCCAGGTGGTAAGACATCAGTGAAAGGGCCCTGGGACACACAAATAAATACACACAAATAAAAATATTCCCTATATTTTCCCATATTTTCTGGATTTCTGTCTTCCCCCCCCACTTCCCATATTTTCCCATATTTTCTGGGAATCGACGAATAATTGTGTCTGTGTGTTTTTCCCCTTCCGAATCAGGTGGTGACCTTCGGGTGTTGCTAGAAGTACCCCTGGCCCAAGGTGCCCCCGGCTTTTCGCCCTCTGGGCCTCGTGAGGGGCGCTCTGAGGGCGGTTTGGGGTAACCCCTAGAATCCTGGGGGTCACCTTGGCCCAGGGGCACTTCTAGCAACAACCGAGACCTGGAACCCCCAAAAAATCACCACCGGGTTTGGGGACACGGTGTCACTGCCGGGCTGTGCGCCTCCTGGGCCCCCAGCGTTCGAGGCAGACTCGAAGGAACACGCGAGTCCCCAAACCGGGTGGTGACACCACATCGCCCGAGACTCACCGCCGGGGGTTGTCACCACCACGCTTGGGGACTGCCGACGAGGGGAGGAGGCAGCACGGTGAGCTCGGGGGGAGGCCCGAAGAGGCGGCGAAGCCACAAGGGAACACAAGATCCATACAGGCGCTGCCCGGACAGCCGTGCCCGGCACCCCCGGGGAGGCACACCGCGCGATCGCGATCTGCGGGTACGCCGACGGCCTCAAGACCACTGGCCGCCTCACGCTCGCACGGAGCGGGCTCACGGGGCGCGAGCTGGAGCAGCCGCAAGCGGCGGCGGCACGCCTAAGCAGGGTCTCCCCCGCGCTCGCTAATCACTCACGTGAACAGCCAGAGGGAGGAGAGCGAACGCGGTGTCGCCGTCGCGTGCCCCACCCTGCAGCATGCTTCCAGAAAGTGGCACTGCACCAGAGGCGACACCACGAGTGAGGGGCAACGTCAGGGGGGGACCAGCTCAGGGGGGAGCCTGAATCGGCGACAAGCCCACGATAGCGAATCCGCATTGTACTGGGCGGGCTGGGCCATCGGGCCCCTATGAGCGATGGCTGGGCGATTCGGGTTCGATGCATCTCCCCCTGAGCCCATCCGATACCCCCTAACGTTGCCCCTGAAGGACCTCGACTCCCTCCCGGTGTGGCGCTGGCGAGCGCCCTCCCGGACGCGATGTTGTGCGTGCGCCAGCGGCGAGGGCGCAGAGGGAGGAAGAGGAATAGGGAGGAGGAAGGAGAGGAGAAGGATTCATCGTATACGAGAGGAGATGGGGAGGAAAGAGGAGCAGGCCAGACATCCTGCGACATGTGCTTGTCGAATCGCGGCCCCAGAACTCCCGAGCCCTGGCCCTGAGGCATCTTTCGCCTCGGATCCCATTTTGATGGTGCCTGGGCTTCGTGGGCCCTGGAAACGACAGGGCCGTTTTTGTTACCGGTTCCGTTTTGCCGGTTTTTCGCTGGTTCCGGCGCCGTTTTTGTTACCGGTTCCGTCGCCGTTTTTTGACTGGTTCCGGCTCAAGTTCCAATCCTGGAGCTGTGTTTTTGCCGTTTCCGGTCGCCGTTTGTTTGCCGTTCCCATTTTCAAAGGACATTTTTTGGGGAAGCGGTGAAAAAACGGCCCTGCCGTTGCCGGGGCCCACAAAGTGCCCGGGACCCACAGAGGGCCTGGCAGGCCGGCGTCCACGAGCAAGCGCACATCGAGCCGGCAGATCGTCGGAGAGCTGGGAGGGAGAGGGAGGAGGTGGAGGAAGAGGAGGGGAGGAAGGACGAGGAGCGGGAGGAAGGGGGAGGAAGAGGAGAGGGAGGAACGGGGGAGGATGAAGAGGAGGGGGCAGGATGAAGCGCAAGGGGGAGGATGAAGAGGAAGGGGGAGGAGGAAGGGGAGAGGGAGGAAGAGGACGAGCAGGAGGACCTCCTCGCCGCTTGCCTGACCTCCAGGAAAGGACTGGAGGCTCGTGACCCCACCCCAGGGAGCGGCGAGCCGAGGTGAGTCTTAGATTTAGGTCGGGCACGTCCCCCTACAGGGGGATCTTGGACGAAACAACGAGGCATACCCCCAGCACTACTCAAGGAATAAGCAAACATAGTAAAACAAGTCGTCCACATACTATGTTTTGAAGATGTTTGACTATTCCCCCTGTAGAAGGACACGCCCGCCTTGATTTTAGATCCCCCCAGCGAAGCTGGGCCTCGCGCTCGGTCCCAGTCTGCACGCGGACGCCAGCCGCCGCAGGCAGCCTTCCTCCCTCCGCCCCCCTGAAGCTCCTTCGATCGGTCGTCTCTTCTGTTCTCGCTGTTTCCCTCAGTTTTTCTGTCGCCCCTCCCCTCGGCGCTTCCGGGTGAGAGGGGTCCGAAGGCCGTATCCGCCCAGGAAACCAACGGTCCGCAGCTCGAAGCTCGAAGGAGGAAGATGAGGAGGAGGAGGAGGAGGAAGAGGAGGCAGGAACAGAGGGAGGAGGAGGAGGCGGAGAAGAAGAAGAAGAAAACGAGGAGGAAGAGGAGGAGGAGGAGGAGGAGGAGGAGAAGAAAGAGGAGACAGAAGGAGGAGGTGTTCCAGATAGCGCCCCTGGCTCCTGAGGTGACACACTCGGCTGGAGGTGGCCCAATACTCCTTCTCTTCTTCGTGTTGGGCACCTCAGTGGGCCAGTCCCCCAGGGCAGGCAAGAGGCAAGAGGCAGGAGGAGAAGCAGGAGGCAGCAGGAGGAGGAACAGGAGGCAGCAGGATGAGGAGGAGGAGGAGGAGGAGGAGGAGGAGGAGGAGGAGGAGGGACCCCCCCCCCTCCCCGCGTGCGCGCCACCCCAACGGACCGCAGCCCGAATTGACTTTCAGCGCGCCGGCCAACGGGAGGAGCCCCGCGAGGGCGCCGGTCTTCCGTGCGGCGCTCGCCGCCATCTCGCGCTGGGCGGAAGGGGATATGGTCGGCTGCGGCAGGCTCGTGCTGTGACGAGCCCTGACTACCTATCAGACCACCCCAACCCAACCCGAAGACCCGAATTTCGGGTTGGGGGGCTACGGGTTCCATATGTGTGTTTCTCGATGTTCCCCGACCCCCCTCCACTGGAAATGGCCGTCAATTTGAGGACTTCGGGTTGGGTTGGGGTGGTTTGGTGGGTGGTGAACCCCCGCGTTGGTCTCTGACACGGCAGCCAGCGAGGCCTTGGCAGGGGAGGGCCCGGCCGCGTCGGTGGACGCCCCGCGCATCGCGGCCCGAAGGGCCGATGGCGCCGGTCATGGCCGAGCCGGCGACGTTTCGATCGCCACACCGCTCCGAATCGGTCGATTTGGGACCAATGGCGGCGTTCAGCCATGAACGTCAGCGGCGGGGTCGCAACCGCGTCGTTACGGCACGAACCTACCGTATGGACCTACGTAGTTCGGTTGTATGGATACAATCAAAACGTAAACATGAACGGCTGCAGAGGAGGAAACGGAGGGAGACGAACAGAAAGAAGACGGAGGAAGAGGAGGACGGATGCCAAGGAGGATATCCGCCGATCCGGCGTGTGAGTTTCAAGGAGTCTCAGCTATAGCCTCGAGGCTAAGCCTCAGTCTCTGGGGAGGTTGCCGGGGTGGCTCTGCCGGGGAAGGGGGGTTGGGGTGCGGGGGGGGGTACGAGTTTTCTGGCGGTCGCGGGGGGCTGCTTTTACAGAAGGCTCTAATCTCGAGGATGCGCTGAAAGGGTGGCCGCGGCCGCAAAAGTCTCTGAGGACGGTCTAAGAAAGTCCCGAGACCCCGAAAGATCGCCCGAACACGCCCAAGATGGCCCCAAGACGGCCCAAGAGCCTTCCAAGACGTCTGAAGAGGCCTCCAAGAGGCCTCCCACGAGGGCCCCCAGAGGCAAAAATCGTTGATTTCCATTGGTTGGTTTTCAATGTTTTTGGGGTTGTCGCTGTTTTCTGCTTTCCGACGCTCCAAGACGTCCCAAGAGGCCCCCAAGACCGCTCGAAGACGGCCCAGGAGGCCCCCAGACAGTCCCAAGACGGCCCAAGAGGGCCCCAAGGCGGCCCAAGAGCCGCCCAAGACGGCCCAAGAGGCCCCCAAGACGGCCCCAAGAGGACGCAAAAGAGGGACGAAAAGCGAAACAATCTAGCCTTCCAGCCCACGAGGCCCCCGGGAGGCCCCAAGAGCTCCCAAGAGGGCCCCCCAAAGCCCCCAAGAAGCCTCCACGACGCCCTGACAGGCTCCTAAGATGGCTCAAAAACGCCCCAAGAGAGCGTCCTTGCGCCGATAGGCTCGCCTCCACCGCTCGCACCACATCGTCCAGGCCACATCCGTGACGCCAGTCTGGCCTGTCGGAACAGACTTACGCTTCGCACACACCCCCACCAACCCTATCACACGCGACGCTCAAGCGAGTTCAGGTGTGTGTTTCTGTGCGAGTGTCTGTGTGTGGTGCGTGTCTGCGAATGTCTGTGCGTGCTAGTGTCTGGCGTGCGCCTAGTGTGTCTCTGTATGTGTGTCTGCCGTATGTGCATTTGGTCGTGTGCGTGCGTGAGGCGTCCGCGTAATATGTGTATCCGCTCGGCGTGCGCGCGCGCGTGCGTTTCCTAACTGGTATGTGTGTGTGTGGGTGGTGGTGTGTGTGTGCATGTCTGCGGCGCGGATTAGGTGGTGTGACTGTGTGTGTGTGCGTTTGAGTGTGCGCCCATAATGTCTGCGTCTGGAGAATAACAGCGAACGACCCGGATCGGCGGCACTGGCCGAAGGCCACTACAATACGTAAAACAAATGCCCCCCGCGGGGAGGGAATCGACACCTCTGGTCAGCAGCCCGCCCCAGGGGGAGGGCAGATGGGGGCGGGCCTGATCCGAAAGCCGACCAGGCCTCCAGCCTTCCAAGAAATGTTCTTCGAAGAAGAACCGCATAAACATACAAATTTGGCGTTCCGCGCGATTTCTTGGATCTGCGCTGGACCCCCCCCCCCCCCCTGGCGCGCGGAGCGCGCCATGGGCGTCGCCCGAGGTGCCGGTGGGCCGCCCGGCCGAGGCGCGGGCCGCCGTGGCAGGACGTGCGGCGGCGGCTGGCGGAGGGCCGCCTCCGCCTCCGCCTCCGCCTCCGCCTCCTCCTCCTCCTCCTCCTCCTCCTCCTCCTCCTCCTCCTCCTCCGCCTCCCGACCGAGGGCCGCCGCCCGACCGCGCGCCGCCTCGGGCCGCGTGGCCGTGGGCCGCCTCGCCCGGCCGAGGCGCGGGCCGCCGCGGCAGGACGTGCGGCGGCGGCTGGCGGAGGGCCGCCTCCGGCCGAGGGCCGCCGCCCGACCGCGCGCCGCCTCTCGCCATCGCTCGGACGTCCCTTGCCCGTGCTTTTTGTTGCGGTTTCGTGCGTGGTTTTCTCGCCGAGTGATCAAGGATGCTCCTCGATGGTCCTCGCCGAAGGAAACATGCACACGTCCGAGCGATGCCAGGGCCTCTGGCCGAGGGCCTCGGGCCGAGGGCCGCGCGGCCGTGGGCCCTTCTCGCCCGGCCGAGGCGCGGGCCGCCGTCGTAGGACGTGAGGAGGCGGCTGGCGGAGGGCAGGAAGGCCTTCTGCGCGAGCAGGTCCATCCACCTCCGCTGCCGCGCGGGGCAGGGCAGGGCAACACCGCCAGCCCGCAGCAGCAGATAGCTGCGCGGTGAGGATGCCGGGGCCTTGGAGGCCCATGGGCACGTTGTCTCGAGCGAGGCCGGTCGGCGAAAGCCGCTAGGGATGGGCCGAAGGGGCAAGGATGCAAGGGCAGACGTGGTAGGCTTGCCCATCCTTGCTACGCGGGTTGACTGTACGAGCGGTCCGGCTGGAGCGCCTCGGGCACAAGGGCAGCGCCGGGGGGGCCGGTGCGGCTGCCGCTGCGGCGCGCAGGAGGAGGAGGAGGAGGAGAAGGGTCCCGTGGGAGGGAGGCGGGCCTGGGGGGGAGGGGGGGGCACGCCAGGGGAGACCAGCTCAGGGGGGGAAGCATGCTGCTGGAACCGGCGATGCGTCGCCGATGGATCAGCGACAAGTTCCCACTCCAACATCCGCACGGTCCCCGGCCGGGTGGGCTACAGTGGAGGCCAGTCCACAAGAAGCCTTCCACAAGAAACCCAACCCTGAGGCCCACAGACGTCTATCGATTCTTGGTGTGGGCACGTCACGCTTTCCACAAGGACACCATCGAAACCCGAGAAACCCAGGGCACCCTGGAGGCGAGCAGGGTGTGTCTTGGCATGGGTCTCCACTGCATCAGGTCCACATCGGCGATGAAAGGGCGACGGGAGGTCGACACGCTCCTCCATGGCACGTCCCCCTCGAACCTTTGCCCCCCGAGGCCCCTGGAGGAAGCGGTTCCTGGATCGGGGCTCGAGCATCGAAGCCTCTCGGAGGGCCTGCGTTGTGCTCCTGGACGTCTCCAAGGCCCGGCTCCTCGTCGCCCTGGCTGGATCCCCGCCTCGAACGTCTGGTCGGAACGCACGCCTGGAGAGCTGTGGGCCGAAGACTTCTTGGGGCCGCCAGAAATAGGAAGAGCGTCCCGAAGAGAAGGGGCTCCGATCTGCTTCCGGCGCGTTTCGCCCCCGCGAGGCCGTCCACGGGCCCCCGGGACCGTCCCGACTCGGGATGAGCAGTTGGTATCCTGGGTGCTGCTGTAGAGCCGCTCGGCCAGAGCGTCAACCCATGGACTCCGCCGAGACGGAACCGGCCACGGCGTGAAACAGCAAGAGCCCAGATGTCTGCCATGAGTTTGGCGGCGAGCGGGAGGGGGAAATGAGAAGGAGGAGGCCTTCTCAGAGGGCTCGGAGATGCCCCGGCCCTCCGAGAAGTCTTCTGAGCCTTCCCCGACGACTCGGGAGCGGCCGAGAGGGGGGTGTCCAAGAGGGGGGGGTGCAAATCATGACTGGCGGCACGTGCGCGGCCCAGCGGGGGGCCCAGGGACGTAATGAAATAGGAAGAGGCGCCACAAGATCTGGGGAAACATCATGGACCCCGCCACGAGATCCACACACACCCAGTCATCACCCCGCCCCCGATCTGAGGAGGCCTCCTCCTCCTCGCCCCCCCCCCCCCCCCCCCCCCTCGCTCGCCGCCGGCAGCTGCCTGCCGCGAGGCGCGAGGGCGCCCCGTGCCGCTGGCGGTGCGGCGGCGTTTCCTCGTGCCGCGCGCGCGGAGAAGGGCGCCGAGGCGGCCGCTCCCCGGGGGCAGCGAGAGCCCCCCCCCACCCCCCGCCCGGGGGGCCCGGGGGCCCGCTGCCTTCGGGAGGCCCGAGGCCTGCGGACCCTCGCGAGAGGGAGCGGAAACGAAGGGGCCCTGGGAGGCACAAACGAATATATACTAGAGGAAAAAGAGCTATGCACATACACCGATTCTGGCCAGGCCCATCCTGAGCCCAGGGTCGGTGCATACGCCCTCCTGCCTTGGCCAGGAAGGCATATGCACCGATCCTGGGTCAAGGATGGGCCTTGCCAGGATCGGTGCATGTGCATAGTTCTCTTCGCCCGATAGACACAAATCCCGCAACCCTCGTCAAAATTAACCTCAAAAATGTCTGACGTGGTTGAACTGCTTGTCGGAAGATCTGGGGCCGAGCATCCAGGAGTGCGGGGTACTTGCATGCGCCGCCCCTCCAATGTCGATCGACGTCAACCTTTCGAGTCAACTTCGGTCAGACTTTCTTTGCCCTCGCCCCGACATTGAAGGGGCGGCGTGTCGACATTGAGGGGCGCGCCGAAATCGAAATGACGTGCCAGCCACTGTTGAGGTTAATTTTGACGAGGGTAGCAGGACGCCCACTAATAATTAATCCGTATCTTTTGGGTATTCATCTTCCCCCCACCTCCCATATCTCCCCACATGTTCATGGGGGGGGTTCGACGATCAACTGTGTCTGTCTGCTTTCTCCCCTCCGGGCAGAAGGCGGGGCGGGGGTGGCCCGAGAGGCGCTTTCTGTGCGCGGAACTGGGCGCGGCCCTGAAGGCTGCCCCCTCCTTCCTCTGGTCCCTGCGCAGCCTTGGAGGGGGAAGAAGGGAGCGGACACCTCCGAGCAGGGATCTCGGCGGGGACAGCGGGCAACCACAGTGCGATCGGCAAGAGGTGGACCGCAAAAGAAGCATACATAGATAGATGTCCTGCCGACGTGACCGACACTATGGTACGGCACTGCCTACTCCTCCCCCTCCTTCTCATCCTCCTAGTCTGAAGACAAGAAAGCAACCACGCACGTGAGTAAATCGCCCGTGCCGCCAGGCGCGCTGCCAAAGGGGTCCGACGAGCATCCAAGAGGCCCGCAGGGGCCCCTGAACTTGTGTTTACAACAAGGGATGGAGAACACATGCGGTACTTCAAGCCTCATATATATGTATATATATATATATATATTTACACCTCGCTATCCCCCTCCAGTGGAATAGCTTGCTAAAAATATTAGCGTGGTACTCTTGTATGTTCGAGCCCGAACTGGAACGCGCAAGTCGACGCCGTGGTTACCTTGACCCCCCAAATACCAGCGGGGCTGTCAATTATCTTAACCCCCTTTTCTGCTAACGCTCCTACACAACCTGTTCGTTGACGTGGATCTGGACCTTCACGCATGGTGGAGGAAGCGGGGGGGGGGAGCGACAAACCAGGGGCACGAAAAATGATATATCCACCGACCCCCGTCTGCCGGGGGTGAACAAGCGTGTGAGAAATTTGGCTGTCCCCCTCCCGCTTTCTCCATCCCCCAGGGTCCCAAATCGCGTTTGAAGGGGGGCGGTTCGAAAACGGCGAAACTCGTGGAGCTTCCTCCCCAGAAAAAATCGAACCAGGATCGAAAGTCAGTTCGGAACAATAGAAGTCAGTTCAAAACAGTAGAAAAGTCAGCGTTTCGTGGGAGACTTCCTCGGACAACAGGTTCGAACCCTGTTCGAAACTATATGAAAGTGAGCGTTTCGTGCGGGACTTCCTCGAAGGGCAAGTTCGAACCAGGTTCCAAGCCGGTCCGAGCCACTAGAGACGTGAACGCTTCTCGCGAGATTTCCTCGGGAATCGGGTTCGGATCAGGTTCGAACTCGGTGCCCTGTTGTGTTCAAACAAATGATGAGTGTATGTTGCTGCTCCCGTTGGAATTACAATGTAGCAGTCACACAGGATTGTCTTGTGTTCGTCTGCATCTTGCGGCATGCAATTGCATCGTGGCCAAGCGGGCCGCAGTGGCAAACTTGAGCCAAATTTCAATCGCCGCCAAGTAAGCTTGTCCAAGCTGGGCTCCAACACGCTGGAGAGATATCCAAACCACCCCAGATAGCCTGAAGGCAGGCCAACACGTCCCCAGAACGCCCCAAGAGAGCTCCAAGAAGATCGCCGAGAGGGCCTCAAGAAACAACATTCGCCACATTCTTTTGGAACAACTCAAACTTTCTACATACCCGGTTTTGACATGACATACAACATAGACTTACAGTCTTGACACCGTCCTAGAAGGCTCAAGCGGGCCCCAGAGATCGCCCCTAGACGGCCAACAGGGCCCCAAAGAGGCCTCCAAGAGGGCTCCACGACGGCCCCAAAGGGCCACAAGACTGCCCCAGGGGCTCCCAAGACTGCTCCGAAAAGGCAACACAGGGCCTCAGAGCGAGACCAACGGGGGAATACGAATTGACACGTCGAGCCTTTCCCCCCAAAGATGGCTCCAGTCGACCTCCAGAGGCCCCCGAGGCGGTCGCAAGAGGCATCCGCATGGCTCCCAAGTGGCCCCCAAGGGGGCCTCAAGAAGACCCGAGACGCCACCCTGATGCCTCCAACAGTCCTTCACTGGCCATCGCTCGGACGTCCATTCCCTGTGTTTTTTGTCGGTGTCGTGCGTGATTTGTTCGCCAACTGATCAAGGATGCTCCTCGATGGTCCTCGCCGAAGGGAAAATGCACACGTCCGAGCGATGGTTCACGAGGCCCTGGCCACCCGAATGGCGCAAGCCGCTCGAATAACTGCCTGCTGGCACGGCGTGATGCTGCCCGCGTGGGCTTCCCACTTGACACAGCTGGCCCGTCGACCCGGGCGAGCTGCCACGCACTCATTCCGCCACCCCGGGGGTAGTGCAACGTGGCCAGCTCTGCACGAACTCTCCACGCCTGGCCGTAAATCGGGAGCGGCCAAGAGGGGGGTGTCCAAGAGGGGGGTGCAAATCATGACCGGCGGCATGTGCGCGGCCCAGCGGGGGGGCCAGGGACGAAATGAAATACGAGGAGGCGCCATAAAATCTGGGGAAATATCATGGCCCCCGCCATGTTATCCACCCCCACCTAGTCATCACCCCCCTCTTTTCCGCCCCCGAGTAAAATGATGGCGGTTCTTCCATTCCCGGGACGCCATGCGTGCTGTGCCTAGGCCGAGCTCAGAATTCGAGCCTCGGCCGCTCTTTCCGTGTCGCACTCCTGCCGCTGGCCCCCTGTCGGGGCAACGTACGAACCGATTCTGGGGGATGCGAATGGGGCATCGGAAACGGCGGAAACTAGCTTGAACCTTGGAGCGAACTCCCATTGCATACATCTTCCGAAAGCTGGACCGTCATTGGTGAGCCCCCCCTTGCGGCAGACCCTGAACAGCGCCAAGCATTGGCCGAAGAAGGCACAAGAGAGGCCTGAATTGACCACCGCTCAGAATATCGCACTATAGAATAATAAGTAACAAGGTATTGTGCGTCATTTTGTATGTGAGTGCATGGTGTGCTCCTCGGTCATCTTGCATGGGGACAAATGGTAATCCGCCAAACGTGCACTGAGACACGAATTGCAGCGTCTCCAAGCCATTCGAACCCTCAATCCTCACTGATAGAAAATCATTGGCCTGGACCCCGACTTGATACATGTCCTGGAATTTACCGTGTGGCTGGGCGTGTTTTCGCGTGACCTTCCTGGTGCTCAGAAGTGGCCCACCACCTAGAAGGCCCACGAGACAACCAAAACGCTCTCAGACAGCCCCAAAAAAGGGCCCTAGAGGGGGCACGCGCACCGACATTTCGAGCCCTCCGCCCCAAAATGGCCCTGGGGCCACCAGCGATACCCCCAGAAAAACCCACAAGTTCCAACAGGCACCCACGAATGCCAAATCAGGCCCAAGGAGGGCCCCCCCTTCGACAGGCTCCGAAGACGCTCCAACATTGCCCATAGGAGGCTTACGTGCCGAAGGCCACTCGAGAAAACGTCGTTCGAATCCCAATACGGATGCGAACGCCAACGATGTTTCATCACTGGAGCTTATACGAAGGCTACTACTAGTCCTAGTTGGGGGAGCGATGCAATGTACCCCCCTCTCGTTGACAAGGGAGGGGGTGCTCGCCAAACCCGCCCCCCGCCCCCCTTTCACGGAGGGTTTTTTCGGATTCCCCCCCGTTCCCCCGTCGGACCTTCCCCCCCCCGTGGGAAATGAACCTCGGACACCCCCCCGTCCCCCCTTTGCGTCAGCATGGGCGCGGGGGAGAATCTCCCCCCCCCCTCCCCCCTTTCTGCGCCAAGAAAAGGAAGGTGGGTGGGTGGAGCAAGGGTGCCAGGGTTAGATTGTGGGGAAGTTTCGGGTGTTAGGGCAAGGGTGTTCGGGGGGGGCTGTGTCAGGGTTGGGTTGTAGGGCCAGATTGGTTGGGTTAAGGTGTCTGGGTTGGGTGTCGGATGAAAGGGTAAGAAAGATCAGGTTTGGGCGTTAGGGTTCGGGCGCCAGGCTCACACGGGTTGCGCCAGATCTTCCCCCCCCGCCCGGACCTCGTCCTCGAAGATTGGCCTCTCTTTTTCGCGCCTACGCGGTGTTACATCATTTGCCCCCTCCGAGCACATCTGGGCCGTCGCGGGGAGATGCTGGCGCGTGCCTGTGTATCGTCTCCATCCTTTCCCATGAAATCGACCTCGTCAACAATCTGAACGCGCTAATCCGATCGGACTCATCTGCTTCTTGCCGCCACCAGCGGCGGCGACGACGGTGAAACGGTGAAAACGCGGATGTGGCTGTTGCTGCTGCAGCTACTTGTGCCGACGGTGAGCTTGGGGGCGCTTGGGGAGCAACCAGAGCGTCTGGGAAGGGTCTGGGAACGGCCGCGTCTGGGAGACCTGGGAACGCGCTGCGAAAATCAGCTAGTGTCCGCGACATGGTATTTGTTGCAAGGACTCGTGCAAGTTGGACGGGTGCGAGGATGCACAATACCATGTCCACCAACTGACAACTCGTTGCAAAGGATCAAGCTGGTCGGATGGTTGTGGAGACCAGAAGATACGCACCGAACTGCACTTCTTGAGGAGAGATGGCGAGTGTCCGATCGACGTGACGATCCGCCGATGTCTGGCGCATTGCATCTGCTGCTGCATGGGCTGCCATGGGCTGGGTAGACGTGGGCATCAATAGTCCGATCACGCCATCCGATGTGCGCCACGTCCAACATCTTCTCTGGGATGGCAACAAAAATCATCTCGCGGCGCCAGGTCGTTCCGGACCCTGTCGGGGGACGGCCTGGGCCGGGCGAAGACGTTATATGATTATGAGATTGGGGACTCACGGTGTGAGGGTTCGGGCGGCACGGTGTCAGGGCTGGGTCGCTTGGGCTGGGGCGCGAAGGTTCGGGTGCTGAGGTCGCTCCATCCTGGGCCTTGATCGTCACCTCCCCCGCCCAAAGCCCTTCCCATCATATCGCTCCCACGCGGTGTTGCATCCTCTGCATCGTCCGAGCACGTGTGGGCCGTCTCGAGGCGATCTGGGGGCGCGCCTGGGTCTTACTACAATCCCTTCCCATGAGGCCAACCTCCCCAGCAATGCGCGCTGCTGCGTAATTTTCGCAAAACAAAGAATCCCAAAAAGATAGCGGCCCCAGGTCGGTCGGGAACCCGTCGGGAGACGGCTGGGGACGTCTGACGAGGCCACACGATTATTGAGGTTACCGACGTAGGATGCAAGGCTCACGCTGGCTGCGCCCGATCATTCCCCTCGCTCTAAGCCCCCCCCAACAAATCGACCTATCCTGGAATCCGTTCCCATGAGATTAACCTGCCCGACAATCTGAACGCGTCACATCTTTCGACGCCTGGACGGAACACAGCGAAGATGTGGATGTGGATGCTGCTGCTGCTGATGAGGACGTCGAGCTTGGGAGCGCGTGGGCGGCGATCGGAGCGTCCGGGAACGTCTGGGAGCTCGCGAGGACGTCTGGGAAACCTGGGAGCGCGCAGCGACGATCAACCGGTACCACGAAATCGTACCTGGTGCAGGGGCCGCAAGGGTAGGATGAGTGTGAAGTTGAGCAGATGTTCGCCAGATTGCATTTTTCTCGAAGGGTGGCAAGTGTTCGGCCCCTGTGGATAGCAGCCGAAGTCCACCACCTTTTGGGGCCAGAGGTCGTGGCGGGTGGTTGCTTCCGAGGATCAGCAGATTGGCACCGAATGGCTTGTTTTGCAACTCATCATGAGAATTTGTTTTTGCAGACGTGCGCCGCGCTGCATTTACCCACGGGGTGATGAGCGTTGGCGCCGGCAGAAGGGGACTGAACTATGTCTTCTGCAAGGGGTCGCATAGGTTGGGTAGGTGTTCAAATCGAAAACTGTGCAGGCCATAGCGCTCTCCGTGCATGGGTTCGGCTCTCGACGAGACGATCATACTATCAACTGGCGTTCACCGAACCCCTTTCTCGCAGGGGGGCACAAAAGTGATCGCGGCCCCGGGTCGCTTCGGACCCGCTCCGGGGATGGCCGCGGCGGTGTAGAAGTGCAATGGAAGTACTGGATGTACGGTGTAGAGCTGCGAGGGCTGCTCTACACCATCATCGCGGATTAATTATGGCAGTACTGGATATATGGTGTAGAGCTGCGAGGGCAGCTCGTGTAAACTGTCGGAGCTCCTCGCGGCGGTGTAGAACTGCAATGGAAATACTGGATTCGAGACTCACCGCTTTGCTTGATCCAGATCGTTCACCACCGCTGAAAGCCCTTCCCATCAGATCGACCTGTCCTCTTACCGAGCCAACTCGGTCTTGCACCTTCTGCTCCTTCCGAGCACTTCTGGGCCGTGTCGGGGCGGTCTTGGGGCATGCCTGGATCCTGCTTCTATCCTCTCCCCTGGGATCAACTTCCTCGACGATCTGAACGCGTCAACGCGATTTGATACATCTACTCCTTGATGCCGCCTGCGTCGACGAGGGCGGAGAAATGGTGAAGATGCGGAGGTGGATGCTGCTGGATGCTGCTGCTGCTGCGTGTGGCGACGGCGAGCTCAGGAGCGCTCGCGGAGCGATTGCGGCGGCGGGGAGAGTGTGGAAAAGTCTGGACCTCTGGGAGCGCGGTGCGAGTATCAGCCGACGTCCACCAATCGGCTTTTGTTGCAAGGACGGTGAGAGTTCGGTGGGTGCGCAGGTTAGCCGATATCCACCCAATTGTATTTTCTGCAGAAGGATCTCGACGGTAGATTATCGCGAAGATGGGAAGATGTTGCGTGCAAAGGGGCTGGTGGGTTTTCGCTGGATCTGACAAGCAATCCTTGCCCACCGAATTGACGATGTTTGCGAGGGATCGCAGGGGTTGGGTAGGTGCGAGAATCAGAACATGTGCACGCCATAACTGATCAAGTATATGATGGAGCTCTAGGTGAGAAGACCTTGCGATCTGCCAATGTGCACTGCGCCCGATGTTTTGAATTTAGTGCTAGGGGTAAAGAGATCAAGATACATAGAGATGGGGATACGAACATAATACAGGGTAAAGAAAAAACGGGATTATGATAACGGGCTCGTCTAGGGATAGGGAGACAAATGGTCGACAATGGCGCCCCACCGATTCCGGCTCGGCCCATACCTGGTCTCTTAGAAACTAGATGTGTCGGACCCATGCAAACACGCTGTTGCTTAGAGACATCTTCGTGCAAAGACTGGCAGAAAGGGGCGTCACATCTGCACCCTGGCGAGCTCGGGACTTACAAGTGTCCCAAGCCATGGGGCCAGCAGGAACCTTGCCCGGCCGCCGCCCCCTCAAAGACCGGAGCCCCTCGCCGACAATCACGTGGCCAGGACGTCCGCTGGCACGAGCAGGGGGCGGTGCGCCTCATGGCCCGAGGCAGGTCAGACGTGCGGGGCCAAGGGGCGCGAAGTCTGGGACGAGCTGTGGCACCGGCCAACACACAGCCGGCCCGCATCGCAAGGAGGCGCGATGAGGATGCACGGCCCCTGGACGGTCGTGTTGAGGCTCTTCGAGCGGGGCGCGGCCAAGGAAAGTGACCAAGGATGCACCGAGGAAGCAAGGATGCAGGGGTTCCCTTGGGAAGGTTTCCCATCCTTACTCTGCGGGTTGACTGCACCCTCTCCCCCCCCCCCCAGACACACACACACACACACACACACACACACACACGCACACTGTCCTCACCCCCTCTTGTCGGGAAACGTAAGACTCAGACTACGGGGACTCGGGTTGGGCTGACGGGGCCATCATAGAATGACGCGGCCCAATCTGAAATTTGACGCGGGCTCCCGCTGCAGACATCCCCCGAACACTGGACTGTCAAAACTCAGGACGGGCTCGTCAACCGTAGGAGGGGGAGGAGGAGGGAGGAGGTAGGAGAGAGGAGGACGAGGAGAAGGAGGAGGGAGGACGAGGAGGAGGAGGAGGAGGAGGAGGAGGCCGAGTTCTGGCGCACTCGAGTCCTACGTTTCCCCGACCTTGGGCGCCCCCGACCTTATTAGCACGACAGACGGCGAAGCGCCCCAAGCCGCTCCCCCGGAGCCCCGGGCCCCACTCGCGCACGACGGCGCTGCCGACCGAGGACTCGTCCCGGAAGCGCACCTCTCCCGGCCCGCGGCCCGCGGGGCCAAAAAGGGGGCTGGAGCGGTCGGCATCGAGTCGGGAAGTGGGGTCTGCTCGCTCCTCCTCGCTTCCCTCCTCCTCGCTCCTCTTCCTCCTCCTCCTCCTCGCTCCTCCTCCTCGCTCCTCCTCCTCCTACTACTGCTCCTCCTCCTCCTCTTCGAAGTAGAAGGAAAAGGAAGAACGCCATCACCATACATCGTTGGCTTCCGCGCGGGTTTCCTGGATCCGCGCCTGGGCCCCCCCGGGCGGCGCCTCTGGCGCGCCGCCCTTGACCGCTCCGCGCGCCAGGGATGGGGGCCAGCGCAGATCCAAAGAATCGCGTGAAGCGCCAAAAGTTTATGTTTACACAGTTCGTTCTTCTTCTATAACGGGCGAAAGAAGCAATGTAAAATTAACTTTCTCGCTGTCGGGGGCGCCTGTCCCAGGGCGGCTGGAAAGTTTATACCCTTACGGTGGCACCGTAGGGGTATAAACTTTCCAGCCGCCCAGGGGCAGGTGTCCCCGACGGCGGAAAGTTGATGTTATACAGTTCTTCGCTCTGTGATTCTAGCCATGTGGCCATCGGGCCGCATCGGGTGGTGGGAAGGGGGGGGCGACGACGGCGACGAGCACGACGGCAGAAGTAGAATTACAACGAGCTGCGTACACATACCAAGTTTCAGAAATTCGCGCGGATCGGTTGGATCGGCGATGGACGTCGTTACGTAAGAGGGAAACAATCACTGAACACTTCCCCTCCCCCCCAAACTCAATGTGGGCACGCGCGGGGGAGACTGCGGTCGAAGTGCATCTCATCAGACCCACCGTCAACTTTGAACATCGGGGGGAGGGGGAAGCGTTGACGGATGAATGTGGCATGTGTTCGCTAATTTGTTCCGAGGCCTGTATTGTTTATCTGCATACCCTGGCGCCGGGCATCACGCCCTGCGATGGCCTTCCGGCCCCCGCGCCCCCCCCAACCCGCCGCCTTCGGGAAGGGCAGCCGCTCTGGCCCAGGCCGCGACGCGCGAGGCGCGATGCTCTTCGCGCCCCCGCGGGTTATAGCTCTATAGCTGTACACATGTACATATACATACGCACAACTATACATATAGAAAACATACACGTACATATATGTAGACATCTTGTGCAGAGTCTGCTTCTGCAAGGCGGAAAATGCGGAAGCAGAAGATGGGATCAGGAAAAAGGAAAGGCGACACCAACACCGCCAGGGCCAGGAGATGTGAGGAGGCCAGGGGGGTCTCCATGGTGCTGTGGTCCTCCCCTCTCGCTCGAGACACCAAGCGCCTCGAGCTCGGGGAGGCATCGTCGACCTACTCGCTGCAGGTGGGCCCCCTGGTGGTGTTGGTGTCGCTCCTCCTCCCTCCGAGGGGACGGCGGCGGCGGCGGCCACGGCGTCGGCCACGGCGCCAGTGACGGGTGGTTGGGCAGAGGCAGCCTGCCAAGAAGAACATAACAGCAAAAACATAAACTTGTGGCGCTCCGCGCGGATTTCTTGGATCTGTGCTGGGCCCCTCTCCCTGGCGCGCGGAGCGCGCCAGGGGCGGCGCCGGAGGCGCCGCCGGGGGGCCCAGGCGCGAATCCAAGAAACCCGCGCGGATCGCGCTTCGCGGAAATATCGGGGATGGACAGACCTCCCTTTAGTAAAACGTGATTTAGTGAAAACGACATCGGGCCCGAACCTGGCGGGCGCAAGCCTGGAAAATAACGGCCGCGGCGCCCTCTCGAGAACCGAAAACGGACAATTCACTAATCGACGTGTTAGGGTTGGAGGTCTGTCCACCCCCGAAATTAGCCAGGGAGATGTCCCTGTCAGCGTGCCGGCAGCGCGCGCGCGGAGATGCAGACAGGACGCTGACAGATCGGCGGCGGGCGAGGGGGGGAAGTGAGAGGGGGCGGGCCTTCTCAGAAGGCTCGGAAGTGTCCAGGCCTCCCGATAAGTTCCTAAAGCCAACCCCCGAGGGCACGAGAAGTTCCTGAGAAGAGCCTTTCCTCGGAAGGCGGGAGGTTTCTGTGAGAAGTCCCGCCGCCTTCTGAGAAAGCCTCCTCCTTCTCACTTCCCCCCTCCCTCGCCGCCGAGAATCGACTTTGATCGCGCCCAGATCAGAGGAGGAGGATGAGGATGAGGACGAGGATGAGGATGATGAGGAAGAGGAGGAGGAGGAGGAGGAGGAAGAGGAGGAGGAGGCGGAGGAGCAGGAGGAGGAGGAGGAGGGGCATAAGGAGGAGGAGGAGGAGGAGGAGGTTGAGGAGGAGGAGGAGGAGGTTGAGGAGGAGGAGGGGGAGGAGCAGGAGGAGGGGGAGGAGCAGGAGGAGGAGGAGCAGGAGGAGGAGGAGGAGGAGGAAGGAGGGATCCATCCCGCGCTCGCCGCCACATGCAAGATGCGCTCTGTGAGCCGAGAGGGCTCCGGGGAGCTCCTGAATGGCCGGGGGGCCCGCCGCTGGCGTTCCAGGGCTCGCCGTGGCCAGGCGAGCCGTGCGCTGGTCCCCCAATGTGTCGGCCGGGCGACCCCCGCGGTGGCCGCGGGCCCGCGCCGCGCCGCGCGGCTCGCGGCGCGAGGCGGAGGAGGAGGACGAGGAGGAGGAGGAGGAGGAGGAGGAGGAGGAGGAGGAGGAGGAGGAGGAGGAGGGGGAGGGGGATGAGGAGGAGGAGCAGGAGGAGGAGGAGGAGGAGGAGGCAACCCTGGGAGGCGAGGGAGCGGCGCCCCTTGCGCCTCGAAGAAGAGAACAAGCGCCATGGACAACGGACCCCGCCGCGGGAGGCCCCGCTGCGGGAGGCCCCGGTGTTCGGTGCGGCTTGGCATCGTTCGGCGGCGGGCCCCAGGGACAGGAAGGGACCCCAGGTTTGAAGGGGCCCCAGGACACACAAATAATTACACACAAATGACATTATTCCCCATATGTTCCCATATTTTCTGGGTTTTTGTCTTCCCCCCCACTTCCCATATTTTCCTGGGGATCGACGATTAATTGTGTCTGTGTGTTTTTTCCCGTCCTGAAGGTTGAACTCACATTGCTCGGAGCCCCTGGCCCTCAGGACCCCATACCCCAGCCCCCAGGGCCCCATCCTTGAACCGCCCATCCGAGGCGCCATCCTGCCTGCCTCTCTGGCCGTTCTCAAGGGGCCCAAGGGCGCACACACACACACACACATACACACACACACACACACACACACACACACGTACACACATCCCAGGATTCCCCATGTCTTCCCATATTTTCTGGGCTTCGTCTTCCCCCCCACTTCCCATACGTTCCATATTTTCCCGGGAGTCGACGATGGATTGTGTCTGTGTGTTTTCCACTCCCGAGCTGTGCCCTGCCGCCGCCCCTGGGCAGCGCCCCGCCCTGAAGCGGCCGCGAGGCGCGGGCGAAGCGAGAAGCCATGACGACGGCGTCGACGACGCCCGCGGCAGCGACGCCGTCAGCGCGTCGGCGCCGACCGTCGCCGCGACCTCCGCAGCGGACCGACGCCGTCGACGTCGGCGGCGACTGGGGAAACACAAAATATGATCGAGACGCCCCAGACCCCTCCCGAGGTTCGTTCCAGCCCGGGGCTCGCAGAGAATCTGGCCGTGGCATCGAGGGCTGTCCAGGACAAGCAGCGGCATCAGTGGTGACCTACTCTTTCCCTGAGGCTTCGTCCCCAGACACACGACCTCAAAGTCTTCCCCACAACATAGAACCCCCTGGAGATCTCGGAAACCTCGGCCCACTCCCGAGGACTGGCCTCTCATCCTGAGTCCTTTTTCTGACGGCCCGCGGCCCGCCAAGGGCCCGTGGAGGTCGAAAATGGCCGAACACCTCTGGCGTCGTTTGTTGTTGTTGGCGGTATCGGTGGTAGTGTTGTTGTTGGTGTTGTTGTTGTTTGTGTTGGTGTTGTTGTGGTAGTAGTTGTTGTTGGTGGTGCTGGTGTTGTTGTTGCTGCTGTTGTTGCTGTTGATGTGGTTTGTGTAAGTGTGGTTGGATTAGTTGTTGCTATTGTTGCTGCTGATGTTGTTGCTGTTGTTGCTGCTGCTGTTGTTGCTGCTGTTGTTGACGATGTTGCTGTTGCTGTTGTTACTGTTGTTGTTGTTGCTGATGCTGCTGTTGATGCTGTTGTTGCTGTTGTTGTTCTCGCGACTCGAGGGGCTACGCGCCGACGTCGGCGGGCGCAGGCGCCACAGGCGCGCGCCGAGCCCGGGCGCAGGCGCCGTAGCGCGGCGCGCAGAGGAAGGCGGCGCGCCTCGAACTCGCCGGCGACGCACTCGGGGGGCGCGCCGAGCCCGGTGCCCTCGGCGAGCTGCCGCCTGCGGGAGGCCCGTTGGTCGGGTCGGGCGGGGGGGGGGCGGCCTGGACCCTCGAGCGACGGGCCTCGATGGAGCCTCGAGGGATGCTCCATCGATCCTCGCCCCTCGCTCCTCATGGATCCTCGAGCGTTGCTTCGCCCCTCGCTCCCCGGCAAGCCTCGACCTCGCTCCTCGACCACCCAAGTCCTCGAGCGAAAGGGGGGTCGGCGAATCGGCTCGCGCGGGCGCGTGTGCTCACATGACAAACATTCTGGCAAGTTTGCATGCAGGACAGGTTGCCCCCCCCCCACCTTCTGCCCCCCCTCGTCGCCTTCTCGTTCAACACTGGGCCGAGAAAGGCGTGCAGGTGGCCCTGGACTTGCGGGGTTCCCGGCTTCCCTTCTGGGGGCTCACCGAAATTCAGGTCGGATGTAAGGGGGGCCAGTACTGCAGGATGACGACTCGGGAAAAAAGCAACGGGGAGACGATTAAACAAATAGTGTCCCGCCTCTGGGAGAGATAGGTGTTAGAGATGACGATAGAACAATCTCAATGACGACGACGGCGCCCACGACCAGACCTGGAGCCCGATGTGTGGATAATCGCCCAAGGCGTTTCTGCACAATTAAGACTTGAGATTGCTTCTGTGCAATGTGGAACCGGTATGGCTTCTCAAAGCAGACCGTAGCAGACTTGACAATTGTCAAGCCACCTGCTTGCCGCGTGCATACGTCGCGAGTATCAAATATTGAGGCGAGGGCACTTGCAGGTGCACGTCCACTGAGCGACGAACTATTAGACAAACAAAGCAAGTTTTTAACCTGCGTGACCTCGTGTGTGAGCATGGAGGGAGCACACCAGTGGCACCGCAAGCACAGATGCGGATGCCCGAAACTACAGTGGGCGGCGTATGTGGTTTCCACACGCTCTCTGAATATGTCTGCCTGTGTCGCACGTGCAATTCGACGAGTATTGTACTGCCTGTGCGCCGCTTAGGCGCCTGGCTGCCTTGCTTGCCTGCTTGCTTGCCTGATTGCCCCTGGGGCGCCGCTGCGCGACGGGCCCCGCTGGCATTTCTCAGCTCCCATACACTCGGGAAAAAACACACAGAGTCTGTGGGCAAAAAAACACACACAGACTGTATGTGTGTTTTTGTTTCCCACAGACTGTGATTTTCCCACGGTGTTTTTCCCCACAGTGTGTGGTTTTGTCCCACAGTGTGTTTTTGTTTCTTTTTTGCCCACAGTGTGTGTATGTATGTGTTTTCCCACGGTCACGCCTTCCACGGCACAGCCATCGACACCCAAGAAATCCAGGGCACCCTGGGGGCAAGCAGGTTTTTATTTCGGCATGGGTCTCCCCTGTACTCGCCGAGGGGGTTTCTTGGCATGGGGTTTTCTTGGCATAGGTCTCCTAGTGACTGAGTTCCGGGGCAACTCATGGGAGCCTCCTGTATCATGTTGTCGGCTTTTGCGAATCGACGCTGAATCGACATCGACGCTAGCCGACGCTACATCGGCGCTACCTCATCGACTCCTAGATGCTAATCGACGCTAAATTACAGACGGACTTGCGAGGGCACACGAGGCTCCCATCACTTGCTACTGAAACTAAGTACGCACACCAGCTCATCAGGCCGCCCTCAAAAGTAACAGGGGGAAGCAAAGGAGTGTCCCCCACCAACACGAGGAGCCAAGGGGTGTCTCCAGGCGGTGTGGCAGTCAGCCCGTATCAGAAGGACGCACGATGAGGATGCAAGGGCCTTGGAAGGCCATCTCGGAGCTTTCCGAGCGGGGCGCGGCCAACGAAAGTGGCCAAGGATAGACCGAGGAGGCAAGCATGCAAGGGTACCCTTGGGAAGGTTGCCCATCCTTACCTTGTGGGTCGACTGCATCCCCAGCACCTGGGGGGGGGCATCGTGAACCTCCTCGCTGGACGTGGCACCCCTGGTAGTGGTGGCGCTCTTCTTCTATCTGGCGCTTGATGCGAACGCGCGCGCAATGCGTTTCACGGAACCCAAGAGCACACATGTGTGCGTAACGCGGGATTGCGCCATTCTTCAGCTCGCAACCCTGCACTGCGTCGTCGTCGGCGTCGTCGCAATGATCGTCCTCGTCGTCGTTTCCGTCGTCGTGCTGGTCGTTCTCGGCCCTCCTTTTGGGGAAACCAAGAGATACCGATACCGCTACTCCTCAGACCTCTCCCAGAGGGCGTCCTGAACAGGATTTCGAAGCTAATCCAGCGGTGGCGACGGGGGCCTTCCGAGAGGCCCACTGCAGGGGAAGACGGGCGACGGGTAGCTGTGTGGGTACCTCGTCCTCCTCTGAGTCGTGCTGGCAGTCCTTGGCCGGCGCGCTCTTTCGAATCTAGAGGGACGTGCCCGACGTGGACCTAAGGGGCGGCTTCTCAACACGCGCCCCGAGCACGACGGGTAGCTGTGTGGGTACCTTTTCCTCCTCTGGGTCGTGCTGGCCAGCGCGCTCTTTCGAATCTGGAGGGACGTGCCCGACGTGGACCCAGGGGACGGCTTCTCAACACGCGCCCCGAGAACGAGGGGAAGGGGGGGGGGGGGCGGCCGAGCTCCGGTCGGCCCGTCGCCTGCTGCGGGCCTCTGTTCGGGTGTTGCTAGAAGTGCCCCTGGCCCAAGGTGCCCCCAGCTTTTCGCTCCATGTTTGAGCATCCCGGGGCCCTCTGGGCCCCGTGAAGGGTGCCCTGGAGGCCTCTTGGGCCACCCCGAGAATCCTGGGGGTACCTTGGGCCAGGGGTACTTCTTGCAAGACCCGATATGTGGCGGGGCCAGCACGGGGGCCCGCGCCTCAGCTGCGGCAGCTGCTCCCCGTCCCGGTCGCACTCGACGAACGCCAGGGGCGGCTCGGCTGGCTCGTCCGACGCGGTGTCCCCGCGGTGGTACCTCAGACGTTCGAGCAGGGACCGTCCGTGCCGGCACTCCTATAGGCCTACCACGAAATATGCTTGGAGCGAAGCGATCCTCAGAGAACGAAAACACCGTTTTTAGAACATGAAGCCGATGTGTTACAACAAGACGGCCCCCACTAGAATTCTTCTAAGAACATGACGTGCAGACCACAGATGGGGTTCAGATAATTTCCCTTTTGTGGGCCTATAGGCCAGCAAGGACGCTGCGCCGCTGCTCGAGACGCTTCCTTTTGTTGCCGCTGGCTTGAAGAGAAAGGGAACAGACGTGTGTTAGGTCGGGCATGTCTTTCTACAGGCGGATCTCGTTGGAAAAATGGATAGATCAAAACACATTCAAAAATAACAAGAAATGACGGAAACATCGTCCCCAGACTATCTTTTGACTATTTTTCCCCACTCGGAGCTTGCCTCTGTAGGGGTCCTAGCAGATTCATTCCGCAATCAGTGCTTGCACTGAAGGGGTCCTCGCGGAAGTTGAAGGATTTGGCGAACATTCTCCGCCGATTTTGGTCGCACGCTGGGTTCCCGGGTTTCTGGTTCCGGGTTCCGGGCCGATTTCTGAGGGCGGCGAGGTTCCCGGGTTCCCGGGTTCCTGGTCTCACCATCGATCTCATTACCCACTTCTCTATCGATCTCACCATCGATCTCACAATCGATCTCACTATCCATCTCACAAGCGATCTCACTACAAGCGATCTCACTAGAGATCGCATGAGCGATCTCGCGATCGATCTCACTATCGATCTCATTGAAATGATGTCACTCTCGGCCTCACGATCGGCCTTACAATCGTCTTCACTATCGATTGCACGATCGATCTCACTATCGATCTCAGTCGATCTCAAGATCCATGGCATTAATTTTCAAATCATCCACTGATTGGGGTTTTCTCAGGTGTAATATGGTGAGGTGAGGTATGGCGCCCATTTCGGCAGCACGCCAAGGGTACCCCGGGTGCCCGGGTGCCCTGCCCGAAACCCCGGGTGCCCCAGTGCCCGGGTGCCTGGTAGCTCTATAGCCCTACAGCCTTATAGCCTTATAGCCCGATAGCCTTATAGCCCAAGTAGCCTTATAGGCCTATAGCCCCACAGCCCCATAGCCGCACAGTTCCATTGCCCCATAGCCTCATAGCCCTATAGCCCCATAGCCCTCTAGATTAAAAATATTATGATTGGGGTTTTCTCCAGTATCATTGAATATTCCTCCTTGGGAGGGACATGCTCGACCTAGGACTTGTGCCGACGCACCCCCTACCAGCGTCTTGCTCTGGCCTGCGACGGCAACCCCGTTGCTCCCAGGGCTGGCCTGGGAAACTCCTCCGCACAAGCTGGCCGCTTGATGGGCCCGTCTGCATACAGTAGGTGCCCGACCACAAGGAACCTCCAACAAGGAACTCAACCCTGAGACCCCAAGACGTCCCTTGATGCTTAGTGTGGGAGCGGCGCACTTTCCATCGCCCAACCATCGAAGCCCAAGAAGCCCAGGGCACCCTGGAGGCAGGCAGGGTGCTTCTTGGCATGGGTCTCCACTGTAATGTCGGCCAGGGTCGAGCTTCTAAATCGTTCCCTCGGACGCGATCGCACTCGAGTCCGCGGATGAGGGGGGCCATCCGACACCTCGCGAGATTCATTGTGCCGAGGGCTGGGGTCGCGGAGCGCCTGCAAAAGGGGATTCGACTGGGGGTCGCCGCGGTCTCCGACAACACGTTCGACGCTCCCATTCCTTACCAGCCTGGAACATATTCTTATCCCTATGCTGGGCACCTCCTCATCACGATGCCAATCTTAGGGATTCTCTTATTTTTAGCGGGCGAATCTCTAAGATTGTCATCGCCTTTGGGCGTGTCAATCTTAAGGATAGGGATACGTTCGAGGCAAGCAAATTCCGATCGACGTTTTCTCGTTATTTACGCTCCTGTCAGCTCGCGCATGTCAACTGCAATTTTTTGCGCGGGCGGCGCCCCCTGGGAACGTTCGGTATGCTCACGGTCAGGACCCAGCCTTCCCCCCGTGAACCACTGCGAGCATGATCATGGCTAACTAAAGAACAAACAGCACATTGTCTCATGGCCAGGGCCATGGCCATGCTTCGCTGTGACGGGCCACAGCTGGAAGCACACCCACGTGCGAACCCTGAGTGTCTCAACAAAAACTGACGCCCCTGCACACAGGGAACTTACAATCCAATCTGCTCTCATGGCCCAAATCAAACAGCAATGGCCCCGCTCTCCTGGGCGGGCTACTTTGGCGCGAACGCTCTTGAAGGCAGTAGATACTCAGAGATCATGAAACCACCGCAGCCCATGGCGCCTGACATGCAGCAGAGGCAGCTGCAGCGCGTTCCCCGGTGGGCGCGTGGCAGGGCCACCCCAAGAGCGCTCAGCCCCCAGCTTGCACGGGGAGGCTCAGATGGCTTCCAGAGGGGGGGAAACCAAGCCAGCGATGCTGGCCTCAGCATGCCAAGGCACGCCGGTGGCTTCTTTAACGGCGCAAGCCTAAGCCGGGTGGAACTGCTGCCTCACCTCGCTGGCTGAATCCCACGAGGGCGAGGGAGCCAAAGACTGGAGCGACAAGCTGGGAGCACTCTGGACCAGGACCACTTCTAGCCCCACCCGAGCCCTAGGCTCACGCACGCCACCGCTCCAGACGGAAAACGACAAGATGGGGAGAGGAATTGGCTTCGGGGGGGATCGGCGACGCATCGCTGAGACATCGGCGAAAGGCCCCCGACAGTGCATCCGCAAGCTCCTGGGCGAGCGGGCTATCGGGCCCCCATGGCCCTGTCGGCGATGAATGAGTGAGTGGGGATCGAGGCACCCCCCTCCCCTGAGCCTGTCCCCCCTCCAAACATTGCCCCCCCAAGCTTTCGGGTCATAACGAGGCTCTCTGGCGGCCGTTCGGGACGACCCGGGTACCCCCCGCACGCCCACGGCGAGGCGCAGCTGTTGGAACGCATCCCGAGACTGAAAAACCGCCCAGAAATGTTGAACACGTCAGAAAACCTCAATCGGGCGTATGCTAAGATGGATTAGGTATCCGTGGATCTGGCGCGTTGGCGCCAAATCCACGGATCGGGGACAGTAGCGCCGAAATACAAGTGGCACGCGTGCCCTGGCTCTTGCACAAATGAGCTGCGAAGGACTGGGAAGCCTGTACGGAGGAAGGTTGGACGGGGGGGCGAACCACCACGAACCACGAAACACGACGAACATAAAGGGTTCCGCGGCCCAGGGGGCTGCCCTGGGAAGCCTGGACGCAGGGGGGGTCTAAGGGTGGGTGCCCCAGGGGAGCTGGGGCTCAGGCTCAGGGGGGGGGCCGAGGGGGACGAACAACGACGAACCACGAACCACGACGAAAATAAGGATGCCCGCGGCCCAGGGGGGCTGTCCTGGGAAGCCTGGACGGAGCAAGCCTCCGAAGGGTGGGTGGCCCAGGGGAGCTGGGGCGAAAATAAAAGGTTCCGCGGCCCAGGGGGGCCTGGACGGAGCACGCCTCCGAAGGGTGGGTGGCCCAGGGGAGCTGGGGCTCAGGCTCAGGGGAGAAGCCGAGGGGGACGAATCACCACGAGCCACGAACCACGACGAAAATAAACGGATTCCGCGGCCCAGGGGGGCTGCCCTGGGAAGCCTGGACGGAGGGGGGGTCCCAAGGGGGGGGTGGCCCAGGGGAGCTGGGGCTCAGGCTCAGGGGAGGGGCCGAGGGGGACGAACCACGACGAACCACGAACCACGAAGAAAATCAGGATGTCAGCGGCCCAGGGGGGCTGTCCTGGGAAGCCTGGGCGAAGCAAGCCTCCAAAGGGTGGGTGACCCAGGGGAGCTGGGGCTCAGGCTCAGGGGAGGGGCCGAGGGGGACGAACCACCACGAACCACGAACCACGACGAAAATAATAATGTCCGCGGCCCAGGGGGGCTGTCCTGGGAAGCCTGGGCGGAGCAAGCCTCCGAAGGGTGGGTGGCCCAGGGGAGCTGGGGCGCAGGCTCAGGGGAGGGGCCGAGGGGGACGAACCACCACGAACCACGAAACACGACGAACATAAAGGGTTCCGCGGCCCAGGGGGGCTGCCCGGGGAAGCCTGGACGGAGGGGGGGTCCCAAGGGAGGGTGGCCTGGACGGAGCACGCCTCCGAAGGGTGGGTGGCCCAGGGGAGCTGGGGCTCAGGCTCAGGGGAGGGGCCGAGGGGGACGAATCACCACGAACCACGAACCACGACGAACATAAACGGGTTCCGCGGCCCAGGAGGGCTGCCATGGGAAGCCTGGACGGATAGGGGGGTCCCAAGGGGGGGTGGCCTGGACGGAGCAAGCCTCCGAAGGGTGGGTGGCCCAGGGGAGCTGGGGCTCAGGCTCAGGGGAGGGGCCGAGGGGGACGAATCACCACGAGCCACGAACCACGACGAAAATAAACGGATTCCGCGGCCCAGGGGGGCTGCCCTGGGAAGCCTTGACGGAGGGGGAGGGTCCCAAGGGTGGGTGGCCCAGGGGAGCTGGGGCTCAGGCTCAGGGGAGGGGCCGAGGGGGACGAACAACCACGAACCAAGAACCACGACGACAATAAAGATGTCCGAGCTCTGGAGCACAGCTGTGCAAGAGAATTGGGCCAATGCCGCCCAATCTGGGGATGGTCCGTGCCGAGTATGCACGGAAACGGGGCCCGTCGCTAGTCCACGCGCCTTAGCCGATGTTTGGGATTCCTCGACTCAAGCCGCGATTCCGAGAACGTCCCCCTTCTGAGCCTTCCCAAGGCGTGCCCCTCCGACTCCGAGGCATTCTGGCTCGGGCCGTCTGAGGCCCCACGGCAGGTGTGGCTCCTCTGCCAGCCCACGACGGCCCGAGGAAGGCGGTCACCGTCCGAATCTTCGGGCGGATTGACGTATCCATGTCGGACGCCCGAAATGGGTACGGAAAAAACGGGTACGATGCCCACCAACAAGTGTTGTCCAAAACCGACAGCGGCCGCTGTTGGGCAGGCGGCTTTCGGTCTTCAACGAACAACGCCCGCGGCGGCGCGGACAGCGAGACCGGTTCAACATGAGAAGGAACTGCAATGGGGCCTCGCACACCTTCTTTCCGTACCCAGTTCGATCGTCCCGATCCCTCCTGAGGAGTAGAGGAGGAGGAGGAGGAGGAGGAGGAGGAGGAGGAGGAGGAGGAGGAGGAGGGGGAGGAGGAGGAGGAGGAGGAGGAGGAGGAGGAGGAGGAGGAGGAGTATGAGGAGGAGGAGGAGGAGGAGGAGGAGGAGGAGTAATGGTAGGGGGGGATCTGCTCAGGGGGGGACACACATCGACCTGGAGTGTGCAGCACATCGCTGACAGATCGGCGACAGGCCCCCGATAGCCAAACCGCGCGTTCCTGGGCAAGGACTGGCCGATGAAGAGTCGACGTGCCCCCCTCCTGGGCAAGGACTGGCCGATGAAAAGTCGACGTGCCCCCCCTCCCCCTTCCCCTGGACTCTTTTCCCCTGATTGACGTTGCCGCTGGCCCCTCCTCTGCCCCTCTTGAGAAAACCAAAATCAACCGATGCCGCTACTCTTTCGACGTCTCCCGCATAACGTTCTGGCCAGAATTTCAAGGCGAATCCAGCTGTGGCGACGATAGCCTCCGATGAGGCCCCGAAGGCGAAAACGAGGAAGGGTACCTTTTCATCCTCTGACTTTTGTCCTGCTGCGCATCATGATTCAACACGCGCTGGGAAGATGCTGGCCGTTCCGACCACGTCTGCCCCCCTCTGTCTTCCTGTGCAGTCCCCGTTCAAGTGCTTATCGTTCGTATTTTCTGCCAGCCCCCGGAAGGCTCCCCGAAGTCGAGATCCGACGACGTACAGAACACGGCGTCGTGGAGAACCGCTTCCGGACCTGCAAGCCCCCCTGAGTAAGCGGTCCTTCTCGAGCTGGATGGATCCACGAGGGTCCCAGGGACCGGGAAGGACTCTGGACGGCAGGAAATGCAGTCGAAATCTGTAGTAGGGACGGGCGGTGAGGACGCAGGTGCCTTGGACGGCGAATCTGGCACTTTGTGGATGGCGGCGTGGCAACACCCTGAAGGGCTGGCCAGCGACAGCCGCGAAGAACGGACCGCAGATTACCAGCCTCGAACGTATCCCTATCCCTAAGATTGACACGCCAAAAGGCGATGGCAATCTTAGGGATTCGCCCTCAAAAATAAGGGAATCCCTAAGGTTGGCATCGTGATGAGGAGGTTCCCAGCATAGGGATAGGGACATGTTCCAGGCTGGTAAGCAGAGACGCGGACGCAAGGGCACCCTGAGGACGTCCGTGCGTCCTCACTACGATCTTTGACTGTAGCGAGCACCCTGCCGAACCCCTCTTGACTCAAGTCGGGCCTATCGTCCCCCTACAGGGAGATTTTCGACGAAAAATGTAGAAACCCAGAAACAATCCCCAAACAATCCAAAAATAGCCAGGGGACTATTCTTTGAACATGGTTTGACCTTTCTGGTGCATTTCGGGAGTATTTGTTTAACTTTCGTCGGAAGTCCCCCTGTAGGGGGACAGGCCCGACTTAACACTACGATCTTTGACTGTAGCGAGCATCCTGCCGAGCCCCTCCTGCCTTCAGGATGCCCCTCCTTCGGGGCGGCCCTCCAGCGCTCGACCCCCCGAAGAGGGATCTCTCCAGGGCTGAGCTCTGGGCAGAACTTCGAGGCGGTGGCGACGAGGAGCCTCGTGGAGCTCGAGCAACAAAACCAGGAAGCTCCCAGGCAACAACATCGATCGTCCGACCTCGATCGAGGACTCCTTTCCTCGACGACGCGGTGTTTCACGCCGGTCTCCCCCTGGGCAATCCTCAAATCTCGATCCTCGAATCTCAATCCTCGAATCTCGATCCTCCAGAAACTCAGGCCATTGAGTCTCGATCAAGGGACCCTTTCCCCCAGGACCCGTTCTCTTCCATGGTGCGGCGATCTCCAGATCAAACGGCACCGACGCACCGCACCATGTGTGTGGACACAGCCCCCACGTCCCGCTCCAGAGCGATGCCGTGTGTAGTTGCTCGGCTCCGAGGGCAGAACAACCATGCACCACACCACTCTCGGGAACAGATCGGCGACGTCTCGGGGACGCCCACGGGACACAGCTCGTCCGAAGAAAGCTCCTCGTTCCTCCTCGTTCCTCCTCCTCCTCCTCCTCCTCCTCCTCCTCCTCCTCCTCCTCCTCCTCCTCCTCCTCCTCCTCCTCCCCCGAAGAAAGCTCCTCCTCTGCTCTCTTCTCTGGCGGGGGGCAGGGCACCGCTGCAGACACCTCGTGAGCCATACCTCCGCGTGCTCGCGCGCGGGGGGGGGGCGCGCGCGACCACGCGCACACGCGGAGGTAACACGCGATCCTCGCCACACGCGCACACGCGCGAGTGGCGAGGATCGTCCCAGGAGAGCAACACGAAAACAAAGTCGCCAGCGCACATCAGCTGCCCGATATAGACCATGATCAACGCTTCGATGCCAGTCCTCTACGTCGGTCGCTATGGTTTGACAACTTCCGACGCAATGTGATGTGCAGATTCTTCGCAAACAATCTGGTCGTGGTGAAAGCACGGTCGTGGTGAAGGCACGGTAAGCCGTGGCGATCTCAATTTGGATACTGCGGCCTGCCAATGAAATCCTTCAGAGGCATACGCACAACCGTTCGGCAATTCCTGGATATGCGCCGGACACCCCCCCCTCCTTGGCGCGCGGAGCGCTTCAGGGGCGGCGCCGGAGGCGCCGTCACGGGGGCCGAGCGCCGAACCAGAAAGTCCGCGAGGAGTGCCCATGTTTATGTTCATGGCGCTTCTTTGTACTATTATTAGTTTTCTTCTGGTTATGTTCTTCTTATTCTTCTTCGGTCCACATGGCTGCCCACCCCACACAACCTGAGGTGGTGTGCTTCTGCTGCACATCCTCTAGCTGGGCAAACCGTTTTTCACGCGGTGAGCATGCAAGTTCCCGCCGGCCCCGAAGGGAAGGAATCGCGCTTCGACCCGTCTCGCTTTTTTGTTTGTTTGTTGGATTACCCGCCCCACCCAACATAGGGAAATTGGCGTCGCAGCGTGAGAGCTTTCCCATTCGGCGTTTCGGGAAGGGGGTGTCGCCCCAGACCTCTGCTTGGCGCGACTGGTTGCGGCCGTGCGCCCGACGGGGGAGGCCCAGCCTACCCAGAACAGGCGCCGAAAAGAACAGCCAAGCGCCACTCCGTGGGGGCGTGGAGGGGTTTGGACGCCCGAAAGGGGCGCGGAAACAATGGGTACAACGCCCAACAACAGATGTTGTCCAGCAGCGGCCGCTGTTGGGCAGGCGGCCTTCCGTTTAGAATGGACACAGGCCGCGGCGGCGTGGACAGCAAGTCCTGTTCAAAATGAACAGGCACTGCTTCTGGGCATTGTACCTATTCTTTCCGTACCCATGTCGGTCGTCCCGAGAGGGGGGCGGGGTGCGAGGGCCCGCGCCGACCGGCAAAACAGCGAATGAGAGAAGGATCGCCATTTGATTATGTTCGTTTGGGTACCTGCCCCACCCAACATGAGGATATATGTTTTGTTTCGCACTGGCCACGAAGCCGAGACCGATGCTATCGACCGCGCGGTGCGTGGGCTCCCGCGGGACCCTACCAGACTACTATCTCGATAGCAGTCCCCGAAAACATCCAGCCCTCGACGCCCAGCACGATGTCCGCGCAGGACACCGCCACGTCCATAGGCTTGCCGCTGGCCCTGCCAGCGTTCGATGCCCACCTCCTCCTCCTCCTCCTCCTCCTCCTCCTCCTCCTCCTCCTCGTCCTCCTCGGGGGAAAAGGTGCCCTCGTCGGGCCCCAGAGGCCCCCTGCAGGAGGAGGAGAGGGAGGAGGAGGAGGAGGAGGAGGAGGAGGAGGAGGCGGAGGAGGCGGAGGAGGAGGAGGAGGAGAAGGAGGAGGAGGAGGAGGAGGAGGAGGAGGAGGAGGAGGACGAGGAGGAGGAGGAGGACGAGGAGGAGGAGGAGAGGAGGACGAGGAGGAGGAGGAGGACGAGGAGGCGGAGGAGGAGGCTCTCTCCGTGCCGGCTCGTCGGCCGCCGGGCCCCGCCCCCAGCGAGAGGCCACGGCGGCCCCCTGCCCTCGGCGACTCCCAAGAGGGCCTTGGTTTGCAAAGGGTGTGGGTCTGCAGCCGACACCCTGGGGAACGTCCTGGGAGGCACCGTGGGGAGAAAAAAACACACCGCGGGGGAAAAAACACACCGTGGGGAGAAAGCACACACACACACACAGTGGGGAAAAGAACACACACTGTGGGGAAGAACACACACACACACACACGCGCAGTTCGTGTGTGTTTTTCCCCACAGTGTGTGTGTGTGTGTGTGTATGTTTTTTCCCCCCCGTGTTTTTTCCCCCACAGTGTGTGTTTTTCCCCCACAGTGTGTGTGTGTGTGCTTGTTCCCCACAGTACGTGTGTGTGTTTTTCTCCCACAGTGTGTGTTTTCCCCACAGAAGGGGGCACCCTTATTGTAGTCGCCGATCCCTGGCGTCATGTTTCCTCTCTCGGGCGGGGCCGCCTGGCCTCGGGAGGCTTCTGACCGGCCTCGAGCTGATCCCCGTCCCTGAGATGGGCGAGCACGGAGCGAGGACCATCTTAGGGGCGTGCCCTCTCCGAAACCGAAAACTGTGAGCGTGATGCCAAGCACAAGGATAGGGATATGGTTCGGACCGGTAAGCCTCTCGTCGCCACTGCCAGATCCGTCGTGAACGGAAATGTCTGGAGGGGTCCTGGGTGGGGTCGGGGGGCCAGTTTTCCGAGAGCTTCGTTTGGGCGGGAAGGCCGCCGCTGTCTCAGCGAGCATGGTAGCTGGCGCGTTGGTGGTTGGGCCAGTCTGCGAAAGCAACTCAAAGCAACACGGTGCAAACTGGAAGATCCTAACCACCGCCTTCGAAATCCCAGGGGGTGGTTCGCGGGGCGGGGACCTACATGGACCATCTGCACAGCTGGCCAACCATCATGTAGATAACAAGATGGTGGTCAGGCCTGTTTGTGCAGCTTGCAACAGCGCAGGTAGACAACAGAACTACCAACGTAGCTGAACAACAGGTCGCTCAATTTAAGGAATGGAAGGCGGGGTGGGAAAAGGGCCGATGGAAGATAGGATGATACCCAAAGGACAGAACAGTTGATTATCATAAAAAATATCAACCCAGAGGACCGCGTGCATTTTTTGGGTCTGCGCTGGACCCCTGGCGCACGGAACGCGCCAAAGGTAGGTTCCAGGCGTGGACCCAAGAAATCCGGGCGGACCTCCGAAACCTGTGCCTATACATGTGTTTCTGTGCCGGGGCACGTCACGACATCGCCGCGAGGAAGTGACGCTGCTGCCTCAACGAGTGCAAGACGAGCGCGTTCCACTACTCGCAAGGTGGCTACTCGCAAATGGCCTGGATCCGCCGCAGGGGATCTACGATACATTACATTGAAGCAGACATGTGTTCTTTTGAAGTTTGCGTTGCGGGTAAAGGAACGCGCTCGGTGAATTGCGGCTTCCCAAAAACAAGGGTCCCCAGGTGCCAGCCGACTCCGGACCACCACCAGGAGCCTTCAACCTTGGACGCCCGCGCTGGGATCGCCGCCGCGCCGGCGCGGCGAGAGCCTGCCGCCTTGCACATAGCACGTGGCTGCACGCACTGCACGCAGCATGGGCTCTGCGCTCTCGATGCCGAGGGGTCACGCGCGCTAGCGCCCCTGTCCTCAGCACCCCTGCGCCCCAATCTCCTCCATGCGACAACCGAAGAACTCGGCCAGGCGCGGACACGCGGACAGGGAGGAGGCGAGGCGAGGCGAGCGCCGACTCCGCTCCGCGCGGGCGGGGCGCCTCCTGAGGACGGCGGTGGGGCCGCACATGGCCCCTCAGAGAGAGAATCCGTCCATCTCCTTCTGGGCCCATGTGGCTTCCTCCGGGCCCCTTGGGCAGAAGTCTGCATCCCAGAAGTAAGCCTTGGAACTCCATCTGTCCAGGCTGGCGTTGGTGATGAGTCGTGCCCATTCTTCGTACCCGCTACATGGCGTGCCCATATGAAGGGGCGGAGGAGGAGGAGGAGGAGAAGGAGGAGGAGGAGGCGGAGGCGGAGGAGGATCAGGAGAAGGAGGAGGAGGCGGAGGCGGAGGAGGAGGAGGAGAGGAGGAGGAGGAGGAGGAGGAGGAGAGGAGGAGGAGGAGATGGTGGAGGAGGAGGAGGAGGAGAAGGAGGAGGAGGAAACGGTGGAGGAGAAGGAGAGGAAAAGAGGAGGAGGAGGAGGAGGAGGAGGAGGAGGAGGGGGAGGAGAGGAGCAGGAGGAGGAGGAAATGAGGAGAAGGAGGAGGACGAGGATGAGGAGGAAGTGAGGAGGAGAAGGTGAGGAGGAGGAGGAGGAGGAGGAGGAGGAGAGAGGAGGAGGAGGAGGAAGGAGGAGGAGAGAAGGAGGAGGAGGAGGAGGAGGAGGAGGAGGAGGAGGAGAGGAGCGGGAGGAGGAGGATGAGGAGGAGAGGGAGGAGGGGGAGGAGGGTGGGGGAGGAGACAGGGGGGCAAAAGGAGGAGGGGGCGGGGATGGGGAGGAGGAGGAGGAGGAGGAGGAGGAGGAGGAGGAGGAGGAGGAGGAAGGAGGAGGAGGAGGAGGAGGAGGAGGAGGAGGAGGAGGAAGGAAGGAGGAGGAGGGGGGGCAGGATGACGAGGCTGTTCCTTCCCGAGGGCCGCTTCGCATCCCAGAACCGTTCTCTGACCGCCCCTGGGGGCGCAAAAGGTGCCCCTCTAGGCGACGTTCCAGTCCCGTGGCGCGCTCTGGCTGGAGCTCCGAGGGCGAGTCGGCCGTGGCGGCTGAGGACACTCCATGATCCCCAACATGGTAGGCGTGCGCCTTGAAGTCCCACCAGCCCTTTGGGCGTGAGTGGTTTAGCGAGCTCTCTCTGTCCTCAACCCCCCTTCTTCCCCTCCGGGGAGGGGTTTACCCCTCCCCCTACCCCCTCCCCCTGGGCCTGGAGAGGGCGCCCCGCGGGTCGTTGGAGGGGTCTTTTTCGACTCATGGGAGGGCCAAAAAACGACGACCCTTACGAGGATTCTGGCCCCGAGAGGGGGGAGGGAGTTTGGCGCCTGAACTCGTCGTTGAAGCCAAAAACATTGATTTTACTACGGTTTCGGCCCCATTTTGGCCTTCTGAGGGGGCCGCGTTCCTCTCCCTTCATAGCAAAATCATTGATTTTACGAAGGTTTTGGGCTCATTTTGTCCTTCTCAGCGCTTCTGAGCAGGCCGCAAGAGACCCCAAGATGGCCCCGAGAGGCCCCCAGGAGGGTCCCAAGAGGCCTCCAGGAGGCCCCCAAGAGGCCCCCCAGAGGCCCCTAGAGGTCCCCAGAGGCCCCCAAGAGGCCCCCAAGAGGCCCCAAGAGGCCCCAAGAGGCCCCCAAGAGGCCCCCAAGAGGCTCCCAGAGGCCCCCAAGAGGAGGCCCCCAAGAGGCCCCCAAGAGGCCCCACGAGGAGCCCGAACGACTCACACCAGGACGAGGGGCCCGAACGACTCACACCACGAAGAGCCCGAACGACTCACACCACAAGGAGGGGCCCGAACGACTCACACCAGGACGAGGCGCCCGAACGACTCACACCACGAGGAGCCCGAACGACTCACACCACGACGCGGGCCCCGAACGACTCACACCACGAGGAGCCGGAACGAGTCACACCAGGAGGAGGGGCCCGAACGACTCACACCAGGACGAGGGGCCCGAACAACTCACACCACGAGAAGCCCGAACGACTCACACCAGGACGAAGAGCCCGAACGACTCACACCACGAAGAGCCCGAACGACTCACACCAGGAAGAAGGGCCCGAACGACTGACACCAGGACGAGAAACCCCAAACGACTCCAATCACGAGGAGCGCTTTCTCTCCCTCCCCCTCCGCCTCGTCCTTCTCCCGCTCCCCCCACAAGGAGGATGTACAAGGAGGCGGGAGGAAGGAGGAACAGGGGAGATATGCGGGGCCAAGCGGACACACGCCTGAAAAACACGACTGTCGGCATGCTTCGCAAGAGTTGCTGCTGTGAGATGGGCTGGTGGGGATACGCGAAGCGTAAAGAATTCAGCTCTCGAAGCCCGATCTTCAACGGACACAGCGGTCACAACGAAAACGACAACGACGGTCCGGTCTGGCCCAGGGCGGCTGCGCTTCTCCAGGGGGGCGGCGTGGGGGCGCGGCGATACGTCGGGCCCCTGCGGGGCGCCGCTGCGCGAGGCAAGGTGCGACCTCGGAGGACGTCCGAAGACCTCGAGCCCCGAACCGAGAGCCTGGACGCGAAGAGGGCCTGGGTCCTCCTCCTCCTCCTCCTCCTCCTCCTCCTCCTCCTCTCCTCCTCCTCCTCCTCTCCTCCTCCTCCTCCTCCTCCTCCTCCTCCCTCCTCCTCCTCCTCCTCCTCCCTCCTCCCTCCTCCTCCTCCTCCTCCTCCTCCTCCAACGGACACAGCGGTGACAACGACGGTAACGACAACGACGTCGTCACCCGTGCCATCCCTGGGCATGTTTCACCCGGGGGCCCCAGAACTCTCGACCCCTTCCCCCAAGGGGCGGGGTCTTGCTCCGGTCGTTCGTTGACGGCCCGTCGGGCTCTGGAGCGGCCCCCCGGGCGCTGAACCTCGTGAACAACCTCCGCCCTGCTTTGTTCAAGACTGGGGAAACCAAAAGGTACCGATATCGCTACTCCCTGGGCCTTTCCTGGGGTTCGTTCTGGCGAGAATTTCGAAGCGAATTCAGCCGTGGCGACGAGGGCCGCCCAGGAGCCCCCAGAAGGGGAAAACGAGCGAAGGGTAGAGGTGTGGGTACCTTCTCCTCCTCTGAAAGACGCTGGAGGTCCTCGAACCTCGATCCTCAAGGACCGCCGAAAGGTCAGCAACGGCGTCGCGCGGAGAGGCGCCCTCTTGTCGGGCAGGCCCATGCGGCGCGCCAAGCCGGTCAGCGCCGCCGCCTCGCCCACACCCCCGCGCCGGGTCGCCCGCAGACGCCGTAGCTACCCTCCCGAATCATACTCGAACTTCTGCCCATCCCTAAGTTTGACAATCCACAACGCGATGACAATCTTAGGGAGGTGTCCTCAGAATATGAGGGAATCCTCAAGATCGGCACCGAGGCAACGTGATGCCAAACATAGGCACAGGGATATGTTTCAGGCTGATACCTCCTGGTCCTGCTCCCGTCTCCTCCTCCTCCTCCTCCTCCTCCTCCTCCTCCTCGGCAAGGGTGCACCCGCGACCACCGCCCTGGGGGGACCGCTTTTCGGGAGCCTCTGCAGACGGCGGCTAGGAATACATCCAGCCTCCTCCCGCAAGTCCAGAATGTGTTACCCATTCCCGGCCAGCGCCTGCCGAGGCCCCCGAGGATGGATCCCACAGGCGGCGATTATGACGAATGAACGGCACACGCACCCATAGCCATGGGGGGGTCGGAGAGAGGAGGACTGGCTATGGGTATGGGTGCGGGTTGTCGGACCGCGGGGGAGGCTCCCGTTCGAGCGGGGACCCATCCGACAATACACACCCATAGCCCCCTCCGTCCCCCTGATGGGAATGGGTGCGTGTTGTCCGTTCGTCAGGTTATGTATCCACCACCGTGCCTCTGGGCACGGCGTGGGCGCGTCCTCAGGTTACTTCCTGATCATCAAGGCCTCATACCTCAATCCTGAGGAGGCTTTAGGGGCCCAGAGCCAAAATTCTCACATTTGCTGAGACTTGTGGCGTCTTGTCGCTTAACTTTTTCGGAGCGGCCCAGAGACGGGCCAAGAAGGCACCCCAAAGACCCTAAAACGGTTCAAGAGGGCCCCGAGTCGCCGAACGATCGCTGCAAGACGCTCAAGATGGTCGGCAGAAGGCCCAAGAGGCCTCCTAGAGGCCCCACGCAGGCCCCAAGAAGCCCAAATCATTGATTGTCTATAAGTGTTTGAAGGATTTTGGCGTTCTCGCCCGTTCTGCTTCTCGACGCTCTAAGACAGCCCACGAGGCCCGCGAAACCGCCCCCAGACGGCCCCAGAGGTCCCCAAGATGGCCCATGACGGCCCAAGTGGCAGTTTCTGTTGAATCCATCCCGTGGTGATGGGTCCTCGTTTTGAAGAGACAACGCCCCGCGTTCACTTCTACCTTTCTTCCTCCTCCCCCTCTTCCCTCCTCCCATCACTGCATCGTCTCTGTTTTGGCACACCCCTCACACGATTCGTGGCCACATTAGAAGTTCAACCAAAGGCCCCAATGGCGTAATCCGCATGTGGGCGTCACGCCCGTTTCGGCACACCCTTTACACGTTTCGTGGTTCCACAAGAAGCTCCACCGAAAGTCCCAGTGGCGCAGTTCGCATGTGGGCGTCACGCCTGCTTCGGTACACCCCTCGCACGTTTTGTGGCCCCGTAGGGAACTCCACTGAAGGTCCCACAGGCGCAATTCGCATGTGGCGTCACGCCTGTTCTTGCACACCCGTCACACGCTTCGTGGCCCCATAGGGAGCTCCACAGAAGGTTCCAATGGCGCAATTCGCACGTGGACGTCGTGCCCATTTCGGCATACCCCTCACGCGTTTCGTGGCCACATGGGGAGCTCCGCCGAAGGTCGCAGTGCTGCATTTCGCATGTGGGCGTCACGCCCGTCTCGGCACTCCCCTCGAACGCTTCGTGGCCCCATAGGGAACGCCCCCGAAGGTCCCAGTTGCGCAATTCGCATGTGGGCGTCACGCCCGTTTCGGCACAAGCTCACACGTTTCGTGGCCCCGTGGGGAGCTCCACTGAAGGTCCCACCCAATGGCGCAGTTGGCAGATGGGCGTCACGCCCGTTTCGGCGAACCCCTCACAGGTGTCGTGGCCACGTAGGGAGCACCACCGAAGGTCGCAGTGCTGCATTTCGTATGTGGGCGCCACGCCCGTCTCGGGACACCCCTCGCACGTTTTGTGGCCCCGTAGGGAACTCCACCGAGCGTCCCAAAGCTGCAAGTCGCATGTGGGCGTCACGCCCGTTTCGGCACACCCATTACACAGTTCGTGGCCCCGTAGGGAGCTGCACCAAAGGCCCCAGTGGCGCAATTCGCATGTGGGCGTCACGCCCGTTTCGGCATTCCCCTCACACGCTTCGTGGCCCCATAGGGGAGCTCCACCGAAGGTATACTGGGAGGGGAGGGTCCACATGCGCCCCTCTCCTCCCCAGATCGGCACGCACCTTGCACATTGCGTGGCCCTGCTCAAAGGTTCCACCGAAGACGATGCCCGCAGCTGCGGGACTCACAACTGCATATGGTTGGGTCCTTCGCCACGCTAATTTTGAAGGGGCCCTGGGACACACGAATAAATATACACAAATAACCAGGTTCCCCATGTTTTCCCATATGTTCTGGGTTTTTGTGGCCCCCCCCACTTTCCGGATGTTCCCATATTTTCTGGGGGATCGTCGATTCATGGTGTCTATGTGTTTTGTTTCCCCTCCTGGAGCTTTTCTTTCCCAGACAGCGGTCGCTACCTGGGGGAAGAGCCCCCCAGTAATGCCATTCCGTTTCAAGGAGCCCCTCCAAAGGGGATCCGGGGGCCTGGTCCCGCGCTGGGCTTTGATCGGGGATCTTCTGACCCGGTCAATCCAGACCCGGGTCAGCAGGAAACCAATAACTGCAATGCAGGAAAAAAAAAAAACTGCAACGCAGGTCTTTGTAAACCAGGGTCAGCCAATAGGCGCGGCCGCCTCGCGGCCACGAGCGGCTTGCTACCCCGGGTCAGCCAGAGGGGTTCTTCGCAGGATCCTGCAGGATCCGGTGCCCTGGCTGACCCCCGTCTGCATTGACCCCCGTCTCAAGGCTCCCGAGCTTTGAGCAGGGACCGACCGTCCCGGCATTCCTGTAGTCCCAGAACAAAAACAATGTTCTTAGAAAATGAACCCGATGTGTTAAACCAAGACAGTCTCCGCCAGGCATGTTATAAGAACATCTCGTGGAGACCACAAAAGGTTCCTCGAACACTGTTTGGTAGGGCTATGGGCGAGCCAGGACGCTTCGCCACTGCTTGAGGGCTGGCGAGGCCGAGCGGACAGATTCCAGAAAGGGTGACGATCGGGCTGCTGCCCGCCGGCTCTTCAAAGAGACGGCCGCAGGCCTCCGTGGGACAGGTGACCCTATGTACGCAGCTCCCTTCTTTACCGACTGCCCATAACACGACGGGGTCGAATATGGATTTCCAGATCGGCCGTGACACGAGTCCGCGGATGTATGAAGCAAGTCAGCGCAGATCAGGGGCTGGGAGGGAAGGGTGGTACGTCCAATAGCGCGAACGCACCCGGCTTGCCTCTTTCCTTTCTCCTCGATCCTTTCTCCTCCTCCTCCTCCTCCTCGTCCTCCTCCTCCCTCCTCCTCCTCCTCCTCCTCCTCCTCCTCCTCCTCCTCCTCCTCCTCCTCCTCCTTCCTCGTTCCTCATTCCTCATTCCGCCTCCTCCTTTCTCTCCTATTCCCCCGTCTACCTTCCCCCCCCTCTCCCCCTCCCCTCCCCCCCACCCCCTAACCCCTCCCCTCCTCTTCCTCCTCCCTCCTCTTCTCCCTCCTCCTCTCTTCGGCCCTCCTCATCCTCCTCCTCGTCCCGTCATCCCTCCTCCTCCTCCTCCTCCTCCTCAATCCCCTCCTACTCCTCCCCCTCCCCCTCCCCATGCCCCCTACCCCCTCTCGCTCTCCTCCTCTTCCTTCCTCCTCTCCCTCCTCCTCCTCCTTAATGCTACTCGCTACGCTACTGCTACTGCGACTGCGATCTGCGGACTGCGACAGCTTACTACACGACTACTACGACTACTACTACTACGACCACTACGACCACTACGACTACTTCTACGACTACCACTACTATTACTACTACTACTACTACTACTACTACTACTACGACTACTACTACTACTACTACTACTACTACTACTACTACTACTACTACTACTACTACTACTACTACTACTACTACTACTACTACTACTACTACTAATACTACTACTAATACTACTGCTACTACTACTACTACTACTACTACTACTACTACTACTACTACTACTACTACTACTACTACTACTACTACTA
>CAUYUJ010012803.1:307658-410158 GCA_963575745.1 Prorocentrum cordatum
GCAAGAACTTCGCGGATTGAGGGCTGGTAATGTGTGGCTTTCGCCATCGCGACGCGCACATTCGTTTAAACATTGGCAAGATTTCCACGAATTGAAAGCGGTTCGTTTTCAAAATGTGGCTCTCGACTTAGCGCTGCACACACCCGTCCTTAGAGGTTGCAAGGAGTTTCACGGACTGAGGGTGTTACCTTTCAACATGTGGTACTCGCCTTAGCTCCGATCGCATTCGTGTTAAAACATTGCAAGTGTTCCCATGATTAACGTACCTGGAACGGTTTTTTTGGAGTGATGCACGATGGTCAGCACGCTACAGTTACTACCAATTCGCGGTGTGGGAATTCCAGGAATGGTGTTCTGGCACGATTCAAGATCATTTAGACGCAACAATCAGGTTCATTAGCCGAGAATGCTGGCACGCTCCAGGGGCCTCAACTGGTTGTGCCCCGGGACACTCCCTTCAGTGGACACGAACACTTGCAGGTGCACGTGAAAAGAGATCTTGGGGTGAGGGTTTATTCCAACATCCACACTGACAGGAGAGCCTAGAATCGAATCGACAAGTCGGATCGGCGATCGAAATCAATCGGATCGGCGAAAATCGGCAGCCGAATCGGGAAAAATCGAATCGGCGGAAATCGACAGCTTAGTAGGCCTCCAGTGAAGCATCGGAACCCAGATCGGAATCCACAGTCGAATCGAGTTGGAATCGGAAGCCACCGAAGCCGAATCGCATCGAATCGGAGGCATCGAAACCAGCCCTGCACCGATCCTCCTCCTCCTCCTTCTCCCTACTCCTCCCCCCCCCGCCTCCCTCCTCAGCACCCCCCGCCAGGCTCTCGCTCGGGGCCGCACGGTGCACGGTCTCCACCAGCGACCACGCCTGCGCCACGTCCTCGGGGAGGGGAGGGCGCGGCCGAGAGCGGAGCCTCGAGGAAAGAACAGCACGCCTCTGCGAGCACGGGGGAAACGGGTCCTGCCCTTCGTGGGCCCTGGAAACGACAGGGCCGTTTTTTACCGGTTCCGTTTTGCTGCTTTTTTGCCGGTTCCGACGCTGTTGTTTCCGTCGCCGTTGTTTGATCGGTTCCGGCTCCGGTTCCAATCCTGGAGCAGTTTTTTTGCCGTTCCCTGTCGCCGTTTTTTTGCCGTTTTCATTTTCAAGGGACACTTTTTCGGAAACGGTGAAAAACGGCCCTGCCGTTTCCGGGGCTCGCATGGGGGAAGCGGGTCCTGCCAAGGCCACGGTAATGGCGATGTTGGTCAACGGCGATGTTGGGAATATGGTTGCCGCGACGCCGAGCCCGCGCAGAATGAACTGTTATGGGAAAAGACAGAGAAGCCGTTTCTACAACTGCGTGGGCCACGAAACACCCCCATCTACAATACATAAACCTACATTGACGTCACCTGCGTCGCCCTCACCGTGTCTACGGTTGAAGAAAGAACAACGCACTTTTGCGAACATAAGGGTAGCGGGTTCTGAGGGAAACGGGACCTGGGCCCTACAGCAATCCCGTATAATGGGGATGCGCGATAAGGATGCAAGGGCCTTGGAAGGCCATGTCGACACTGTGCGAGCGGGGCGCAGCCAGCGAAAGCGGCCAATGATGGGCCGAAGCGGAAGGACGCAAAAGTTGTATTGGAAAAGTGTTCATCCGTACGATGAGGGCGAATAAGAGAAATATAATCTCCACCGCGACGTTGCGACGATGCCGCCGACGACAACGAAGACGACGACGAAACGTCGACGACGAAAATAACCGTGCATACATACACACATACATGCATGCATGCATGCATGCATACAAACTGGGAGACTGACATACATGCATACATGCATGTGCATGTGTATGTATGTATGCATGTATGTCTGTATGGAAGGATGCATGGATGTATGGGAGGATGGATGCATGGGCCCATGTATGCATGCGTACATGTGTGTATGTATGCATATATGTATGTATGTATGTATGAATGCATGTATGTATGTATGCATGGATTTATGTATGTATATATGTATGTATGTATGTGTGTGTATGTATGTATGTATGTATGTATGTGTGTATGTATGTATGTATGTATGTATGTATGTATGTATGTATGTATGTATGTGTGTGTGGTTGTGTATGAATGTATGCCTGTACGCACGTACGTATGTACATATGCATTTATGTGTGCATGTATGTATACACATGTGTATGATTGTGTTTGCAATGATTAATACATACATGCATGCATGTGTGCATGTACGCATGAAGTGCATGTGCATATGTATGTATGTGCGAGTGTGTGTATATGTATGTATGCATGTATGCGTATGATTGTTTGTATGCATGTCAGTGTTTATGCAAATATGTATGTATGGATGCATGCATGTATGTCTGCATGAATGTGGATATGTATGTACGTATGCATGTTTGTATGCATGTGCGAACGTATGGTTGTATGCATGCATGTATGTATGCATGTGTGTATGCACGTGTATGGTTGTATGCGTATGTTTGTGAACATGCGTGTGTGTAATATGGTTGTGTGTATGTGTGGCTGTATGCAGGTATGCATGTGTGCAACCATACACGTGTACCTGTGTATGTATATGTCTATGTGTATATATATATATGTATGATATACACGTATTTTGAACACGCGAACCGTGCCGTGCGGTCTCTGCGGGTTCGGCACTCGGCGGCCGAAACATCATGGAACGTCTGCCCACGACGCGGCAGGTTGGATACCGTATCTGGCAAGCTAAAGTCTGACCTGGCACACTTGCAGAGATGCACTCGAAATTCAACAAACTGCGTGAAACTGCAATGCGCAACACACTGTAGGAGGTTGCATCTCGAAGACAAATGTTCGGGCAAGCAGCCCGCGAAATGGCGGGTCTCACATTCCGGAAACTACTTCGCAGCGGAAATGGAGGGCGCTCCTCCCTTTGCCCTTGCCCTTGGCCCAACGGCAATACTCGAAGCCTCATTGGCATACTTGGATCTGCGGCCGCGGTCAGGGCCAACTGTGAGGCCCAGCTCGCGCAGGAAGGCCAAACGCCTGGAAAATACGCCACATCTCCAAACATTGCGTCGCGCGGTTGGCTGCACACATCCAGTGGCAAGAGACCGTGCCATCGACGCAATCATCCTCCTCCACTCGCACGCCGATGCTCCGCGCAGCCCAGAGAGGGGCCCGCTGCATCGACCCACCCAAGCTTCCGAGCCGCGCAGGAGCCTTCTCGCTGGCCGTGTGTGCAGCCACCGTGCCGCTGGGCAAGGAAAGGGCGTGTCCTGAGGTCCTTTGCCAAGTTCCCGGGGCCTCAGTCTTCAGTCCTGAGGGTTTCAAGGGCATGAATTTTCTTGGGCACAAAGTGGCCCCGAGACGGGGCCCACAGCCTCCGTCTTCTCCAACACCACACCCAATACTAAGCAACCTGCTTTCCAAGTGCACTTTGAGCAAGCACTTCTACTCAATCCCCTGCATATCCAACACCACAAGCATTACGTCTCCAACAACACACATAGTACTCGACAGCCGTCTCCCCAAAACATCTGAAATCTCATTATACTGAACTCTCTTCGTCTCCACCCCCACTCCCACTACTCCGCAACCTCCGTCTGTACAAATCCCTACCGCGTCATTAATCGGACGACCGCGCACACTGTGAACCCTCGTTCCTGTTTCCTCGCCGGACCTTCCGAGAGAAAAGGGAAGCGCATGGTGCGCGCGGAGACCAATATGTTTGTGTATATTTACATATGTCTATATAGAAATGCATGTGTACGTGCGTACCACCGTGCCTCTTTGAATTCGATTTTGTAGTAAGGGCACACAGCCCAGGAACTCTGGGCGCTCTCGAAGCTTGGCGCGTGTTCCCACGTGACTTTCCTGGAGGCTCGAGGGCCCCAAGACGAGCCCGCAGGGCCCCAAGAGCGCTCCAGATGGCCTGAAGACTGCCCAAGAGGCCCCCAAGACACCTCCAAGAGGGCTCCACCTGAAGCCCCCCATGTGGGCCCCAGCAGAAACAAGTCACTGACTGTTACATGTTTTCCCTCACATTCCCACTGGGGTTCTTGTTTTCTCTGGACACCCCCCGCGCAAGAACCTCAACCCCCCTCCCCCTCTCCGCCTCGCTCACGCATGCATCCCGTCTCATCATCATCACCATCGATCATCGTCACCATCCGTCATCGATAATTATCAGAATCGTCACATATCATCATCATCACACTTCTCATTATCACCACCCTCATCATCAATCGATCAGTCATCATCTTCATCGTCATTCCCAGCACCCCTCACTCATTCACTCATCATCACTCAGCCACTCATCATCACCACTCACTTACCCACTCCCTAGCTTGAACATTGGGGAAAGAACCAAGCGGGGGCTCGTGAGTGAGTGACTTGCGGGGAAGTCCCAAGCGGGACCTGTTTTCCCTATGGGGCCCGCACTTCACGTCGAATCCGAACGGGTCGTCCTCTGGCCGCGCTGGCGTGCGGGCGTCGTATTAAGCGATGCGAGAGCCTTTTGGCCTCGTCAGGTATGCGAAGCTCTGGCCGCGTACGGCTCCTGTATGATCCAGCCGACATCGGCGAGAGCCTCTGGCCTCCTCAGCTGTGCGAGCCTCTGGCCGCACAGTTGGTTATCACTCAGTCGACGGCGAGAGCCCCTTGTCCTCGACAACTGCGCGAGCCTCTGGCAACGCATGCGTTTTTTTTTTGTGATAACATTTGTGTACGACGAGAACCTCTGGCGTCGTCAGCTGCGCGAGCCTCTGGCCGCGCAATTTGTTCCACGCGAGGGCCTCTGGCCTCGTGCACGGACGCGGGTTTCCGTCGCTCCCGTGCCTCGCGCGCCGAGTCCTGGAAACCAACTGCAGTTTCCCAAATTCGGTTCTGCGTCGGGGTCTCGAGGTACTGCGATCCTGCTGTCTCGGTATTTTGACCTGGGTTCCTTTTGTCGTGGTGGCTTCGCACTCTGATCTGATGAGAATAGCGCCGCGGATATGTAATATAGTTCGGCTTGTTTGTTTGTTCAATGCATTCTTATCGCTCTGTTTCTTTTCCAGTGGACTTTCTGCGTCCCGTTCCAGAGCGTTCTGGAACGCTCTCAGAGGGTTCTGGAACGCTCTGAAGAGGCCTCGGCGCCCAAGACATCCTCCAGAGCCGATGGATCTCAGAGATTCTCGATGTATCCTTCACCTGATGCTATCATCATCTAGGCTCCGTCTTACCTTTGCGTCTCTCCGAAAGTGGTCCAGAGCTCCCAGAGCCCCTGAACCGATCCAGGCCTCCCAGACTGGGTCCGAGCAGACGGGGTCGGAGGATCGCACCGCATCGCCGATGCATCGGCGATGCGGCTCGATGTGTGGCCCAATGTTCTCCACCCCGACGTCGCCGATGCATCGCCGATGCATCGCCGACGTCGCCGATACATAGCCGATGGATTGCCGATGCATCGGCGATGCATTGGCGCTGCGGTGCGATCCTTTGACCCAATTTATTCGGACCCCATCTAGGAAGCCTCTAATCTTTGCGTCTCTCCGAACCCCGACATCCGACGTCTCGATTTATTCGAGACACGGGCCCCGGACCTCCCGACCACTTCCCCGGGACCGGTTTTTCATCCCGAATCGCTTTTTGACGGTCCAGAGGCCCGGCGATGGCCTCGAGAGACCGAACACGCGGAAACATTGGGTAGGTGTGAAATCCTCGTCGACCGTGTTTTATTATCTAAGAATGAAAAACCTAGGTTCATTATCTTGAATTGATACCCTATGGGATATTATCCTATTAATGGATCGGGCTCAGGCCCCCCCCCCCGGCCGAATCATTATCTTTCCGGCGTAATCACCCAAAATTTAAGATTCCAACATTATGGACCAAGGTTTTTTCAGTGCGGAACATACTCTCAAACGGCGCCCCCCAGGCTCAATCATTATCATTCCAGAATAATTAGCCCGGGGTCAATATTCCGGAAACATTATAAATCCGGGTTTATTATCTCCTGGTGATAATAAACTAGGGAACCCGGGCCTGGGGGGAAAATCATATTCCTTTCATTCCGGAATTACGAAAACCGGGTTCATTATTCCCATGACATTATAAACCCCAGTCGCTATTCCCGGAACATTATGAACCCAGGTTAATTCGTTTTTTGGGTGAATACCCCCAGAATATTAGTAACCAAGGTCTATAATGTTCCGGGGGGAACATTATGAACCCCAATCAAGATTCTCAGAACATTGAAACCCAGGTTCATAATGTTCCGGGCGAGACATCATGAACCCTGGTCAATAATCCCAGAACGTTGTAAACCCATATTAATACATTTGAGGTCCATCCTGCGGAAACACTTCCGTCCCGATTTTTCTTCGAGGCGCCCGATGTCTGTGAGAATGGTCCAGAACTCCTGGGGTCGGGTCGGGCCTGTCCCCCCCCACAGGGGGATTCCGGACGACAAATTGAAAAAAAAAAAAAAAAAAAAAAACTCATAAATACTCCAAGGAGGAGTAAAACTAATGTTTTAAACATAGTCCTCATACTATTTTTGACTATTTGGGAATATTCCCAGGTGCAGGCCCGACTCAATCCTGGGCCCCACGAAAGGACTGATCAGGGTGCCGTACCCGTCTGGGACCCCGCCAAGCTCGGGATTGGCCAAGAGGGGGGGGTCCAAGAGGGGGGGTGCAAATCATGACTGGCGGCATGTGCGCGGCCCAGCGGGGGGGGCCAGGGACGTAATGAAATAAGAGGGGGCGCCATGAGATCTGAGGAAATATCATGGCCCACGCCATGATATCCACCCCCCCCTAGTCATCACCCCCCTCTTTTCCGCCCCCGACAAGCGGGCGCTCGGCGGCGCGCCTCTGAGGGGACGGGGGTGGGGACAGGGGGCGCGGGCCTGCTCAGAGGGCTCCGAAGGCGACGACGCCGATGCAGCGCAGGAGGCGGAAGAGGAGGAGGAGGAGACGGAGGAAGAGGAGGAGGAGGAGGTGGAGGCCAGCCCCAGTCGGGCCGGGGAAAAGGGGGGGATAACAAACGGGGGGTTTGAGAATCAGCTCACGTAGCTGATTTTCCCGGCGCCTCCCAGCGCCGGGAGGCGCCCATGTATCAAGGAATGGGCCCGGCGGCGGGGCCGAAACCAGCTGCATGCAGAATGCAGCAGATTTCGTACCCCCCCCCTTTCCCGATCCCCCCCGTTCGTTCGGCCCGACACAGGGCTGGGAGCGCCAAGGAGGAGGCGGAGAAAGCCAGAAGAGACCGTGGACGGCGGAGGCCAGCCGCAAGGCAGAGAGCGCCCAGGAAGAGGTGGAAGAGGAGGAAGAGGTGAAAGAGGAGTCGCAGCCGTGCCGTGCCGGCCGTGGCGGTGAGGAGGATGAGGATGAGGAGGAGGAGGAGGACGAGAAGGAGGAGGAGCAGGAGGAGGAGGACGAGAAGGAGGAGGAAAACAAGGACGAGGAGAAGGAGGAGGAGGAAAAGGAGGAGGAGAAAGAGGACGAGGGGAGACGAGAAGGACGAGGAGACGGATCGCGAAGATGACAAGGAGGAGGGGCAGGCGAAACATAGGCCGATAGAAGGTCCCCCGCCAGCCAAGGCGACAATAACAACTCGGGGGGGCACGCTAAACAGATTCTCATGTGGGGTCCGACCGTCGGAATCATTGTAGGATGTTAGCGTCCTCGCCTTTTCGGTCTCCCGACGTTCCAAGACGGCCCAAGAGACCCTCAAGAGGACCCCAAGACGGTCCGAGACGGCCCAATAGGCCTCGAACTTACGTTTCGAGCCAGCCGCCCAAAGATGACCCTCGAGACCGCCAGAAGCCCCCTCAGAGGCCCTCAAGAGGCCACAGGAGGCCCCCGACAGGGCCAAAAGAAACCCCAAGAGGCCCCGGAGGTACCCCACGGCTCCCCAGAGCCGCCTTCCGACGGACCTCCCAAGAGGTCCCCACGGGCATCCAGGAAACCTCTGGCCTACAAGCCAGGCGCAGTGGCGGGATAGGCCGAAGGCCGCTCGATATTGATTATCTTGCCGTCGCCGTGCTGATCCAGGGTTGCGAGAGGGCCCCTCGGGGTCTCTGGGGGCCGTCCACAGGCCGTTTTCGGGGCCTGCTGGACGGTCACGGGGCCTTCCGCTGTTGTCTGGGGACCGTGGGCCCAATGCAGACAGACAGACGGACAGAAGCCGGAGAAAGTCCCATAAGATGTCCCCATTCGGAGCTCGGTGGAGGCGCCGTAGCGCTGAAAATACCTGCGCCCAGCTCGAAAGCGCGTGGCAAGGTTCCCAAATCTAGTGTCATCTTTGCTATCTCTGCGAAGCGATCTTTGACTCTCCATCGATTTGAACGCCCGCAATGGACACTGAAAAATGGGTACGTACGATGCCCAACACATGCTGTCCAACACCGACAGCGGCCGCTGTTGGACAGGCGGCGTTCTGTCTCAAATGAACAGCGCCCGCAATGGCACGGCCAGCAACCCCTCCACAACATGAATGAGAAATGCTGTCGGTCTTCGTGCCCGTTCCTTCTGTACAAATTCCGATCGTGCCGACTCGGGTCTTGTGCGCTCTGGGCCCGAGGCCCAGAAGCACGGGGGCTCCCGGGCGCTTGTGGGCACTCTGGGCGGCTCGCGCTGCTTTCCATGGATGCGAGGCGGGGATTCATCCATATCCACCGCCTGGGAACCGACGTCCTGGTGCCCCCGCGGGAGGTGGGTATATGGATCTATGCTTGCCCCCTGGGGGCCCGAATCTGTCCATATTCACCGCCTGCCGAGGTCCCCGAAAATTGATCCTCCAGGCGGGCGGTGGTCATGTAAATCTGCGCTGGATCGGATCGCGAAATCGGATCGGATCGAGAGCGGATCGAACCGCCGGCGAATCGTCCCGGATCGAATCGGCATCGCATCGCCGCGCCCCGCGTCTGGCTGGCCCTGGCCGATGCCGGTGAACAAAGCCGGATCGCATCGAATCGGAATCGCGGCCCCAGCCAGCGACTCGAATCGCATCGGACCGAATCGTAGGCTCGGGCCGGGCATGTCCCCCTGCAGGCGGATCTCGAATGGCCGGAAGTTATGTATATATATATATATATATATATAGATACATGAGAAATCGTCGCCAGGCTATTTGTTTAAATTGTTTCTGGATATCCCCCCCGTAGGACGACAAGCCCGCCCTAATCGTAGGCGGCCCTGTCATGGATTTCTGGCCAGCGCTCGGACGTCCATCTCCCGTGCATGTTTCGGTTTCGTGCGTGTTTTTGTTGCTCGATGGTCCAGGATCGTCCTCAATGGTTCTCGCCGAGAGGAAATTAACCAGCCTGGAACATATCCCTATCCCTATGCTGGGCACCTCATCATCACGATGCCAATCTTAGGGATCCCCTTATTTTTTGAGGGCGGATCCCTAAGATTGTCATCGCCTTTTGGCGTGTCAATCTTAGGGATAAGGATACGTTCGAGGCTGGTAACATTTCCCGTGCATTTGTCGGTTTCGTGCGTGTTTTTTTTGCTCGATGGTCCAGGATCGTCCTCAATAATTGTTGCCGAGAGAAATCGGCGGTGGACAAACCTCCCTTTAGTAAACCTCCCTTTACTGAAAACGGCCTAGGACCGAAACCCACGGACCCGGACCCGCAAAAATAACGGCCGCGACGCCGTCTCGCGAACAAAAAACGGCCAATTCCTCAATCGAAGTGTCAGGGTAGGAGGTCTATCGGATGAATTTAGGAGCTCAAAACAACAAGGATTTTCAAAAACAAGGAATGTAACATTTTAGGTTGTCGCGTATATCTCCCAGCTCCGAGGCGTGGCAGAGAACAAAACAAGGAATTTGAACAACCAGGAAAGGCGCAGCGACGCGGCATGAAACAAAACGAGGTTTCTGCTAGCAGGATTAGGCACCACGAAATTTTGTGGGTGTGCTCGGCATCGCACTCCTAATTTTGCAAAGGATTACCGCCAGTGGTTGTTCCGGCGGTTTTTCTGGTTGTTGTGCTGGTGGTTGCGCTGCTGCTGGTTGTGCTGGTGGTTGTGTTGATGGTTGTGCTGGTGTTTTTTCCTGGTGGTTGTGCTTCGGGTTGTGCCGGTGGTGGTTGTGCTGGTGGTCAAGCTGGTGGTTGTGCTGGCGGTTGTGCTGGTGGTTGTGCGGGTGGTTGTGCGAGTGGTTGCGCTGGTGGTTGTGCTGGTGGTTGTGCTGGTGGATGTGCTGGTGGCTGTGCTGGTGGATGTGCTGATGGTTGTGCTGGTGGCTGGTGGTTGTGCTGGTGGTCACGCTGGTGGTTGTGCTGGTGGTTGTGCTCTTGGTTGCGCTGGTGGTTGTGCTGGTGGTTGTGCTGGTGGTTGTGCTGGTGGTTGCGCTGGTGGTAATGCTGGTGGTTGTGCTGGTGGTTGTGCTGGTGGATGTGCTGGTATTCGTGCGAGTGGTTGTGCTGGTGGCTCTGCGGGTAGTTGTGCTGGTAGTAGGTGCGCGGGTGGTTGTGCTGGTGCTTGTGCGGGTGGCTGTGCGGGTGGTTGTGCGAGTGGTAGTGCTTGTGGTCGTGCTGGTGGTGATTTTGCTGGTGGTTGTGCTAGTGGTTCCGCTGTGGTTGTACTTGGTGTTGTGCTGGTGGTTGTGCTGGTGGTTGTGCTCTTGGTTGGGCTTGTGGTGGTTGTGCTTGTGGTGGTTGTGCGGGTGCTTGTGCTGGAAAGTTTTGCTTGCGGGTTTGGCTGACGATTGTGCAGGTGGTTGTGCTGGTGGTTGCTGTGCGAGTGACCGTGCTGGTGGCTGCGCTGGTGGCTGTGCTGGTGGCTGTGCTGGTGGTTGTGCTGGTGGTTGTGCTGGTGGTTGTGCTGGGTGTTGTGCGGGTGGTTGTGCGGGTGGTTGCGCTTTTGGTTGGGCTGGTGGTTGTGATGGTCGTTGTGCTGGTATTCGTTGGGCTGGCGATTGTGCGGGTGGTTGTGCTGGTGGTGGCTGTGCGGGTTCTCGTGCTGGCGGTTTTGCTGTGCCGGTGGTCTGTGCGGGTGGTTGTGCGAGAGGTTGTGCTGGTGGTTGTGCTGGTGGTTGTGCTCGATGTTTTGCTGCTGGTGGTTGTGCTGCTGGTTGTGCCTGTGGTTGTGCTGGCTGTGTTGCTGGTGGTTGTGCGGGTGGTTGTGTTTTGGTAGTGCTGATGGCAGCTGTGCTGGTGATTGCCCTGGTGTTCGTGCTGGTGTTCCAGCTTGTGGCTGTGCTGGCGGTCGCACGAGAAATCACCGCCAACGCGACCCGCCATCGCAACCGCCAGCCCAACAACCACCAGCACAACCCTCCAGCACAGCCACCACCAGCAAAACAACCACCAAGCAACCAACACCCAGCAAAAACAAGCACAGCGCAACCACCATCGCAACCACCATCGCGACCACCATCGCAACCACCAACACAACCACCAACATAACCACCCGCACAACCAAGAGCACAACCCTCCAGCACAACCACCAGCACGACCACCAGTACAACCACCAGCACAACCACCAGCGCGACCACCAGCAACAAAACATCAAGCACAACCACTATTACAACCACCAACACATCCACCCACACAACCACCGACGCAACCACTAGCAGCAAAACACCGAGCACAACCACCAGCACAACACCAAGCACAACCACCAGCACAACCACAAGCACATCTACCAACACAACCACAAACATAACCACCAACAACACCACCATCGCAACCACCAGCACAACCACCAACATGACCACCCGCACAACCACCAGCACACCAGCACGACCAACCGCACAACCACCAACAGAATCACCAACACTACCGCCAACACCGACAACGGCACAACCACCACCGCGACCACCCGCACAACCGCCAACACAACCACCAACGCAACCACCGCCGCAACCACCCGCACACCAACCAGCACAACCACCAGCACAACCACCAGCGCGACCACCAGCAAAACCACCAGCACAACCACCAGCGCAACCACTAGCGTAACCACCAGAAAGGTCACCCGCACAACACCACCAACACAACCACCAGCACAACCACCCGCACAACCACCAACACAACCACCATCGCAACTACCAGCACCGCCAACCGCACAACCACCAGCACAACAATCAACACAATCACCAGCGCAACCAACAACACGACGATGTTCTACACATCGTCATTTTTTAAAGCAAACTTTTGAATAGGACTCACGCGACGGTCCCATGGCATGGAACAACACACGGAATTTTAAAACCATGATTTGGTAGACCCGCGAGGCTGAGGCTGGGCATGCCGTCAATTTTTTTGAACTCCCTGGAAACTGGGCGAATTAAAACTGGATGAATTCAAATAGGTGCGCGTGACAAGCGTTTCAAGCAGTTGCGTTGCTCAAGTTGGTTTCGCCTTGTTTGGTCAAGTGGTTGCGATTTACCAAGCGTGGCACTAAGGCACCACGAGGGGATCCATCCGCCAGGGGCTACGGCCCTGCAAGGTTCGCGTCAAAATTGTGTGTGGGCGGTGTTTCAGGCGATTCCCTTTTTGCCCTTCCGCATTTTTCTTCGGCATCTCTCCAGGAGGACGACGACGACGAGCAGGAATGAGAAGGGAGGAGCAGGAGGACGAGGAGGAGGAGGAACGACCAGGGGAACAGGTGAGGCGACGATGACGACGACCGACGACGACGAAGATCGGCGAGGACGATCGAGGAGGAAAAAGTATCGCAGACCACTATCCCACACCTCTTTGCTTCGTTCTCTTTTTTGTGCCTCCTCCTCCTCCTGGGAGGGCCCTCGTCGCTCGCCACCGTTGGATTCTCGCTGAAATCCGGGCCAGAACGCATCCCGGGAGTGGTTCGGGGAAGGGGGAGTAGCGATATCGAAGGACGACAACGACGAGCAGGGAAGAGCAGGACAAGAGCAGGACAAGGACAAGACGCCCCACGAGACACCAAAGCTGACTACCTACCAGACCACCCCAACCCAACCCGAAGACCCGAATTTGACACGAATTTCGGGTTGGGGGGGGTACGGATACCATGTATTTTTTCAACGTTCCCCACGACCCCCCCCCACTGGAAATGGAAGGCAAATTGAGGGCTTCGGGTTGGGTTGGGGCCCCCCGCGACGTCCCAACGACCATCTTGGAGGCCTGTGACCCACAGCCCGTGCGCGGTGGCGGGATGTGCCGAGGGTCCTTCGATCCGCCGCCCCCTTGTGGTCTCGCCACGTGTTGCCTGGCATGCTGAACCCTACTAGGAAGGTTTTTTTTACACAAAAAAAGAACTCTCCCCTGACGCTCTGGCCCAGCGCGCCAGCCCTGCGGAAGACCCGGTTGCAAATGTTTCTCCGGTCCAGGTGGCTCCAAGATGGCCTAAATAGCTTCCAAGATGGCCAAGGTGGCATCCATGTTCGTTCAAGATGGGGCAAGAGAGCTTCCAAGACGGCCCCAGAGAGCCTGCAGAGCCTTCAAGACAGTCCCAGCGGGCCCACGAGGCGTCCAAGAGGCTGCCACGACGGCCCAAGAGGCCTCTAAGACGTCCTCGAGGAGGTGACGAAGAGGCCAAAATCATAAGCTGTCCTTACGGTTTGAAATGATTTGGGCTTGCGCTTCTTTTCGGCCCTCAGACAGCCCAAGACGGCCCAAGAGGCTTCGACGATCGCCCCATGATGGTCCCGAGGGCCTCCAAGATGACCTCACGACGGCCCAAGAAGCCTTCATAATGACTCCAAGTGGCCTCCTAGTTCGCCCAAGCTGGTCCAAGATGGCCTCCAAGACGGTCCAAGCGGGTCCAAGATGGTCTCCAAGACGGCCCGGGGCGGTGGGGACGTCGGCAGTCTGCGAGACTCTGCGCAAGCCCGCCGCAGGCGCCCAAGTTCTACAAATCATACAATAAGCCCGCCACAGTCGCGGACTCTTCGTTAAACCAATGTGGGTAGGTCACGGGTGGGTCGCAAATGGGTCGCGGGTGGGTCGCTGTTGTGTCGCGGCTGGGTCGCGGGTGGGTCGCGGGTTGGATCGTGGGGTGGGTTGCGGGTGGGTCGCGGATGGGTCGCGGATGGGTTGCGGGGTGGGTCGCGGGTGGGTCGCGGGTGGGTCGCGGGTGGGTCGCGGGGTGGGTCGCGGGTCGGGTCGCGGGGTGGGACGCCAGTGGGTCGCGGGTTGGGTCGCGAGGTGTGTCGCGGGGTGGGGTCGCTGGGTGGGTCGCGGGGTGGGTCGCGAGTGGAACGACGATACCAAACAGCATCAGCAACACCGCAACAAGCAGAATCCTCACCACGGATCCCCACTTCAGCCACGCACCCAAGGACAATGAATGACCGTTCGGCCCCCTCACTCCGATTTGAAGAGAAGTGAGTAGAACGATGCTGCAGAGAAAGAGGGGCTGTTCATGACCCGCTCCAGCTCAGACGAGGTGCTGACCTGGAATGGCATTTGCTCTCAGCCTGTTTCCTGCTGCGCTGACGTGATGGCGGGGGTTTGCCGCAGGCAGCTAGACATGTCAGCGCCAGGGCGACTCCACCGAATCATATGAACCACCGCCAAAAGTGTCAAGACCAGGGACCGTGCCCAAGGACACACGCAATATGTGATTCATGAGCGAGGAAGCCATCACTGAGCAAGGAGGGAGGAAGCAGAAGTAAACATAAGAAGAAGAGCGCCTGTATCCGCCACAGTGCCTCTGGGCACGGAGTGGGCGTGTCCTCAGGTCTTTTGCCCAATCCCTTAAGCCCCAGTCCTCCACCCTAAGGAATCTTTTAGGGCCCAGACCCCACACTGCCAAATCGCCCAGGGCTTGCGATAGCTTGTCGGGGGCTTCCCGCATCTCCCCGCGTGACAAGTTCGGGCCCAAGAGAGACCAAAAAGACTTCCAGATGGGGCCCTCAGACAGCCCTCAGACGGCCCAAGAGGCTCCGACGATCGCCCCACGATGGTCCCGAAGGCCTACCAGATGACCTCACGATGGCCCAAGAAGCCTTCATAATGACTCCAAGTGGCCTCCTAGTTCGCCCAAGCTGGTCCAAGATGGCCTCCAAGACGGTCCAAGCGGGTCCAAGATGGTCTCCAAGACGGCCCGGGAGCGTACAAGATGCCTCCAAGTGCGGCCAAAGAGCCTACAAGACGGCCCCAGAAGGACCACGAGAGCCGCCCAAGAGGCACCAAGCCTCCAACAAGCCTCCAAGAAGTTCCCAGGAGGGCCTGAATAGGCCAAAAACCGATTGTCTCTGTCCTGACGTGTTTAAAAGATTTTGGCTTGTGTTTTTTTCTCCGGCCTTCCGACAGGAAAAGACGGCCCACGGGGCCTCCACGGTCGCGCCTAGCTGGGCCCGAAGTCTTCCAAGATGACGTCACGACGGTCCAAGAAACCTCCAAGACTGCCGCAAGAGGCCTCCAACTTCGCTGAAGATGTGTTCCGGGATAGCTTCCCCACAGCTTTGGGTGTCGGCTCCTCCCCAACAAAAACGCAATATTGGGGATATTAGCCCAAGACGCCTTATGATAAGTATGAGCGTTTCGCACGAGACATCCTCGGAAATGGCGATGCTGGCCCAAGACGGCAAAAGACGCCCCCAGAAGGTGTCGAAAACGGCCCAGGAGACCTCCAAGAGGGCCTCCAAGAAGGCCCGAAGAGGCCAAACTCATTGATCTTCCTGAGATTGATGCAAGATTTTGGCATGTGCTTCTTTTTGGCCGTCCGACGGCCTGAGACTGCCCAAGAGCCCCCAAAGATCGCCCAAAGATCGCCCAAGACGCCTCCAAGATGGCCCCAGAACGGCCAACGGGGCCCCCAAGACGGCCCAAGATGCTTTCAAGACGCCGGAGATGGCCTCCGAGACGGCTCTGGAGCAGGGCCAGGAGGCCACCAAGACGGCCCAATATGCACCCAAAATGGCCCAAGAGGTACACAAGAGGTCCTCAAGACGGCCCAAGAGGCCTCCAAGAGGGCCTCCAGGAAGGCCCGAAGAGGCCAACAAAATCAGCGATTGTCCGTAGGTGTTTGAAGGATGTGGGCATGTGCGTCTGTTCGGCCTTCCGACGGTCCGAGGCGGCCCGAGAGCCCCCAAAGATCATCCCAAGATAGCCCAAGACGCCTCCAAGATGGTCCCAGAACGGCCCAAGAGGCCCCCAAGACGGCCCCAAGAGGGCCCCAAGACGGCCCAAGAGGCTTTCAAGGCGCCCAAGATGGCCTCCACGACGGCCCTGGAGCACCCCAAGGAAGCCCCAAACTCGGCACCGAAGAGGCCCCCAAGACGGCTTCTGACGGCGTCAGACGGGCCAGGAATACCATAAGACGGCCAGGGACGCCCCTGAGAAACCCCCAAGGGCCCTCAAGATGCCTCCAAGAGGCTCCCAGGAACCTCCCAGCTGAAGGCCCCAAGAGTGCCCCCAGAGGCTCCTAAGATGCCTCCTCCTCCTCCTCCTCCTCCGCCTCCGCCTCCTCCTCCTGATTTTTTCCGCCATCCTGCCCAAAGTTGTCCCCGAAAGCTTTCCACAACGGCTGGGGAAACACATGGTCCGATAGCTTGGCAGAGCTCTTGCCACAGCGCTCGGCCACACAGGCGATTCCAAAAGGCAGGGGGCGGCGTTGATTCGCCGTAGGCGTCTTCGATAGATAGGTGTGCCAAGTTCTCAAGTATGTAAAGCAGCATCGTGGCCGCACTCTGCTGGTTGGCGTAAGCGGACTCGCAGATTGAGCCTCTTCAATGGAATAACTATTTGAATCGGAAAAAAACAGGCTGGCCACAGCGCCCAATTAAATACATCAAAGGTCGCCTTGGCCAGCAAAGTGCAATTCCACAAACCCTGTGGGCTTAGATGGTCGAAAGAAATCTTCTTTCCTGTTCAAAAGCCCTCCTCGCTTCGGGGAGGGACACCCTCCCGAGATGGCCTCCGAGGCGACTCAAGACACTAGAAGATCATTCACGTCAGCTTCCATCATATCCAAGACGCCCAGCGAGGGTCAAAAGACAGTTCCAAGTACTCACGGAGCCCCTCAGGACCCCCCCAAGAGGCCCTCCGTCTAACACCTAAGGAACATCAATGAGTTGTGCCTTCTCGCTCTTGAGCTTCCGATGCGCACTTGAGGCCTCAAGATGGCATCAAGGAGCTCAAAGAGGGGCCCAGGAGGCCCCTGAAACGGCACCAACAACGCCCAAGATCGGCCAAAGATCGTCCCGAGAGGCGATTTCGATGGCCCCAGGGGGGAAGGAAATTTAGGACCCCCATTCCTTTGATCGATAGCTTCCGAGATGGGCTCAAGAGGCCATCAAGGGCTCACAAGAGCGCCCAAGAGAGCCCCGATAGGACACGTGAAGCGTGAAGAATTCGACCCAGAATCTGGGCTTCCCACCTTGAGGAAGGGGTCAGAGCGCGAAGCGCCACGCTGAACGGTCCCACAAACTCTGGGAGAAATTGGGAGAAATCCGACCGGGATCATGCCGTGCGACCCCACCAGTCTTGGCCTTCAGTTTGGCCTTCAAAAAGATAGCCGAACAAACACAGGAACGTCGCTCGAAGAGCTGCTTGATCCGGCGCTGTGACCAATGACGGCGGGCACGGCCGCATGGCGGCCTCGACTGCTGCCGCTTACGCTGGCAATGGTCTGCTGCTGTTGCTGCTGAAGCTGCTGATGGTGCCGCTGATGGTGCCTCTGAAGCTGCAGCTGCGGATTCTGAACCACGCCCTCTGGATGGATGCTCGCGTTAGCTTCGAATCCCTGCAGCCTGGAGGGCAAGACTGTGACCACCTTGCTCTCGGATGCTGGGGAGGAGAGTTCGCGGTCGTTGAAGGACCGCATAAAAGTGGCCGCAGCTTCTGGCGTTAGGAAGTTTATGAACGCAAAGCCACGGTTCCTCGTCAGGCGATTGTCGTGGGGGACATGGAAGTAGTCGTACGCGAGACCCTCCTCGTTGATGTCCCTCTGCAACATAGACTGTGGGTATGTATATGGTATGTTCACGATGGCCAATGTCGTGACATCTTGGTCGGCGCGGTGATCGTGTTCAAGGTCTACCTCAGGGAGGCTGTGGTGGCGCACCAGCTCAGCCAGTGGCGTCTGCGCGCCGCTGGAGGCTGTCGGAGGGGGGCCACTTAAGACAAATGGTGGCTCTCCCGCGTCCAACATTCATCCCCAGACCCCTCCCATGTTACATCCTGACTCGTTTGTCGAAGCAGATTCAGTCGTGGCGAGGAGAAGCCTCCCAAAGGCCCCTAACTAACCAGCCTCGCACTTATCCCTCCCCCTCAGATTGTGAAGCCAAAAGGCGATGACAATCTGAGGGATGTGCCTCGAAAGCTGACAGAATCCTTGCGATCCGCATCGAGATGAGGCGACGCAAATCAGATTTGGACGCCCGAAATGGGTACATAAGGAAAGAATGGGTACAATGCCCAACAACAATTGTTGCCCAACATCGACAGCGGCCGCTGTTGGGCGGGCGGCTTGTTGTCTTCAGTGCACGACGTCCGCGGCGGCGCGGACAGCGAGTCCTGCTCAGAATGAACAGGAACTGTTGTTGGGCATCGATCCATTCTTTTCGTACCCATTTCGCTAATCCCGATCATAGGGATAGTTGGTTCTGGGCAAAGGGGGTCTTTCGCAATGGGGTCGCCAAACAAAAATGCAATGGTTGATCCTGTGGCTCATGGCTCGTGTCCTCTCTCACGCACCATCGATGCCAAATGCAACACGTTCTGCCCGCACCAAGCACGATCCATCACGAATGAGTGCACGAACTGCTGCGTATGCTTTTGAAACCGCTTTTGCAAAGGACCCATTTGCCCGAATCTGAGATAGGGTAACGAACAACGACGTAAACATAAAAACTCGGAGGTGCGCGCGGACTTCTCGGCTCGGCGCTGGACCCCCCCCCTCCCCGGCGCGCGGAGCGCGCCATGGGCGGCGCCGGAGGCGCCGCCAGGGGGTCCCAGCGCCGCTCCGAGAAATCCGCGCGTACCTGAGAGTTTTAATGTCTACGTCATTGTTCGTGCCCCTACATTCTCGGGGATGGACAGACCCCCCTTTAGTAAAACGTGGTTTAGTGAAAACGACCTGAGGTCTAAACCTGGCGGGCGAAAGCCTGGAAAATAACGGCCGCGGCGCCCTCTCGAGAACCGAAAACGGACAATTCACTAATCGACGTGTCACTGTTGGGGGTTCTGTCCGCCCCCGACTATACATTCGCCCGCTGGTAGCAGGCAAATGCAAACGCCAGGGAGCACCGCCGGTGTCCCGACCGGCCCTCCTCCGAGTCTGTTCCTGGCCGCCCCTGCGCTCGGCGTGGGGCTGGCGCAGCGGCGTGGTCTGGCGAGAGGCCCGGCCTGGCGGCCAAGGCCGAGGCCGCCGACGCCGGCACGGCGAGCCGCGAGCGCAGGCCCTCGCCTGACGTTGCCCCCATCGTACTTACGGACCAAATCCCAGAAATCATTCCGAGCACCCCAAAAAGTACCGGACCGGTGTCGACCGAGTATCGCCTCCCAGGGCCCGACGCGTGAAAACCCACCAGTTTCGGTGCTTTCTTGGTGCTCGAAATTCTTTCTGGTGATTCAGGCTCAAGTAGGTTGGAGCATCGTAGCCCTCGCCGCCTGAAGGGTGTACGCCGTGGGGTTGGTTGTCCCGCGCTGACGCCGAGAGGTACAGGTGGTTGTCCTGCGTTCAGTTGGTATTGGAAGCTAGTGTTTTGTCGTGAAGAAGCTTTTCGGTGTCCAGGCAACTCAAACGAAAAAACAAACGGCATCCCAACACATGAAACAACAGAAAACGACAATACACACCTGAACCGAACCGAAAAAGGCGCGAACGAGAATTCCACAACGAGCAAAAAACAGAGTCCCAGAAAGGAACGAACAAACGTCAATCCTGAAAGCGGGAAACACGCCCCCCCCACGTTCGGTGGCAACTCCTGGGAGCCTCCGAAGCCATCTTGCTGACTCTTGCGAATCGAGGCTAATTGACGGTGAATCATCGCTAATCGACGCTAAATCGAAATTGATCGACGATAAATCGTCGCTTCCTCATCGGCTACCAGACGCTCATCGACGCTAACGCACTCTGAAAAGGGAACTGCGAGGGCACACATGGCTAACGAACAACGCACGACCATACCCATAGGGGGGAACAAAAGGGAGCTATGAGTGCGTGCTGTCGGATGGAGGTCCCCGCTCGAATGGGAGCCTCCCCCAAGGGGTCCGACAACGCGAATCCATGCCTACAGCCAGGCTTCCTCCTTCCGACCCCCATGTCGAAGAACAAAACGACGGCATACACAGAAATGTTTGGCGCTCCGCGCGAAGTTAATGGATCTACGCTGCACCTCCCTGGCGAGCGGAGCGCGCTCCAGGGGGGGGGGGCGGCGAGGATCCAAGAAATCCGCGCGGAGCGCCAATAGTCTATGTGTATGCCGATCTTTGCTTGCTCCGAGTCTAGGTATGTGTGTGTGTTGCTCGATCGTCAGTAGAAGGTTCCCACGACTTGCTGCCGAACCCAACGCCTTTCACATCTCCTTCTCCTCCTCCTCCTCCTCCTTCTCCCTCCTCCTCCTCCTCCTCCTCCTTCTCCCTCCTCCTCCTCCTCCTCCGCCTCCTCCTCCTAGCCCTCCTCCTCCTCCTCCTCCTCCTCCTCCTCCTCCTCCTCCTCCTCCTCCTCCATTCCTTCTCCTTATCGACCTGTCGCACCCCGAGGCCAGCTTTTGGGGCGGGCTGGGCGTTTCGATTGAGACTTCCTGACCACTTATGATTCTGAAGTTTGGAAAGTGACGACGGTTTCGCGGATTGAGGGCGGGTGGTCTTCAAAATGTGGCTCTCGCCTTAGCGCCACGCACATTCGTGTTTTTTTTTTTTTTTTTTTGTAAAAAATTGGAAGAGCTTCACGGATTGAGGGCGGGTGGCTTTCAAAATGCGGCCCTCGCCTTTGCGCCGCGCACATTCGTTGTACAAACATTGCAAGGGTTTCACGGATTGAGGGCGGGTGATTTTCAAAATGTGGCTCTCGCCTTAGCGCCGTGCATATTCGCTGTTTTAAACAATTTTGGAAAGAATTTCACTGATTGAGTGCGGGTGGTCTTCAAAATGTGGCTCTCGCCTTAGCGCCGCGCACATTCGTTTAACAAATGCAAGGGGTTTCACGGATTGAGGGCAATTCCTTTTCAAAATGTGGTTCTCGCCTTAGCGCCGCGCACATTGTTTTTAAACATGTGCAAGAGTGTCACGGATTCCCATGATCAACGTACCAGAAGGGGTGTGTGGAAGGATTCTTGATTATGCGGGCGCAACAGTTATGTTGATTCGCTGCGAAGTCCCAAACATGGCGTTCTGGTACGATTCTGGATCGTCGCGACGCAGCAGTCAGGTTGATACGTGGCGTTGAAATCCCGAGAACAATGTTTTGGAACGCTTCAGGATCTTCAAACTGCTGTCTTCCAACGAGGCAGCCTCCTCAATGGAAATGAACCGTTGCAGTTGCCTGCGACGAGGGAGCTGGGAGGGAGGACTAACTCCAACATTGCTGATGACTCTTGGGTTTTCACCGGCCGTCCTCCTCCTCGGGAGCGGCCAAGGGGGGGGGTGTCCATGAGAGAGGAGGGGGTGCAAATCATGACCGGCGGCCTGTGCGCGGCCCAGCGGGGGGGCCAGGGACGCAATGAAATGAGAAGAGGCGCCATGAGATCTGGGGGCATATCATGGCCCCGCCATGATATCCACCCCCCCTAGTCATCACCCTCCTCTTTGCCGCCCCCGACCTCCTCCTCCTCCTCCTCCTCCTCCATCACCCTTCACATCGCCTGAGGTCCTCCTCCTCCTCCTCCTCCTCCTCCTCCTCCTCCTCCTCCTCCTCCTCCCATCTCCTCCTCCCCCCTCCCCCTCCTGCCCTCCTCCTCCCCTCCTCCCTCCTCCTCCCCTCCTCCTCCTCCTCCTCCTCCTCCTCCTCCTCCTGCTCCCTCCTCCTCCTCCTCCTCCTCCGCGCTCCTCCTCCTCCTCCTTCTTCTTCTTCCTGCACCGATGGAGGCCGAAGACCGCACTGAAGAATCATGCAAAGGAGACGCAGCAGCGGCGGCGGCAAGACAATTAGCGGCGCCTGTCCGACGCAAACTGCCCCCGCCCGTGTCCTTCGTAGAACGGGTCGAAGGGCGCGAAAAACTCCTCGACCTCCGCTGGAACCTCGGGCAACGTTCCTGCCTGTAATAAGGTCAAGTCTGAAGGAGCCGCCAAGAGCAGAGACTGTGCAATGACTTTGGAGAGCAGAGACGGGTACTGTTTGGCAGCGGCGGTAGAAAACTGCCCATTCGCACGGGTGCCCACCAACTCCTCAGGGTGCGACTCATGATTACATATACCGCTGCCTGGGAGCTGGCGGATCAAATCTTTCAAACCAGGAGAGTTGACAGCAAGTAGGGTCGTCGGTTTCCGAGAGCGGGCCCCGCACTGACACTGATCAACATTCAAAAACTCCACACGTGCACGTCGGGACATGCCTCTCATCGCACGAACTTCTGGCAGCCGCCATATTGAGGGGAGGTGAGGAGGAGGAGGCGCGAGGGGGTGTTCGACGATGCAAGCAATACCCTTCGCCATGCACACATATGCTACCTGCAACATGGTCTGGAGCAAACGATTACCAAGCATTATTTGTTCCCGTTCGGACCTCGAGCGAGCAGGCAAGCCCCAGAGCCACTTGTCGGATCTCAACACCCGTGGCCTGTCGCCTCCGCACGGAGGTGGGTTAGCTCTGCCTTTAGACCAGGTCTCGCACGGGGGTCCTCCAAACGCGCCCAGGACGGCACCGTCCCATATTAGCGACAGGAGCTGCTGCACAGACTTTTTCTGAGTGAGATAGATCACCACGAACAACGCTGTTAGCTACATCCACAGATAGCATGATGACTGGCAACAACGATCGCGCCTGAAAGACTTCAAAATGGGCCTGGACGTCATCCGGACGCCTCTGGCAGCTAAAAAGATTGAGATAATACCTCGTGAACGTCGGTTGTCGAGGGAGCCCAGACGATTGCACATCACACTCAGCCTGGTGCTGGGCTCGCTCCACACCCTCCGTAGTCGCCCTGATGACGACTGGATCCACCTCGCCTCCCAGGGCAGGGCCAATGATCCTCACGGGCGGTCCTGCAGCATAGTTCTGACACTCCCCGCGCATGCGGGCAGCGCGCGCCTCACGGGCGTCTTCAGCACGGAGCTCACACACCTGCTCAACTGATAGCGGTTCCATATGATGCACCAGCTGAGCTAAGCAGTGCCGCGATCCGAAGCGGAGATGTCGAAGCAGGCGGCTGCGCCTGCTCCAATCCAGACAGCATGCTTGGCAGACCGTGCCCACTGCGACGCGTCCCGCCAGGTCGAACACTGGATGAGCCAGTGTCCGATGCCGCGACCATGCCACTTTAGAATTGAAGACTAGGTCACAGTCCCGACAGGGATAAACGAGCTCGCTCGCAGCAGGCTTGAGAATATGGGGTACGGGAAGGTTACCGCGCAAACATATATCGTGCAAATCGCTTCTCCATGCAGCTACTTCGGCCAACGCTAAGTGTTCCGCTAGGGCACTGCGCTCGGCCTCCCGACACCAAGAGGTCCACATCACTCTGTCCGTGCGGGCCATGTAAATCCACCAAGACGTGTCGCCAACGGGACGGTGTATCGCAGGCACGCTGATTCGATCGGCCATCCATACAAGATCCGCGCCGAGCATCTGAGCCCAGCTGCCCTTCGCCTCGATCAAGGCGTCCAACATGTGCAAAAGGCCCTGGGAAGCGGAGTCCAGGAGTTTGGGCAAAAACCGAAGCCTCCTCAGCTGGAGCACGACGAGAGGCGGCAATCGGCGGCAGGCAACGTACAACTCATGGGTGGACCAGGCTCGCAAGTCATCCTCCTCCTGACGCCTATACCCCATCGCGGCCCGCATTGAGGCCAAGTAAGCAGTTTCAAGGAACCGCTGGTTACCACGCGAAAGCCCTGACCACACGGCACAATGGAACAGGGCCCGACTGTGGCAGTAGGCAGCCCCAAACTTGTACTTATGAGCCACTCCCAAGTCGTTATTGTTTTTAAACACAGCACGCTTAAGAGCACCCAAAACGCCTAGCTGTGAGCGGTGGCGGTGCATGGGCTCCGCCGTCATAGTACGCGACGCGTGGATCATGGATCCAAGATGCTTGCAAACGTTGGCCATATAAACGCATTTGCCTATACTCGTTACCTGAAACTGACCCTTCATATCTGCAAGCTCAGCCTGCACTGAACCTTTCCCCGCTCCTTCAAGCCCAAAAAGCAAGGTAGACTTACCCTCCCCATAGTTAACGACGAAACCAGACGACGACATGACCTCATGCACAATACGAACAACGACGGAGGCGAGGCGAGGACAGTCACGTGCGCTCGTGCTCATCTGCAATACCGCCAAGTCGTCTACATAGGACGGTGATCCGACGACGGAATCAGTGTCACGCTCCCTGTCACGAAAGCATTTGGGCAATTCTGGCAGCAACTCCTGAATATAAATCGTGATACCTTCTGCAAAGAATCTACCTCTCAGCTTCTCATGGACAGGGGCAAACGCAAGAGTGAAGAAGACGTCGGCTGGCGGCATGCCCGGTCGTGCACCTATGACAGCACGCGCCGCCGACTTTGCTCCCTTCACTTGAAACCAGGTGCACGAGTTGACGTCCTGCACCGTGTCTTGCAGGTGCTTGTCCCCAACTCGCTCAAAGACAGTGGGTTGTGCCAAAACCTCACGCAACACCTCCTCCAATGCAAATGGCAAGGCAAGATCGTCCACGACGTATTCTAGTTCGCTCGCGGCGGACGGCAACGGCACCAGAAATTCACGGATAACCGTATGGAAGGCGGCCTTAAGGTCCGTAGTAGAGCACCGTGGAACACCCCCTCGAATGAGCGAAATCCTGGAAGACCCTAACCTGTAATGACGCACTAGCTGTACCCCTGCCCGCCCGTCCCCCGCGTTGGTCAATATCATGCAGGGCCGACGCCACTTCCACAATCTTGCGCCGCAAAAATTTATGGTGATGTTTGCACACATGCACACCCAAGAGAATCTCACGAAAATTGCTAAGCAGGCGGGGGTCCCCTTTCTTAAAGAGGTCGTGTGCGACACCCCCTTTCCAAGCCAAAGGCTCTCTACAGGTGAGCTGGACTTTAGTCAGCAGAGGGAGCAACATACGAGCACACACATCGGGGGCAGCCAAATATACATCGTTTGTGAGCAAATCGGGGCCACCTGCTTTCTTGCGCGAAGCGCGAAGCAGGTCGCAACGCAGGGAATCAAGGGAATGCAAACTAGACAACTCTCTTGCGCCGACGGATGTGAATGCTTTTTGCTGCGCATTGTAGGCAACGACCAACTCTTCCACAGTGCAGATGGACGCCTTCTCTGCCGCAGCGAAGTGCTGCAACAGCCCATGCGCGAGAGCCTCTCGCGATTCAAAAGGGACACCAGTGGTGTCCAATCGCATGGGTAGCGCACCCTTGTCACCTTTGCTGCGAGAGCCTCCAAAGGCCATCAAGCACGACATCCAACCCCATCCCTCCCGGCCATCACTGGCAGCAATAGCATCGTTGACTTTTTGGGCCCCTTCGACAAGAAAATCGGCACGGTCCCCTCTCAGCTTTTTCCTAATAGTGCGCTGAGACGTCCGAAGAAACATAAGGCAGGTTTCGTGAAATTCCTGAACCCCCTGGAGCTGCTCAACCCAGAGTCTGGCTCCGAAACTCAGGACGCCCACACATGCGTCGAAGCCGGGAAATGCAAGCCTGGCCGCGGCAGTGTCAGGCTCGTCGTCAGCCTGCACGAGGGATGCGGCAAAACTCAACAGCGGACGGGCATCGCAGTTGCGAAAGGCACGCAAGACACCACGAACAGTGCGCCGAAGGCGGATGGCCCACAGCGTTTCAGCTCGAATATAACTGCGCACTGGTCCCTTCTTACCACGGGCGAAGTTGTTGACAGCACGCTGGTGCATCATACTTGCGAGCATTTCAAAGTGACGGTTCACATCAAGGGACCAGTGCAAAGGGGGGCAATCCAGGAGATCCTTCTCGAAAGCCTCGCGCTTGACAGGATCACGCGTGGCAGCCACATCTATAGCGGGGACCCTTTTACCAACCATGATGTGCTCATTCCACCGAAACTTAGCATAAACTGGGTAGTGGTCCTGGTGCCTGCGGTCGACGTCGATATCGTGCAGGACCCCATGCTCCGTAACATGGCATGCCAAGCATAGCGGAGCACAGACGTAGCCGATGCGATGCTGGGACCCAGAGTGGTGCATGTATGTGTATGAAGGCGTGGCCGCAGGGGACATGGTGGTGACGGCGGCCAAACGTGCCTCACATAACAGAGCATGAAAAAAACTCCCCATTACTGTCTTCCGAAGTGCCTCCGGAAGTCCCCACAACCCCTGACTGTTTGTCTCCCAAACGTGCGTTGGCATCTCCTAGAATGATATCAACACCAAAGCGGCTGACGAGCTTCTTAGCATGGTCCCACCACCGCTTGCGAACATCTATCTTCGCCTCGGGGCAGGGTGCATGACAGACCATGACGACTGTGCTCCAATGCGGGGCGCTGATCTTGACAACCAGGCTACGCGGCTCCGCCTCCACGACGAGACAATGAGCAGCTTTGAGATAGACGTCCCTTCCCCCAACTTTGGCATACGGAACCGCGGCATTGACCCAAAGCTCACAACCAATATTTTTACCACCCTCGGGGCCCGTCGAAAAACAGAAAAAGCCATCAGCAGACCTACTGCCTCTGGGGGTCCGCGCTTCCTGTATGCCGACCAACAGCACCGCAGCCTCTGCGAACTGCTGTCTAAGCCACTGCCCTCGAAACACTGTGCGCTCGCCTCGAACGAGGTCCTGAGCGGTTTCAGCGTTGTAGCTGGCAAGCACGAAGTCGCGAAGCACGGCCTTCTTCACACTCTCGCTGCAATCAAACTGACCACAAGTCTCGGGGATGGCTTGCACGAAAGTGCCAGCACCTGCAACGTCACAACACTGCGGATGGTCTGGCATACGAAATTGGTATTGCCCGTTAAAGGGATACTGTTGTCGCCCAGCTGACCCTAGCTCTGCTATCCAGTTCCAAGCCAAAGACGGGGTAAAATACATCTCGCGCACGAGAACAGGGTCCACACAATCATACTGGAGGGTGCGTGTGGACTTCGCAATGTCGTCTGCCAACTCGTTCCAACAATTCTTATTGTGCCCATATATGTGCAACAACGCTATGTGGACCCTGGCACGCGCTAGCTCATATAGATGTCTGGCAAGGGCAGCAAGCTGAGGCTCGGCGTGTCCAACGCTAATACCCAACGTGATATCTATGGCAACTTGCGAGTCAGACATGATGGTAACAGGAAACCGAGACCCCAGGTCCCCTCCTACCTCAGCCTGCGCAACGGTCCAGACCAGGGCCCAGACGATGCCAACAAGCTCAGCTGTGACGCTGCTGGCTTCCCTTTCGAGATTGAATCCAAGCGTGGCAACAACCTCCCCAGCCAAAAAACCCAAAAAACGGACATCGCCTTCCTCATCCATACAAGTGGCAATCATGGCCCAGCCACTCGACCCTTCGTCCTTGGTGAGGGAGCCGTCGGTATAGAGCGCGACGGGGCCGAGGGGGCGGTCACACCGCTCTGCGACACCCAGCGCAAACTCGGACACCAACTTGAGTTCGACATTGCCTATGTCGGTGAGCAACCTGACAGGGGCCTGAGCAACGATACGACGAACGATCCGATCCAAACATATGACCATTGGTGTCGGGCGCCTACCTGGGTCATCATCGCTTGTGACGCTGCAGTCACCAACAGGCTCATCCGCAACAAACGTTAAAACGTCCACGCCACCCCAAGACACGGACCGCTGGGCCAAAACGCGATTGGTGCCTGAGGTTGCGCTGGGTGCAATAGTATTGTTGGTTGGCGTGCTCGCAAGTGGCGTATTCCCATCGCCTGCAAGCTCAAAACCGCCGATCCCAACATCTGAGCGGCTGTTGCTTAAATGCACGTCACTCTCGCAAGCCCGCTGACATAGGTCCCAGTCAGCTAGCTCGCAAGAGCCTAGACTTGCACTGTCAGAATTATCCCCCCCCCCCGACAAGCCTCCACCCGCCCCACCACCCATCCTGACTATCACCCGGCACGCACGGATCGCATAGCTGCCACTCTGCGTCCTCCGCGCTGGCGGATGCTGCTGCTGACTCGCGTTCTCGCTGGGATGCGCTCACCTGCAGTGGGCTCGTGTCAGACGCCTCATCATTTAAATCAAGATCCATCCAATCATCATGGGCGGCATCATCACCCCACATGTAGGCCATGGTGGCCCAAGGTTGGGACTGACCTGAAGGCGAACGTTCAAAAGTTCGACGCGTATGATCAGCTGTTGCATACTCGGGGGTATTGGCTGCACAGATGGTCCCGTCCCACCTGACCCGCCACACCCCATCAAGAGAAAAAATGCACAGAGGCGAAAAAAGTGCATGGTCATAGCTTGAGGCCGTTGATCTGGTCGTCCAGGTAGGTGCCGCAACATCCCTGCAGGCACCGCCAACACCAGCAACGACATCCGCGATCATGCACCGCCTGCAGGCGCCGCTGGCTGGGCCTTGGCCCTGGCTGCTGCCGTACGAGCCTCTGGCACGGATGCGGTCTGATTCCTGGGCTCCTTCTTCGGCGGTGACGACAATTCCAAATCCCTTTTCTCTTTGTCGAGCCTGCGGATCTCCTTCTGCACAGTAGAGTCCGTCGGCGACGTGTAGGTTACGCTGTGCTGCGGCGGTGCCACGTACGGATCGTCGATCTGAGAGCTGTTCACCATCGGCTGGGTCGGCGAGATGGGCGTCGGCCAGACGGGCGGCTCCACCTGCGCGGGCTCCGCCTGCTGCGTCGCGGCGATCGGGGTGGTGTCGACCTCCCTGGCGTCCTCCGCGGGCGACGGCGGCTTGACGGGCGCGGCTGGCGACCTCAAGCCCCCTGTGGTGCCCACGATCGGCGTCCTGGGCGCTGGCGCCTGCGGCGTCGGCGGCGTCGGCTGACCAGGCGGCGGCGAGCTGGGGCTTGCCAATCGCCCCTGCGGCGGCAGCGGCGACGCGTCCACCACCATCGGCTCTGGCGCAACTGGGGGCTGCGACGACACGGGCATGACTGGCGGCTGCATGGGCGAGGACGCCATCGACGGCCGCGGCGTCGCCGTGCCGTACATCGCCTCGTGTGCTTGCTGCGCCGCCCTCGCTGCCGCCTCCTGCTCCACCTGCCTCGTCGTCTCCGCTGCCGCTGCCTGCGCCGCCTGCCCCGGCGGCGCCTGAGTAAACCCCATCGCCTGCATCATGAACTGCATCTGCTGATCCTGCTGTGCCATCTTTGCCATCATCTGCTGCATAATGACCTCCATCGGGCTGGGAACGGCGGGCGGCGGTGGCGGCGGGTGCTGCTGGTACATGTTCGACGGCTGGCCAGGATGCACTCCTGGTTCCTCCTCCTCCTCCTCCTCCTCCTCCTCCACGCTCCTCCTCCTCCTCCTTCTCCTCCTCCTCCTCCTCCTCCTCCTCCTCCTCCATCGCCTTCCCCATCGCCCGAGCTCCTGCTGACGGGCGGGCGGGTCGCCCGTGCCCGCCGTGTGCGGCTGCCAGGCCGGGCGTGGGCGGGGCGCGGGCGGCCCGCGGGGCGCGCGGCGCGGCTCGCCGGCCATCCAGTGGGGGCTGCCGGTGGGCCTGCCCAGAGTGGGACCGGGGGCAAAAACCAGCCGAGACATCGGGCGCCCCGATAGCATCGAGGCCGAGGCGTCCTCGCCATCGCTCGGGCGTCCAGTCCCTGTGTTTTTGTTCGGTTTCGTGCGTGTGTTTTTCGCCACATGGTCAAGGATGCTCCTCGATGGCCCTCGCCGAGAAGAAATGCGCACGTCCGAGCGATGCCAGGCCTCTGCTTCTCGTTGTCGGCCTCGCGGGGCCATGTGGCCAGGCCTCGGAGCTGGGCCCACGAGGTGGTCGAGGTGTCTGTGGCCCGTGTCGACGAAGAAATCGAGGCGTCCGATGTCTGGGAACCAAGCGGTGTGGCAAAATAGCAGAGAAAAGTCTGACTAGCCAAATCGGCTGCGGGCGGTGAGAGGCAGGATGGTAGGAGATGATTTGGGGGGGCTCGTGGGTTGGATGGGTTCGCGGGCGGTCCAGCAGTCGTCTGTAGGGGTAGGGAGGGTACAAGGCGAGGCGGGGGGGGGGTGAGGAAGAAGAAGCGGGTGTGGTGCAGTCTTGGATGCTTTCGGGTCTCTCCGAGTTTGTTCATTGACGTGTCCACATACGCCAATGTGTCGTAGACGCCGAACGGAGTGTCCTCGGGTTCGTCCGAGTTCTGTTTGTTGAGTGCTCGGTGCTCTGAAAGGAGCCCGGGGCCCAGAGCAGAGTTCTGGGCGCTCCTGGGCAACCTTAGGGGCTTCTGGGCGGATCGCGGAGCTTTGCTGCAGGCCACGGGACTGTGATTGGGGTGCACACTTCCAACATGGCTCGAGGTGGTCTCAGGGCCCATCCTGGGCTGTCTCGGAGCAAGACCAGATGGCGAGACCACAGAGCAACGCCGAACTGATGCTCGACTGTTCAAAACTTCTTGTCTTTCGTACTCGGCCCTAAGAGGGCCCAAGACGGCCCACGGGGCCTCCAAGATCGCTCCAAGACGGCCTCCAGGCCCCGAAGCTGGGCCCACGAGGCCCTCAAGATGGCCCCGATACGGGGCCCAAGAGAGGGAGCACAAGCTGTCAGTGGAGCCCTGGACCCCAAAATGACCTGCGACATCGCAGGCGCGCCCCCAAGAGGCCCCTGGAGGTCCCCACGATGCCCACCGTGGACCTCGCGAGGCCTCCGACAGAACCCAGAGGAGGCGTCCCGACAGATCCCGAGGGGCATGGGCCACGCACGGCATGGGCCCGACAGAACCCAGAGGAGGCGCCCTCCTCCCCCCCTCCCCCTCTTCCTCCTCCTCCTCCTCCTCCTCCTCCTCCGCCTCCTCCTCCTCCTCCTGCTGCTCCTCCTCCTCCTCCTCCTCCTCCTCCTCCTCCTCCTCCTCCTCCTCCTCTCCCAGAGGGGCCTCTTGTCCACAACCCAGGCACGGTGGCGGCGTGGGCCGAGAGAGCCACTGGGCCACTTGCCCCCCAGCACTTGCCCCCCCGGGGACAGGCTCGGAGCCGAGGGCTCGCTCCTCGTGCCAACAACAGGGGGAGGAGGAGGGAGGAGGAGGAGGAGGGGAGGAGGAGGAGGGAGGAGGGGAGGAGGAGGAGGAGGAGAGGAGGAGGGAGGAGGAGGAGAGGAGGAGGAGGAGGAGGAGGAGGAGGAGGAGGAGGGAGGAGGAGGAGGAGGGGGAGGAGGAGGGGGAGGGGGAGGAGGAGGAGGAGGAGGAGGAGGAGGAGGAGGAGGAGGAGGAGGAGGAGGAGGAGGAGGAGGAGGAGGAGGAGGAGGGGGAGGGGGGAGGAGGAGGGCGCCTCGCGGGCGCCCGCGTTCGCTGGCTGGGACCTCCGGGCTGTCGGCCGGTGGGCCGCCGCGGGCCTCCGTGGGCGCCGCGCGTGCGCCACGGGGGGTGCGCCGGCGGTGCCCTCGAGGTGTCTCGGTCGTCGGGGGCTCGTGGCCACCTCGCGGCCGCCGCGGTCGTTGGACAGATGGTGCTCCAGGCGCAGATGGTGCGACCCAAACTGCACCTTACTCACTGCACCGTATTGATCGGATCATGCGGCATGATCCCCCCCGTAGGTTTGACCGCATCGATTGCACCACATGGATTGCACCTCCAAGGTGGTCCACATAGTCTGCGCCACGAGGACTGCGCCATACGGAGCACACATGGCGCAACACATATCACACCACTTTGGTCGTACCGCAAAGGCTGCATCATATAGATCACGAACATATTGCACCAAGTAGGTTGCTCAACATACACATTGCACCACACTGATTGCACCACAACGGTTGCTCCACTATTGCTGCACAACAGATAATGCATCACACTCAGATTGCACCACGTGAATTACAAGCCATGGGCTGCATGGATTTGGTTTCAACACAATCGAGTTGCACCGTGTCGACTGCTCCGATAATGCCAGGACCTCCTGTTTGAAGTCCATCGTCGTGCGGCGTTGGACCTTCCAACAGCACATGTCTGGCTGCATACACCTTCCTGTGAGCTCGTGTCGGGGCTCCTCGCAAGATCAGCCCCCGCGACTCAGGCACGTAGTGGCTTACACTCGAGCCATCGGTGATCGTAAGCACTGAGAACAGATATTGACCATATCATTTGGGACGGCGATGCATCAGTTCACTGCTCATGGGCGATGCCGCCTCTTCTGGTGCAGCAGCTGAAACGCTCAAGTCGAACCGACTCAGTAAACACAAAAGGAAGCTCAAACGTGACAGCACGTTCGATCTCCAGGCCTTTTAAGTCTCTGCAGTTGTCCTAAGGCGAGTGCGTAACTGCTCTGCAAGCGGAGCTTTAGACAAGCTCCAATGCCACACGGTGTCCGCCGCGGTGCCGCAAGGCGCTCCGGGCACCGCGCGGAACACCCCCGCACATTCGGATCACCAACGACGCAAAGACTTGTCTCCCTCCTCCTCCATCATCCTCCCTCCTCCTCCTCCTCCTCCTCCTCCTCCTCCTCCTCCTCCTCCTCCTCCTCCTCCTCCTCCTCCTCCTCCTCCTCCTCCCCCTGCTCCTCCTGCTGCTGCTCCTCCTCCTCCTCCTTCTTCCCCTCCTATATTATCCCCCTCCTCCTCTCTCCTTCAGAATCACAGAACTGCTGGGCGCTGCGGAAGTGCGCCGCGTGATTTTTCTGGGGGAATGGGAGCTCGATTCGGACTTGAAGCTCCCGGGGCTCAGCTGGGCCTCGCTCGGCCTCTCGGGCCGTCTGGAAGCCCATGGGGGTGGGCCTGCGCGGCCGCAGACGTCCTCGAAGCACGTCGCATGACCTAACAACGTGTCGCTAGAATTTTCTCATGGCCGTGGCAGAATGAAGGGGCCCTGGGACTCACCAATAAATAAGACACAAATCACAGGATTCCCAATGTTTTCCCATATTTTCTTTGTTTTTGTCTTCCCATCACCTTCCCATATTTTCCTATATTTTCCAGGGAATCGACGATCCATTGTGTCTGTGTTTTTTCCCCTCCTGTATGGAGGACCACAGCAGGGGCCCCCTCGTAAGGGCGTGGAGCCCAAGACCGCCCAGTCCGGAAACGGCCTGGCCGCCGCTCCGCCGGAGACTTCCTCACAACTTATTCCGGAATCGTTGGGCAGGAGGAGGAGGAAAAGAAGGAGGAGGAGGGGGGGGAGGAGGAGGAGGCGGAGGAAGAGGAGGAGGAGGCGTCATGGAGGGCGACTAATGAGGGGGGAAGATGGACGACAGGTGCACCCCTCGGGCCCCAAAGCCCCCCGCTTGGGCCCCAGAGGGTCCCTCTGGAGGCCCCGGAGGGCTTCTTTTCTGCAGCCCTCGCTGGGCCCCCATCCATCGCCCCCGAGTGCGCGACGCCTCAATCGTGCTGTCGCCTCAGGAGCTGGCTACACCATCGGTCTGATGCCCACGGCCGTGCTCTCCAACCCTGTGTCCCCACAGAGCCGACATCCTGCTCCTCGCCCCGCCTCTTCACACCTGCTACCAGAAGGAGGAGGAGGAGGAGGAGGAGGAGGAGGAGAGGAAGGGTGCTCTGCTGGGGTACTTTTTTGCGGCGCAGCTCCGGCCCTCGACAATCTTGGCATCGTGAGGCCCTGGGCGCCACCGCCCAGGGTTCTGGTGCCCCGCGCTGCCGGGACGGCAGGCGGAGGAGTTGTCCTCTTGGCTTCCACGGCAGCTCCTCCAACAATCCTGGCTCCTGCAGAGCGGGAGCTGCAGGGCAGTGCTCAGACGACTGCCTCGCGTGTGGAGTCGGCCTGAGCCCTCTGAGAGAGAACCACAAAACTGGCCCCATCCACCTCTTCCTGCCCAAGTGTGGCTCTCACCCGCGGACAGGGAGTCCTTGGGCTCCTCCAGGGCCCCAGGAGGGGCAAGCTCTCCTTCAGATGGTGGGTCGCCAATGTACGAGGGCGGAGAAGTGAGTAGCAGGATGAGTCGGAAGATGAGGGAGAAGAGGGAGGAGGGCGGGCGGTGCAGGGTGCAGACGTCGCTGGGCGGCTCCTCTGGCAAACTGCCATGTTTTTGGGGACCGCCGCACATTCGCATTGACGCGCTCTCGCACTGAGGGAACGGATGCGCAGGAGAGCAGGAAGACAAGCGAAGCGCGACGGATCTGAGCATCGCCCGGCGCAGTTGCATTACTCGAGCTCTCAACTTTTCTATATTGGCGACGTCCAAGACTAGAGGAGCATATCAACTTTCGGAAGTCCGTGCGGGTTTCTTGCATCGGCGCTGGAACCCCGTCGCTGGCGCGCGGAGCGCGCGACAAAGGGGGCCAGCACCGATCCCAAGAACTCCGCGCGGAACTCCACGAGTTTGTGCTCCTGCCGCGGTGCTTCCTCGAAGGACCGCCCCCACCAGTGTGCTCCCGATGCTGCCCCCGCGGGCCCCCCACGCGGCCCTCAGGAGGGACCCCCCCCGGAGCGGAGCTGGAGATGACTGCAAGGGGGCCCCGCGCCCCGATGTGGCCCCCGAGGCCGCCAGCACGACCCCCGGGGAGGCCAGGAGATCCACCCCTATGGGAGGGCCCGGAAGACCTCCGGGAGGAGAGGCCCCCAGGAGGTCCCAACACAATCGGGTCGGGCGAAAGGGGGGGAGAGCAACAGGGGGGGTTTGAGAGTCGGCTCACGTGGCTGATTTTCCCGGCGCCTCCCGGCGCCAGAGGCGGCTATGTATCGAGGAATGGGCCCCTCGGTGAGGCCGAAACCAGCTGCATGCAGCAAATTTCGTAACCCCCCCTTTCCCAATCCCCCCCTTTCGCCCGGCCCGACACAAGTAGAAAAAGAACGATGTGGCCCCAAAAGGTCCCAGCACAAGGGGCTCCCAATACTTCCCAGCGGATCCCCCCGCACGGCCTCCAGGAGGAGCCCCCTCTCCCAGAGCGGAGCTCGAGACGACGGCCGGGACCCCAGCGCCCCAGCGCGTGGCTTCCGAGGCTGCCAGCATCTTCCCCCCGGGAGGCCAGAAGATCCCCCCCTTTCGAGGGCCGGGGAGACTGAATGGGGCCCTGGGACACACAAATAGATACACACACAAAGAACAGGATCCCCCATATCTTCGTATATCTTCTTGGCTTTTGTCTTTCCCCCCACTTCCCAAATCTTCCCATATGTTCTGGGGAATCCAGGATGAATTGTGTCTGTGTGCTTCTCTTCCTCCTGAGAGACATCCGGGACAAGTGGCCCCCAGAAGCTCTCCCAACACTTTTTGCGTCGGCGGCCAGGCGAGGCGGAGCGGCTGCGCCGGCGGCAGAGCCAACTCAAGGGGGGGCGCCGTGGTGGCGCGTGCAAGGGAAATGGGGCAGGACAGGGAGGGCGGCCGAAGGAGGGGGGGAAGAGGAGCGAAGGCCGCTCAGGAGGACGGGTCAAGCCTGGGGCGTGTGGCGCGGCCGGCCCCGCCAGCGGGGCCCAGAAGGTCCCAAGATAAGCAGAAGAAGACGAAGAAGAAGACGAAGAAGAAGACGAAGAAGAAGGAGAAGAAGAAGAAAAAGCGCCATACACACAATTGTCTATGGCGCTCCGCGCGGAGGGGAGCGCAAAAGCCGATGTCTGTGGCCTTGGTGTTCCTTCTTCGAGCAAGGCCTCCAGGACCATACACCCCGAGAAGCCCCCAGAAAGGCTCAGAGTCGATCTCGAAGCCCCTCCCAGACACCACCCTGACCTGCTCTGCTGGGGGCGCCCCGCCGTGGCCGCGAGCAGGTGCAGAAACGACGACGTCCACAGTCGAAATATCTACAGTCGGACCTAGGCCAGAAAAACATCCCTCAAGAACACGAGACCCTCCGCTGGCCAAACCAGAGAGCACATCCAAGAGTTCCTCCCCAGGGTGCACAAGAACACCCAGCAAACGCGACGAACTCTAGGGTACCCTCCCCGAACCGACCTCGATCTTATACCTCGGTCCGATTGTAGTGAGGGACGGGCGGTAGGATCGCAAGGGCCTTTGACGACGAAGCTGGCACTCTTTGGGCGGCGGACTGCCAACACCCTGAAGGGCTGGCCGGTGAAAACCGCGAAGGACGGGCCGCAGAGGAAGGGATGTAAGGGCACCCGAAGGACATCCGTGAGTCCTTGATATGAACTTTAAATGAAAGCATCAGCGTTCGAGATACGTGCTGAACTCTTCGATCGGCGCTTGCCTCCCCTCCATGGTGCGCGGAGCGCGCCAAGGGCGGCACCAGAAAAGCCAGCGGAGATCCAACACATCCGCGCGGGCCTCCGAAACTGTTAACATGTTTATACAGGTTGATACTCCCGAGCCCCGGGGAGGCCACTAGCAACCAAACTAACGCCCAGAAACCTCGACCCTCGACCCTGGCACACCGGGCCACGAGCCTCGAGCCTCGAACGTTGATCCTCGGGCCGCGGTCCTCGAGCCTTGATCTGGACAGCCTCATACCCCCTGGGAAACCTTTGCCTCCCTGGCCGACCTACCTCCCCCTACAAAGGTGGGGATGGGTGCCCCCTTCTAGGTTTCTCAGCACGCACCCCCACCAAGGGGGGGCACGCTGGGAGAGCGACCTCGCCCCCTACTCCCTGGAGGGAAGGCCTGGCGGCGCGCACAACGGGGGTATGGGCGAGGGGCCCAAGGGCTTCTCAGGAGGAGGCTGTGTTTCGTAGAAGGCGCGGGCCTTACATCTACAGACGATGCCCAGGCCCTCTGGGAAGAAGCCTCCCTCTAAGGCGCTTCCCCCCCTCCCCCTACAGTCAACCCGTATAGAAAGAATGCGCGGTGAGGATGCAAGGGCCTTGGAAGACCATGCAGAGGCTCTTCGAGCGTGGCAGGCCATCGAAGAAGGTTGACGATGGGCCGACGATGACCGAAGAAGCAAAGAATTGAGCAAAGACCGACCGTCATGGCAATCCTGTAGGCCTACCACGACATGTTCTTAGCGCTGACAATGTTCTGAGAAACACCGAATTCTTAAAACATCTAACCGATGTACGATGTCAACGCAAGCTCAACAAAACATATTCCAAGAACATTCCAGGCAAACCGCACGAGGTCCTCAGAACACCCTTTGGTGGACCTGCAAGCAAGTCAGTTCGCTTCTCCACTGCTCCAAGGATGCAAGGGCACCCCTGGGAAACCGATCCTGCTTACGCACTCTGCGGGTGGACTGTATGAACCCCTCTGCGCGTTACGAGCGCTCGCGCAGTGCATTCGAGCAGGAGATCGACGATGGAGTTGATTCACCCCAGTGTTGACACTTTCGTTAGATCTGCGACGATATCTACAAACCTTGTACTCATTATTCGTAGATTAATGAGACGAACAATTCATATTGGTGCGAATCAATTCTGCAGTTGATCTCCTCCTACTCGATGCATGCTTTGGAAGCCCATGGAAATCCACGCGCGCGTGAGCATTTGCTCCCCGCTCCTGAAAAAGGCCCCTCCCTCCAGGACCCGCCCCATCGCTACGCCGAACCGGGGATACAAGAGCAACACGCGCCAAAACCTGTAGGGAGGAGGCATGGGGAAGGGTAAGGCGATGACGGCGCTATATCGGGGGCGGCCAAGAGGGGGGGGTCCAAGAGAGGGTGCGCAAATCATGGCTGGCGGCACGTGCGCGGTCCAGTGGGGGGTCAAAGATTGAATGAAATAAGATGTGGCGCTACGAAATCTGAAGAACGATCATGGCCACGCAGTGAAATCCCCCCCCTAGTCATCACCCCCCTTCTTGGCCGCCCTGGCTATAGGTATGGGCGCGAACTGTCGAACCCCGAGGGGGGCTACCATTCGAGCGGGGACACCCCATCGCGGGAGGGGGGGCATAACATACACACGCAGGCCAAAGGATTTTCCTCTTGAGCCCCAAATGTCGGAAGCGACGTGTCGTTAAAGTGAGAAGATACATGTGCCCCCCGCCTCGTGCCTCTTCCCTCCTCCTTCCCCTCTCCATCCTGGGAAGGACCCCCCCCTCTCCCCCGTAGATTGGATTCCCGGAACATGAATGAATCCATTGTTCTTTTTTCATACATGGGTCGTTGGACCCGCGCACAACAGAAATGGGATCCACGACACCACCCGAAAAAGGATCCAATTGGATCCCTCGGTGTTCTCATTGGGCGCCCGAGTTATCCGGGGTAACTCGGGCCCGGGGCATCTCGGGTTCGGATTCCCGAAAAACGAACCCGAGTTAGCCCTGACCCGAATTATCCCTGATGATTTGGGCTCTGGACGCCCGAATTATCTGGGGTAACTCGGGCCCGGGGCAACTCGGGTTCGGATTCCCGAAAAACGAACCCGAGTTAGCCCTGACCCGAGTTACCCCTGATGACTCGGGTCTCTGATCTCATACTTTTAATCCAAGGGAGAAAACTGTCGGCCTGGGGATGTCACGACACCCGCACGCCCTGCCGCGTGGGTCCAGCACCACAGGACAGTGGTGCTGGACGCACTGCGGCAGTGCCAGGGTTGCACGTGTAGAGGGGGGCGATACTCAGGAGGGGAAAAACACACAGACACAATTAATCGTCGATTCTCAGATAATATGGGTAACTATGGGAAGTGGGGGAAAGACAAAAACGCAGAAGGTATTGGAAAAGATTGGGAATATGTTTATTTGTGTCTATTTATGCGTGTGTCCCAGGGCCCCTTCAGTTACGTTATGGGGGCGATGATAGGGGGGAGGGGGGGGGGCATAACGCGCGTTATGGCCCAGAGGGCAATCGAGAAACGATGTCCAGCACACACACATACACACGGGTCCTGGAACATATCCCTATCCCTATGCTGGGCATCTCCTCATCACGATGCCAATCTTAGGGATTCCCTCAGTTTTTTCAGGGCGAATCCCTAAGATTGCTATCGCCTTTTGGCGTGTCAGTCTTAGGGATAGGTATAAGTTCGAGGCTGGTGAACACACTCAAGTAGCCCCCTCCGAAGAATTCCAGCCCGAGAAATCTGGGGGTCACGCAGGCTAGGCAACGACTCCTGACAGGTCATCGTAAGAACGATCAAAATTTATAAACCCCGCTCAGGGAGCCACTGCGCCGCATCAGGCTGGATCCGGCCCGGGATTAAACAGGATTCGACAAGAGTCAAGCGATTCAGCCGTATCAGGCGGGACTGCACCGGATTAGGCTTGTGGTCGACCACGGATCTACCAGCGCCGATACCGAATCGAACCTTCCAGGAGCTGCATCCGAATCTGCAGGCATCGTGCCACCATCAGGAACGCATGGCATTAAGTCGGGCGTGTCCCCGTCAAGGGGGATGTTCGACGCATTTTTTTTAATATATATATATATAATAAAAAAACTTATTCCAACATGGTCGAACAATGCAAAAACATGTTCCCAGACTATTTTACTATTTTTGAATATTCCCCCTGTCAAGGGACAGGCCCGACTTACGCATGGCAAGGAACGATGGGGGCTCTTCGGGCCACGGTGGGCCCAGGACACCCACCGGCTCGGACACGCGACTCCCAGGGAGGGCCCGAGAGCCCGAGGCCACAGAGGCCCTCACCCTCAGCGTCGTGACGGCAGGCCCGCGTGCTGGCTGCCGCAGAAGGAGGCAACGACGCCACAGACACACGAACTTTTGGCGCTCCGCTCGGGGCGTCCCAAAGCCTAGACGTTCCGTTCGAAGGCCATTAGACATGTGCATTTGTTTTTTGGTTGTTATCCCTCTCTCCCTATATTTATATATATATGTACATATATATATATATATATATGTTTATTTCTCTCTCTCTGTCTCTCTCTTTTCTGTCTCTCTCTTTCTCTCTCTCTCTCTTGTTTTCTCTCTCTCTCTCTCTCTGCTCATAGCGCTTTTGCTTCCTCGAGCCCGCGCGTCTGGGCCGCGGGCCCGCGTGCTGGCTGCCGGCGCACGGCGGCACCCTCTCGCGGGCGGGGGCCGCGGGGGCGGGGCGGGCCTGCGCCATGCGCGCCACCTGCGGCCACACGGGCGGCGCCTCGCGCCGGCGGTGGGGCGGGCGGGCGCGGGGGCACCGCGTCACGGTGGGGGGGGGGCGACCCAAAAACCTTCGTCCTCCTCCTCCTCCTCCTCCTTCTCCTCCTCCTCCTCCTCCTCCTTCTCCTCCATTCTCCTCCTCCTCCATTCTCCTCCTCCTTCTCCTGGGGGGGAGGCGCCCCAAAAAGGGGGTCCAGCTGCAAGGGGGTGGTGCAATAGGTTTGGGGCAATGGTGTTGCAGATGTATTGTGCTGGAGACTTGTATTGCAGTGTATTGCCAGCAATGTATTGCACGCGAAAATTCAGCGATAGATTTTTGCGCCCCGGAATGTATTGCACGCCCGAAATGTAGTGCAACCCCATAAATCTATTGCACCAAATCTATTGCACCACCCCCTTGTCGCTGGATCCCCTTTTGGGTCAACCCGAGTCATGGTGGGGGGGGCGACCATGAGTATCGTTCAACTGATCCCCGTCCCCAGCGGCGTGGCCTGGGCCCCACTGGCCGATGTACCCCCCCTAGATGGGGATATAGGTCGTTCCCCTGGGTTTCGAGGGGTGCATCCCCAACGATTGTGGTAATTTTGCAGGGGTCTCGAAGGGGATGGAGATGGGGATGGGGATCGGTTAAACGATACCGAGACAAACGTAGAGTGCAAAAAATCCACCCCGATACTGACCACCCCGACACGCGAAGCCGTTTAGTCAACGCGCCCACGGAAGGAATCGAACAGGGCGGGGCTGGTTAGTAAACGGCCAGGGCCGTGGAATAAACGGCAGTTGCCGGTTCCGGGTACCCTTCCTCCCTTGCGAACGGGGGGGGGAGAGAAGCGCGCCCCGTGCGCGCCCCTTGTGCAGCCACTTGTGGGCCCCGACAGGGCCACCCAAGGGGCACGACGGGTGCACTTTTCCCCCTCCCCTCCCCCCCGCATCTCGCCCCCCCCCCCCCACACCCACCACGAGAGCGCCTGCGGCGTGCGCCGACCTGGCTCGCTTGCTGCTCCAGAGGAAGGAAAAACGACATGAGCATAAACTCTTGGAGGTCCGCGCGGACTTCCTGGATCTGCGCTTGACACCCTTCCCTGGCGCGCCTCCCGCGCGCCAGGGGCGGCGCGGGAGGCGCAGACGGCGCGGCCCAGCGCGGATACAAGAAATCCGCCCGGAGCGTCCACAGTGTAGATGTTTGTGGCGTGTTTTCTTCTTCGATGCCCGGCATCGTGCCCATCTCGTCCGTGCCCGTGCCAGGCGTGCCGATGCACGGCTGCGGCGGCCCGAGGCCCACCGTGCGGCGCACAGACCGGGCAGCCCAGGGTGCGGCGGAGCGTTGGGCGTCGGCCCCAGCGCCTGCCGAGGCGGCGCGGCTGGCCGCGCCTGCTGCCGCCGCCACGGCCACAAGTCGGCCTGCCCCGCGGGTGTGCGGCGGCGCTGGGCCAGGCTCAAGGCCTGCAGTCAAAGTCTGCTACAGTCGGGTCTCTGAGTGGAGAGGACACGCGAAAGGACACAAGACCCTTCCGATGGCCACACTGCCATAGGCATGCGGAGCATGGGTCGCAAAACACAGGACGTACGGGTAGCCTTGATTTGGCAGGGACGACCTACTACCCAGCCTCGACTGTACCATGAGGATCGGCTAACAGGGAAGGAGAAGCCCCCATTTGGCTGCAGGATAGAGGCCCCCCAGACGGGGTCGGAGCGGATGTGGTCGGAGGATCGCGCCGCACCGTCGATGATGCGTCGCCGACGCATCGGCGACGGAATGGAGACGCTGGCAATGCATCGGCGACGTCGGCGTGTCGAAGTTGGTCTTCCACATCGACCCGCATCGACGATGCATCGGCGATGCGGCGCGATGCTCCGACCCAATCTACAGTCGGCCCGCAGCATAAGCATGCGCGATAAGTATGCAAGGGCCTTGGAAGGCCATATTAAAGCTTTTCGAGCGGGGCGCGGTCAACGGAAGTGGCCAAGGATGGGCCGAGGAAGCAAGGATGAAAGGGAAGATTGTCCATCCTTACCATGCTCATTGACTGCACTCAGACTCCATCCGAACCAAAATACCTCCTTGTTTCAGTGTCTTGACTGCACTCGGCTGGGTAGTTCAGGCCGAGCCAAGCCAAGTCAGGCCCGTGATCCCATGGAGCCCTTCCAGGCCGCGCCCACAGCTCCTGAGAGGCGCGTGCGGGCACGACGTGAGGTCCGCGGCAGGCAGCCACACTCCATCACCGTCCCTGGCCAGGGCCATACTTTGAGCAGGGACTGACCGTCTGGGAAATTATCCCTATAGGCCTACCACGACATGCTCTCAGAACCCCAGGCTGTTCCGAGAACAAGAACCAGGCTCTCAGAACAGAAGCCCCACGTGCCAAGAGAAGACAGGCTCGGCCAGAAGCGTTCTGAGAGCACGTCGCGCAGAGCACCAAAAGGTTCTCAAAGCATCTTCCAGCGGGCCTGAGTCGGGCGTTGGCAGAACTGGGTTTGGTGGAGCCCGGTTTGGTGATCTGCACCGGAGGCGCCCCCCCCCGTCCCATTTCTACTCACCGGAACTGCCGTCGACCGAGAAAACACCAGCTATGGCAAGCCTGGTTTAGCGATTCTGGCCAATTCAAAGGCTCCGGGGCCCTACCACTAACCTGATGTCGGGCGTGTCCCCCTACAGGGGGATTTTCGACGAAAAATTAGAAATACCCCAAAAATAATCAAATCATAGTCTGGGAACTATTTTTGTTGACTATTTTTGGACCTCTTAGGGGCATTCTGGGAGTATTTTTCACATTTCGTCGAACATCCTCCTGTATGGGGGACATGCCCGACTTAACACTAACCGGGTCCCCTTGCCTGGGGTCCTGGCCATACCCGACTGTATGGGCGAGCACGGACGCTCCGCCGCTGCTCGGCGGCTGTACCCCGGCGCTGGTGCATGCACACCAGCGCGCGGTGGAGGCCGGCAGGAGGAGGAGAAGGAGCAGGAGGAGGAGAAGAAGGAGGAGGAGGGAAGGAGGAGGAGGAGGAGGAGAAGGAGGAGGAGGAGGAGGGAAGGAGGAGGAGGAGGAGGAGGAGGAGGAAAAGGAGGAGGAAGAGGGAAGGAGGAGGAGGAGGAGGAGGAGGAGGAGGAGGGAAGGAGGAGGAGGAGGAGGAGGCAGAGGAGGAGGAAGAGGAGGAGAACTACAGGATTACAGTCATAGCGACGCCAGCCAGTTTTCGAGTAGGAACCACAATTCAAAAAAAGGGCCCTTCGTTTGCATTCTATGCCCGCGGGCCGTGAAACTGGCAAACGGGTCGTCCTCACTGGCTCCTGAGGCGGTCCCCTCAGACGACGAAGCCCCAAGCCAGAAGGGCGGCCCCGAACCATCACACACCGACGAAGCCGCCGCAAGCGCCACTCTGACCGCCTCAGGAGGACACATCGGGGACGCTTCAGCAAACCTACCCCCAGGGGAGAAGGCGAGGGGAGCAAAGGCCTTCTGCGCCTCGGATGGCTCGCACCTCCTGCCAGTGCCCTGGGTGTACAGCCTGACAGACGCCTGGGTCCTAGCTTGGATTCCACACCTCCTGCAAACGCGACTGCTAGGACCCAGGGGCCAAACTTCATGCTCCAAAAAACTCAACAGCTTAGCATTGTTTGGGGGCGCCGGCTTCATTCCTTGATGCGCAGTAGCCACACTCAACTGACTGTTCACCGCCTCTCGGGCGCTTGCAAGCTGGGCCGTCGCCCGCGCAAAGAACTTACATTCCTTCTTCGCCCGCCTAAGCTCCTGAGCGAAAGACTCCACGTGCACGTCAGAAACCGCGTGCGGCCGAGCCCCGACTTTAGTGAAGAAGTCGGCCCACGAATTGCCGATCTGCCACTCTGGGGGCTTGTCGGGGGTGCGTCAAACAAAACTCCTCTAAGTCAAGGTGAGCAGGAACCAATTCGAACGCGGGGGGACCTCGGGACCCAGCGCGCGAAAATTTTCCGCCAGATCGACGCGTGGGCCCCTTGGGTCATGGACAAACTGGATGACAAGCTTTGGCCCTCCCGCGCGGCTCCCAATACATCAGCAGAAACGAGCACTCGCAGAAACGGAAAGCTACGCATTCCCTGCAACAGAGCCCAGCGCTCAGCCGCTCCAACAGTCTGCCTGCGGCCAGGCACTTGACCGTACACGGCCCTGATCGGTCGACCATCTCCCCCCACCTGGATCACCGCCCATCCGCACCTCAAGAATTCCAGCCACGAGCTGTGAAGCCCTGGCCCGTCCGTGCAGGCCCAGCTGGGCCACGTCTGAGGGTCGGAATCCCAATCGCCCCAGACGAAAACAGGCAGGGTTCCAGAGGCGGGCGACAGAGGCTTGGGTCTACGGGGCAGCCCAATGGAAAACTCCAGGAGGTCCCAACATTCATGGCCAAAACTATTCACGGCGCGCTCAGACAGCGCGTTTCTGGTCCCCTCAAACTCCTCATCGAACTCAGGGAGACCTACTGCCGTCGGCTGCTCCAGCAAGTTCGGACAGGCATAGAAGCCGTGGGCCACTGTCCCTGCCAGGCCCAGCTCCAAGAACTGCGGGTGGGGGGCACATCGGGGAAGCCAGAGGGCGACGCTCAAACCTCTTGGATGCCGACATAAATCCACCAGACCAGAGTAGTCGTAGTGCACCCGTCATCTGTGGTCGTCGCACTGCGCACTTTCGTCCACCAACGATCAAGGGCAAAGCACGCACCCATACTTCCTCGCAGCCTTCCAAATGCTCGGGTAGGTGTGACAAGATCTGCCTGGATGGCCAGCGAGAGGCGCCGTCCCGCAGTAGTGCGCGAAACTCAGCAAGACACGTATGCATCAAAGAAATCACATTGCCTTCGTCACACACCACTATAGTATCGCTCCCCAATTTCCAGCCAATACGCCGTAGAGATAACCAAGTGGCCGCCAACGGCCCTCTCACTCCAAGCCAACTACAAGATCCAGCTTCCCATTTGGCCTGCAAAGCTCTCCAAGCAGACTCGAGCCGTCCAAACTCCACCCGCTGGTCCCACAGGAAACTGCTATACATGTGGCAAATAGCTACCGTCGCTTCGTAGATGGGGTCGTAGAATCGCCCCTCCTGGGTCGACAAGTGCACCGTGTGGCTGATACCACCAGATGGAGCTCCAGCCAGGATAGCCGCGGTCTGCCTTAACTTCTTCAGATCAGCATCGGGCACTCCAGGCGCAGAGGCGCCGTGAGCTGGCGCGCTCAAGAGTCCTGACTTCCATAGCTTGTGCACCTGCCCCCCAGCCTCCTTTCACACCAGAAGCCGTGGCATCCGTGACGTCAACTTGGCAATCCGTGCTTTCGCCACAGGCCTGTGAACACGACCACCGTGCATATCATGCCCGGGATTCCTGATGCACCTCTTGTATCTGATCTTTAACACCCCAGCCCAACGCTCAAAGGCGACCCGACCAGCATTAGTAGCAGCCGTGAACGAGGACTTGGTTGGCTGGATGATCAGCCTCAGCTTCCTAGCCTCCATAACAAACCTCCTGGTAGCGAGCGCCCGCTCTGGAGAAGCACGTATCTCCTCACCATCCCATTGCAAAGTGGCATCATCAACCAGAGCCCTCGGGTGCATCGTAGGGTGCACCATCCTTGGTAGCGTGAGTGCATCCTGGTAATATACCCTGTCTCACCACGATCATGTCGCTCAAGCTGCCATACGCCTTCACAGCACGCGGCATAGCATAATACGCGACCAACTGCCATAGCAACCTGAGCGGATACTTCGCAGCCCTTGCCTCAGATATCAGCTCTGCCACCATCGCAGTGTCGAAGCACTTCCACATGTCAATCATGACTGTCACCGAATGCTCATTCAACAGGGTCGCCACCTCGGCGGTGATATTGTGTGAAAAAGGCCGACGCCGAAGAGGAATATCTTGGCCTAATCCCCCCGATCAGCTCGGAATGGGTTCATCTCAAGCCACTTTCTCGACTCAGGGCGCCTCGCCCGTGCCCATATCCTGATGATAGTGTGAATCAGGGCCACCAATCGCGACCCACCACCCTCCTTCGGAATCTTCACCATCCCGGCGTGGATGCGATTCGCGGGCCACACCAGTAGGGCCCCACAGCGCATGAAGAAACTGGCCATCGCCGCTAGGCCCTGGTCAGACAGGGGCCACAGCGTCCTGGGTTGCAAACGACTAGGCCCCGCTGCCGTTTTCCAAGCGAAGCTGGGGATCGCCGCGCGCATCCTGTCCACCGTGATGTAAGGCAGGGAATCCCAGCCCTCTGCGCCCCCCCAGGCAGCTTCAACGTCGACGCTTCGTGGACGTGCCAGAACCTTACTTAGCCCGCAAGCCGAGCTCCCTGCCAGCGAGTTGATGCGGCGATAGCTCATCGCCCGAGTCAACGATTTCTGAGGCGGCTTGGGCCCTGAAGAACCGATGCGCGCCCGAGCACCCCCCCAGGAATCCGTGCTTCACAAAACCTCTCCGCCGAGCACGGTCAGCCTTATCATGCTCCTTCTGCAACATAAGATACGCATCGCATACCTTCTAACACTTCCTGTCCAGCTCCGCATCACCCAAACGCTCGAACAAGGAAGCGCCTTTGTCCTGTCCTCCGAAGAGCTCAACGACCCAATTTGGAAGCAATGCAGGTACACCCTTACAGCTACCCATTTTGGCTTATCGCAATACAGCTTCTCCCAGAAACAACGCCAGCGGCAATAGGTCGGCCTGGGCGCTGACCACGCGTTGCATGCCATCCCAAAACAAGATTTTATCAACTGCCTTGGGTATGAACTTCTTTAGGCATAGAAAGTGCTGGGACCATCTATTGGCCACCATGTAGGCCCTCAACTTCTCGCCATGCTGCAGCCTACGTCGAGGAGGGGCCCACTTGGACCGCACCAGCCTGGTCTCAACTGGTCCCGCACGCCCTGGGGTGGCCACTGCCTCAGGTCCTTTGCAAAGATCATGTACACCCTGCAACTCTACCTCAATGTTGGCCATCGTGATATCCCAAGCCGCACTGATATCTGACTCGTTCTCCGCAATATATACATATGTATATATACATATGTATATATATATGTATATATATAAACAAGAAAACAACGTTCTCCGACCCATCCCAGAAGGGAAACCGTGGACAGCCAGCTGGCGGAGTCTTGGGAAATGGCATTGGCCCACAAACGACCCTGCACCATCGATCCATATCATTGGCCAGCACCTGGAAGACCGCGGGCTTGTGAACCTTAATCGTTGAGGACTCCATCACCTTGGGCTTTCAACCTCGTGGGCAGGTTGACGCAAACCAAACCAAAATCTATGATCGATCCAGGTAGCTCGGCCGCACAGGTCGGTAATTCTGGGGCAAGCACGTGCCCCCCAACACGTCACGAATAGGTCTGCTGATTTGATTGGGCGTAAGGTCCCAGTCGCCCATCGCAATCCAATCTCCCCCAATACCATTCAAGTTTGCGTAATAGTTCGCAATCTTCAACATCGTCGCTTCATTCTCGGGAGTCAAACCCACGCCCGACACGACGTATACTGCAATCGCGATCAGGCCCCCTGGAACGCCCCAGGCGACACCTGCAGCTACAATCCTCCCAGCCTCCAACACAGGGCAGGGAAGCAGAGGAGGCGCCTTTACGACAATGTGACTCTGCGTCAGGATCGCCGCACCGCCCGACTTCCCATCGGAGATCGCCTTGTTGGCACCCTCAAAGATACCATGATATCCCAGATCCTTCACATGACTCTGAAGAGATGGTAAGTCCTACTTCAAAGTCCTGCGTTCCTGCGCGCTCAAAACCTGCGAAGAGCAACTCTCCAAGAACGCGCTGAGCGGAGCGGCCCCGCCCGCATCCGCTGATATCAGCTCACCCTTTTGAACCGTCGTCACTGCTTCTATAATATATGATCAACCATGTTCCAAGCATGACATTCCAGCTCATAGCTCATCCTCTTCTGCAGTCTTCCCCTTCCCGGCAGCAGGTGGAAGGAAGTGCAGAGATAATTCTGCAATGCGCTTGGCCGCATCACGCAGCCCAGGTAGATCAGCAGGACAAGCTTCACCCAGCATCGGCCCCACGTGCGCGCGCAGTTGCTCCTCCGAGGCCATGGCAATACTCTCGTCGAGCTGCTGCTGCGTTTGAGGCACAGGTGTGCCAGACGCCAAGATGGGGGTGTCGGACACGGCTTCCTCAGAGCCGTCGCCCGCGCGATGGGCAGGCTGCCGCATCGCCTGAGGAATGGCCGCCGCCATCGCCCCTGCCAGCTGCGAGCACTGCTCTTGCGCCACTCCATGCTGGGAGAGCAGCTTGCCGAGCGCCTCAACATCCATCGGCATGCCAGGAACCTTCTCGCCGAGCTCCGCCTTGGTCGGGGCGCCCCCGCACCTTGCCGACAGCCCTTGCATCTGCAGGCCCAGCGCCGCGACCTCGCCCTCCTGGGTCTGTAATTCCGCCTCGGCCACCAGCAGATGCCCCTCCAACTTCTTCCTCTGGTCCTGCAATGCGACGACGCCTTCACGCATCTTGTCCATCTCCTCCTGTCCAGACTTGAGTCGCACCGACAAGGTCTGCAGCTGCGCGTACATGTGCCTGGACGCCTGCAACTTCTGATGTATGGTCTCCTTCTCAGCGCGCAGCCCCTGCACGTAGGCCCCACACTTCCCGTCGCTGACGAACTTGCCAAGCACCGCCAGCTGCTCATCGATAGACTTGAGCCAATGCCGCAGCTCCGTGGTCTCCTCCTCACTGAGGCCCTCGACCATCGCCACGGCGCCAGGGCCCTGCGCGTCCACGGCCATGGCGGCGGCATCCGACGTGGGGGCCGCTGCAGCCCCTTGCGTCTTGAGCCTTCTGACTTCAGACTCGAGCTCCTTGATCTTCGCCATCGCAACCTGGTACTCCTTTTCCTTCTGCCAAGGAGGGTCTCCCCCTTTCCGAAAGGAGGGAGTGGGCGGCTCCACGTGGCACTTGAAGCAGGAAGACTTCCACATGGAGCATAATGCACACTTCTTGGCATCGGAGTGGTTCCACCATGCTTTACCCGTCCTATCATTGATACACGACTTGCACTCCCAGCGCCGCGAATGCTGCTGCCCACGCGCCGCCATGATGAACTGCTGGGAGCTAAAGCCGCCCCTGCGCTGGCAGAGACGGCGAGCGGGCCTCCCGACACGGTCGCAGGACTAAGTGAGGGTGCCCAACCCCCACGGTGGAAGCACGAGAAATCAACTTCTGGCCGCGGACTAGCGGTATCCGTTTGGTCCCCAGGGGAACAAAGCATCTTGAGCCCAAATGGCTACGGAGAAAGAGGAGGAGGATGAGGAGGAGGATTAGTAGGAGGAAGAGGACGAGCAGGAGGAGGAGGAGGAGGAAGAGAGGAGGAGGAGGAGGAGGAGGCGGAAGAGAGGAGGAGGAGGAAGAGAGGAGGAGGAGGAGGAGGAGGAGGAGGAGGAGGAGGAGGAGGAGGAGGAGGTGGAGGAGAGAGCCGGAGGAAAGGCGCGGTGGAGCCACGACGAACGACGACGACGGGAAGACGGGCGACAGTTCCAGCCCGTCCTGAGGACAGGAATGATGCCCTACGCGCTCGTTTCGCAGGGAGGCTGATTCCCTGCGGGGCCTGATCAGTGCTGGGATACCACGCTGGCGCATGGACTTGCTGATAAAAGTTGCCTCTGCGGGCAAGGGCTAGAAAGTTGGACGAACGCGCTGTGGAGCCCACAAGCCCGCGTCACCGCCGCATCTGGAGCGCGGGAGGGGTAAAGGGTGGGGGTCCCGGGGGTTGTGACCCCCCCCTTGGGGGAGCACCCCTCCCTGGGAGAAGCTTTCCCCTTCGATCCCTTGCCTCCCACACGCCTCTAGCTCCCCCTTCAAGGTCGGCGGCACCAGCCGCAAGGCCTTCACAGTAGCAGCTGCCTCAGTGGGCACGATCGGCGGCGAGCGAGGGCGGGAAGTGAGGAGGAGGCCTTCTCAGCAGGCGGCGGGGTTCCTCGGCAGCCCTCGTGCCTTCGGAAAAGTCCTCCGTGCCTTTGGCGGGAGGCCCAGACAAAACTTCTCAAAGGCCGGGGGCGTTCCGCTCCCTCTCGCTTCCCCACGGGCGCGCCGCCGACGGGCGCTGGAAAGCAGGACGACGGGGTTGTGGAGCCCGCGGGCACGTTCGACACGGGCACGGGAAAGAGCGAGGAGGAGGATGAGAAGGAGGAGGAGGAGGAGGACGAGGAGGAGGGGGAGGAGGGGGAGGAGGAGGATCAGCAGGAGGAGGAGCAGGAGGATCTCAGGAGGAGGACGAGGCGGAGGACGAGGAAGGCGGCCGGCCACGGGGCGTCCGCACCCGGCCCCGCGAGTCCGGGGCCCCGCCTGCCGTGGCCTGAGGCCTCCGCGACCCGGCCGGGGCATCCCCCTGGCGGCGCCCTGGCCAGGGCACGCAGGCGTCGGTGCTCCTGGGCACGCGCGTCAGCGCCAGCGCGCGTGCTGTCCATCAAGACCTTTCCATAGTTACGCCGCAGGCGCTGTAGTGATCTTTCGGCGGAGCTGGGAGGCGTGAGCGCACACACACACACAGACACAGACACGGACACGGACACGGACACGGACACGGACACGGACACAGACACAGACACAGACACAGACACAGACACAGACACAGACACAGACACAGACACAGACACAGACACAGACACAGACACAGACACAGACACAGACACAGACACAGACACAGACACACACACACAAACACACACACCGGGCTAACACGCGTCATGAGGATCATCGGATGTTTCACATCCCTGGGACGCAGAAGGACGTACTGGTACTGTGCTTAGGGCGGGGGGACCCCGGATCAGACCGACCCCCCCCTGGGGTCCCGACGGGTCCCTGGGGGGTCCCGTGCACACGCTCGAGCGATGCCAAGATGTGCGCCCCCGATGCTCCTGGCCCACAGGCAAGGCACGGTGGCACGACTCTGGACGCACTCGGTGCCGCGGGGGCCGGCGGAACAGCGCAGGCCCCTGGCGCAACGCCTCCACCCCGAGGGGCCCGCCGCTGCCGGCGCGTGCAGCGCGCCAGCGGCGGCGGCGACTCGGCGGCGGCCGTCGGCCGTCGCCCTCGCGCCGGCTGCGGGCGCTGCCGTCGTCGCCGCCGCCGTCTTGGGGGTCTCTTCGCAGTCCTGGAGGCCTCTTAGGGGCGCCCTGGGTGCCTCTGGTGGGCTTTCTCTGGAGCCTCGCTGTTGGGGGATCTCCTGGGAGCGCATCTCTCGGGGGGGGGCCTCTCGGAGCCTCCTGGGCGCCTCGGAGGCCGTCTTGGGGCAGCCTTGGGCGCCTCGGGTGTGTGACTACCTACCAGACCACCCCAACCCAACCCGAAAACCCGAATTTCGGGTTGGGGGGGGGGTATGGGTTCCACGTGTGTTTTTCCTATGGTTCCCAACCTTCCCCCACTGGAAATCGACTGTCAATCTGAGCCTTCGGGTTGGTTCGGGGTGGTTTGGTGGGTGGTGAGTGTGGTCCCCCCCTTCGAGGAGCCCGAGAGGCGGCGGGCGGCCCCGCGGCGCCTCCTCGCTGCCCGCGAACAGCCGCGCGGGGGGCCCGCCCTCGGGCGTCTCCTGGGGCGCGCGTGCGGGGGGGCCGCTCTCGGTGGGCCCGCCTCCCTCCCGCCATCCCCTGCGCCCTCCTTCCTCCTTCCGCCTTCCTCCTTCCATCTCCTCCTCCCTCCCCCGTCCCACGTCCCCCTCCCCCTCCCCATCCTCCTCAGCTGCTGCTCCTCCTCCTCCTCCTCCTCCTCCTCCTCCTCCCCCTCCTCCCCCTCCTCCCCCTCCTCCCCCTCCTCCTCCTCCTTCTCCCCCTTCTCCTCCTCCTCCTCCTCCTCAGCCCTCCCTGCTCCCACTCGTGCCCCTTGCAGTCGGGCTGCTGAGATAAGGCACGAGGCCCCCTTTCTGGCCCCCAGGAGGCGCCCGCGTACACGAGGCGGGCCAGAGGAACAGGCACACGAGAGGACCGAAGGAGCACCGAGCCCCCGCCGAGCCCAGACCGATCCTTGCTTGAGCGCCTGGACCGACGACCTACCAGACCACCCCAACCCAACCCGAAGACCCGAATTTCGGGTCGGGGGGGGTATGGATTCCATGCGTGTTTTTTTCCTATGTTCCCAGACCCACCCCCCCCCACTGGAAATGGAGGGCGAATTGAGGCCTTCGGGTTGGGTTGGGGCGGCTTGGTAGGTGGTGATTGACTCTCTAGCGGGCCAGCCCTCCCTCTGTCCCTCCCTGTTCCGTCCTCGCGCCCCTTCTTCGGGAGCGGCAAAGAGGGGGGTGCCCAAGAGGGGGGGGTGCAAATCATGACCGACGGCATGTGCGCGGCCCAACGGGGGGGCCAGGGACATAATGAAATAAGAAGAAGCGCCATGAAATCTGGGGAAATATCATGCCCCCCGCCATGATATCCACCCCCCCCTAGTCATCACCCCCCTCTTTCCCGCCCCCGACTTCTGGAGGAGCATCCTGGAGGCCTCGCGCGGCAGCTGGGGACGCAATGCGCGTCGGGCTCACGTCTCACTCGCGTCGGGTTCACGTCGGCCTTGCGTCGGAGCGCCGCCGCGCGAACGTCGACCCATCTCTTACACGGAGGGAACGTGCGGACTGGCTGATGCAACTGCTTCACGCCGCCAGAAACCTCCAGGATTTCCCTCGTAGTGCCTCTTCATCCACCTCCTCGTCTTCACCCTCAACTTCAGGATAGGGGAGACCGCATGGGGGGGAAGCATCAACCTGGAATCGGCGATACACCGCAGATAGATCAACGATGGGCCCCCGAGGGAGAATCCGCGAATTCCTGGGCGGGGTGGGCCATCGGATCCCTATCGACGATCAAGAGGCGGACGGGGATCCATGCAGTAGAAGAAAAGCAAACGCCATAAAGATAAAAACTTTTGGCGCTCCAGGCATATGCTTTAGATCTGCGCTGGATCCCCCTCCCTGGCGCTCGGACGGCGCCAAGGGGGGCCCAGCGGATCCAAGAAATCCGCGCGGAGCGCAAGAAATTTACGTGTATGGCGTGTCTTCGATGCATCCCCCCCTGAGCCCGTCCCCCTACCTTTGCGAGCCGTACTTCTGTCCATATCAACTGCAGTATGGAGTTCCGGGCTCCCTTCCCCAGAAACCCGAGGCGCACTAGATATGGATAAATTGGCCCCCTAGAGGCTCGATTTTTATCCATGTCCAGTGCACCTCGGCCTTGTGGCGCCCCTTCCAAAAAAATCGAAGGCGCACTGGATATGGATATAAATCTTGCCCGCAAGGTACCTTTGCCCCCCTGGCCTTCGTGCCAGATCTCGGGACGCCGCGGCGGCCGGCTGGGACGATCCCGGCACCCCCAGGGCGCTGGCGGCGAGGCGCAGCCGCTGGACCGCACCCCTAGGCTTAGGTCGGGCATGTCTCCCTACAGGCGGATCCTAGGGGGAACAGTGAAACCTAGTCACTGGCCATCGCTCGGACGTCCCTTTCTTGTGTTTTTTCGGTTTCGTGCGTGGTTTTTCGCCAATTAATCAAGGATGCTCCTCGATGGTCCTCGCCGAAGGAGATGCACACGTCCGAGCGATGCCAAGCTACAGGCGGATCCTAGGGGGGACAGTGGAACCTAGTCGAAGACCACTCAAAAGTGGCCAAAGATAGTGAAGCGAAGACGTCCCCCGAATATTCTCTTGCTATTCTGGAGTGTGCCTCCTGTACGTGCTCGACGTCACCCCAGGCCAGAAAACCGCCGAGGCGCCGAGCGCCGCGGGCCGCGAGAGGTCAGAAGCCCGCACACCTTGGCTCCACCACCGCCACCAGGGACCACGAGCGGGGGGAGCCAAGGGGGGGGGCCGCCCTGCTGATGTGGCCCCCCCCCCTCTCGCTCGCGCCGCCCCGCATCCCCAGCTCGGGGAGGCAGCGTGGACCTCCTCGCCAGGAGGTGGCCCCCCTGGCGGTGGTGGTGGTCGTGGTGGTGGTGGTGATGGTGCTGGTGGTGTTGGTGGTGGTGGTGGTGGCGGTGGTGGCGGTGGTGGTCGTGGTGGTGGTCGTGGTGGTGGTGGTGGTGGTGGTCGTCGTGGTGGTGGAGGTGGCGGTGGCGGTGGTGGTGGTGGTGGTGGTCGTGGTGGTGGTGGTCGTGGCGGTGGCGGTGGTGGTCCTGGTGGTGGTGGTGTCGATTTCTCTTCCTCACGAGGTGGTGGTGGTGGTGGTGGTGTGGTGGTGGTGGTGGTGGTCGTGGTGGTGGTGGTGGGTGGTGGTGGCGGGTGGTCGGGTGGTGGTCGTGGTGGTGGTGGTGGTGGTGGTGGTGGTGGTGGTGGTGGTGGTGGTGGTGGTGGTCGTGGGCGGTGGCGGTGGTGGTCCTGGTGGTGGTGGTGTCGATTTCTCTTCCTCACGAGAAGGTGGTGGTGGTGGTGGTGGTGGTGGTGGTGGTGGTGGTGGTCGTGGTGGTGGTGGTGGTGGTGGTGGCGGCGGTGGCGGTGGTGGTCGTGGTGGTGGTCGTGGTGGTGGTCGTGGTGGTGGTGGTGGTCGTGGTGGTGGTGGTGGTGGTGGTGGTGGCGGTGGCGGTGGTGGTCCTGGTGGTGGTCGTGGTGGTGGTGGTCGTGGCGGTGGCGGTGGTGGTCCTGGTGGTGGTGGTGTCGATTCCTCTTCCTCACGAGAAGGTGTTCCGGGCTTCCCGGCGCTGGCCTCGCCGAGAAGAGTGCACACCCTCCGAGGGATGCCGAAGCCGTCGGCGGCCCCATGGGCCGCGGCGGCGGCGAGGGGCCGAAGGTGGGGGGGGCGGCGAGCGCCAGGGGTCTCCTCCGGCTGGCGGTCCGTGCGCTGCTCCGCCTGGCCACGCCTGGGCAACGCGGACGTCATCGACGACCTCGTAGTCACAGAGGTCGTCGTCAACGACGGCGTCGTCGTCGTCGACGGGCGTCGTCGCCGTCGTGGTGGTCGTGGTCGTTGAGGTCTCTGTCGGCAACGTTGTGGTCGTCGTCGTTGTCGTGGCCGTCGTCGAAGGCGTGGTCGTGGTCATGGCTTCCTCCACCTCCTGGTCGTCCGTCCCCTGCTGGTCCCTTCCTCGTCCTGCCTCCCTCCTCCCTCCCGCCCTCCTCTCCTCCTCAACCTCCTGCGAAGTGTGATCCTCATCATGCTTCTCCTTTCTCCTTACCTCGTCATCTTCGGTACTTCCCCTTCGTCCTTGCCCCAAACCTGTTTGTCGTCGTATTCGCTGCCCTCTTCCTCGTCTTCCTCAGCCCTCTCTCTCTCTTACTCTCTCTTACTCTCTCACCTACTCTCACCTCGTCCATATGTCTCATCTCTCATCCCTCTCTCATCATCTCGATCCATCGCAAGTTTCTCATATCCCTCCCACACCACCCTCTTATTCCAATCTCGCTCCCTCTCTCTCTCTCTCTCGCTCGCTGTCTCTCTCCCGATCTCTCTATAACAGACCCTGACACGCAAAAGACAGGTTCGGCAGTCGACAAGTGAGTGGAGTCTCCAAGGTTTGCAGAACCTCAGAGTACCAAGCGCGACAATCACTCGAGTCCAAAACTGCCCTTGGTTAGCGGTATACCCATTCAGAAGAGCGACCCGCCTTATCGATCAGAACGCGGGGGCAATCAAGCAGACAGGAAGAAGCTGAAGGCGAAGGGAGGGGGGCCGAGCGGTCTTGTCTTGGAGCAGGGGTTCGGGGGGAATGGCGAGTTCGTGGCCCTTCGGGCCTGGGGTCCGGTCGGGCATGTCCTCCTGCAGGCGGACTCCGGAGGAAAAGTGAAGAAACATCAGACAGCATTCAAAAATTGTCAAAACTAGTCATGCAATCGTCCCAGACTATGTTTGAACTATTGCCGGGGAGACGTAAGACTCGGTTACGGGGGACTCGGGCTGGCCTGCTGGGGCCATCATGAACATGACGAGACCCGATCTGAAACCTGACGCGAGCTCCCGCTGCAGACATCCCACGAACATCGGACCGTCAAAATACAGGACGCGCTCGTCAGAAAACGTCGGCAAACCCGAGATCCGGCTAACTCGAGTCCTACGTTTCCCCGATATTGTTGAATCTTCCTCCTGTAGGAGGGTCGGCGACTCCGAAGGGTGTGGCTTGCAAAGGGTGCGGCTTGCAGTCGGCACCCCGTGGGGCACCCTGGAGGGTGGGCGGGTGCCCCGATAGAGCTCTCCGCCGCGCCCCGAGGAGGCCCGACGAGGACAGCGTCGTGCCCCCCCGGCCCCAACGGCGCCGATCGCAAACCACACCCCGGCGTAACCACACCCTTTGTAGTTCGGGAGCGGCCAAGAGGGGGGTGTCCAAGAGGGGGGGGTGCAAATCATTTTGGACGCCCGAAATGGGTACCGAAAAAATGGGTACGATGCCCAACAGCAAATGCTGTCCCAAACCAACAGCGGCCGCTGTTGGGCAGGCGGCCTCCTGTCTCGAATGGACACAGGCCGCGGCGGCGTGGACAGCGGATCTTGTTCAAAATGACCAGGAACTGCTGTTGGGCACAGTACCCATTCTTTCAGTACCCATTTCGGGCGTCCAGAATCATGACCGGCGGCATGTGCGCGGCCCAGCGGGGGGGCCAGGGACGTAATGAAATAAGACGAGGCGCCACGAAATCTGGGGAAACATCATGGCCCCCGCCATGATCTCCCCCCCCCCCAGTCATCGCCCCCCTCTCTGCCGCCCCCGACTTGTCCTCGAGCGCGTTCTGGCGAGGAATCCCGGGCGAGCCCGGCCTCGGCGAGGAGCCCCCGGGAGACGCAGAAGCGACGAGCCGGGCTCCAAGGCCGCCCTGCGTCCTCCCTCTTCCCGCTCCCTCGCCCGGTGCGAAGGCACTGGCCCCTCCCGCACGGCATGGTCTTCGTCGTCGGTCCTCGTCGCCGTCTTCGGCGACTGCTCGGGGGCGCCGCTCTGCCGCCCCCCTCGTCATCACCCGCGGCAAAGAGGGGGGTGATGACTAGGGGGGGGGGGGGGGGAAAATCATGGCCCCCGCCATGATATCCCCCCCCCCCTAGTCATCACCCCCCTCTTCTTTGCCGCCCCCTCTTGTAGTCGCCGAGGGGGACCCGCCCGACGCACACCCTGGGGCGGCCTGCGCCGATGCCGCGCGCTCCCGGGGGGGGGGGCCGCCGGCAGGCGGCCCCCCCCGGGGGGCGGCGGGGGCCGGCGGCGGGGAGGGCCGGCAAGCGACGGCCCGCGCAGCTGCGCCGCGCACGGGGCGGCGAGCTTCTGTCGGGCGTGTCCCCCTACAGGGGGAGGGACGACGACAAATGAACAAACAAAAAAAAAATACGCCAGAAATGCACGGAAAAGGTTAACACATACTCCAAAAATGATCCCCAGGCTACTTTTGTAATATATGTTTTGACTCTTTCTGAACATGTGTTAGCTTTCGTCGAAAATCCCCCTGTAGGGGAACACGCCCGACTTAACGGCAAGCACAGGCTGCGGCGCGGGGCACCTCGAGTGCGGCCGGCGCGGCTGTCTTTTGAGCATGGGCCGGCCGTCTCGGCATTCCTGTAGGCCTACCACGGCATTCTCTCAGAACCCAGAAGTGTTCCAACAACGACAACAACACCAACCACCACCACCACCACCACCACCAACAACAACAACAGCAGCAGCAACAGCAACAACAACAATAACAACAACAACAACAACAACAACAACAACAACAACAACAACAACAACAGCAACAACAACACCAACACCAACACCAACACCAACACCAACATCATCAACAACAACAACAGCAACAACAAAAACAACAACAGCAACAAACACAACAAGCACAACAACAACCACAACCACAACCACAACCACAACAACCACAACCACAACCACAACCACAACCACAACCACAACCACAACCACAACAACAACAACAAAACAGTCTCAGCCAGAAACGTTACGATAACATTTCGTGCAGCCCACAACAGGTTCTTAGAACATTATCTGGTGGGCCTACAGACAAGCCAAGACGCTCTGCCACTGCTTGATTCTTGGCACAAGCCGCCCCGCCGGCGACCTGCAAATCTGAGTCTGTGCGTGCTCCGTTTTCCGTGGATGCCACAAGCGCGCCACCGTGTGCGAACGCGTGCAAGTCAGGAACGCCCGGCTCCGTTGCCTTCCGTGCCCGCTGGGTGCCGACGTGCGAGGCGATCGCGCACCGACCGGCCGCCAGCGCAGCTTGTCGTGCACAGGCCGGTCGGGCTTCACGTATTGGCGGGGGCGACGCACGTGGGGAGCAGCGAGGGCTGCAACAGAGAGGGCGTTGAGGGCCCCTAAGAGGCGCCGTCTGGGGCTCAGCAGGGGGCCTCGAGGGCCCGAGAAAGCACCTTTTTTTTATCTCTCCCCCCCCTCATCGACCCCCCAAAATACGCGCCGCCCAAGTCGGGCGCAGCGCCGCGCTTTCCGGGCGAGCCAAGCGTGCGCTGGGGCCCCCACGGCGCTCCCGGAGCGCGCGGCAGCGCGCCGAGCGAAGCGCTGTGGCCGGGCCCCCCGCGCACCCGCCCCCGCGCCACCAGCTCCGCCAGCCTCGGAGCGCGCTCCCGCTGCCCTCCGCGAGGCCACTCCATGGTAACACTGGTAATTGCAACGGAGCGCGGCCGTACAAGCACAGCAAACGCGGTCAACAGAAGGTTGGGCAACGAAGCAACGGTCAGGCAGTCTGACCGGGAAACGCAGCTTTCGAGAAGGTGAGGGTGTGATGGGCCAATTCTCCACCACTAGAACCACAGGTAGGACGGGGGAGAAGGGAGGATGGGGAGGTCCTCCTCCTCCTCCTCCTCCTCCTCCTCCTCTTCCTCCTCCCTCTCCTCCTCCTCCTCCTCCTCCTCCTCCCCCTCCTCCTCCTCCTCCTCCTCCTCCTCCTCCTGCATATGGCAGTGGTGGTGGAAAATCGGCCCTTCAAGGGCGGTCGCTGGCACGCGTCCGCGCTGGAGCCTACGACACTCGCTGCGGACGCGGGGTGGGGCAGTCGCCCCATGCTGGGGAGCCACCTCTCGCCAGCGGCCTCCACCGATCGGGCTCCGAGAGGCAGGGCAGCAGGAGTGCAGCACCCCTCTCCACGATGCAGCCACCAAGGGCATTTACGAAGCATAGTGGGCACACTGCCCCCACCAGTCCACCCCATGCAAAGGCACAGTGGTGCAGGGCTCGCCGTTTGCGAATTGCTTCTGCGAGGGCGGGCAAAATATAAGTGTGGGCAGGGCCTCCTGCATCGAGGGGCGATCCTCCTTCAACAGCTGGTACAACGGTGCTCTTTGCCTGTCCAACTAGGGGAGTGGGAGGACGCAAAAGGGCGGGGGGAAGTGGGGCGGGGAACCTTGGACAACTGACCGAAAAACTCACGTGAGGGGGGCCAGCTGGCCGGAACCCTCCCTGCACTGTCACGAACTCCACATGCTCTTGTAAGGCTAGTGGGCAATATGCAACGGACCTGTGATCAACGTCGTGCTTCCTAGCGACCTCCTTTGCTAGAAAATCCGCCATTCAATTGCCGAGGATGCGATATCGGTCAGAATCGCTGACCGCATCTTCAACATTGCGGTGCGCTTTAACATGAGAGAGCGACAACCATGGCCCTGGCGCGGCATGCACCGACACCCTCCAATGATGACCACAGAGAGTGGTACCCTTCAGGCTAAGGGCCAGCTGCGAAACGCCTCGGAGAAGAGCTTTGCAGTCCACCGCAACCTCTGGAGACCGCTCAAGATTAGAATGGAGCCCTGCCAGCCTGCCATTGCAAGTCCAGAGTGCCCACACTGGACAGCGTGCTGAGGCAGCACGCGGGGTTAAAGGGACAAAACAGCGCGCAGAATATTGCCATCATCGTCTATCTGGCACGCTGCCAGGCCCCTCCGCTCCAGCAGATCTAGCCCTGGGTTGAGGCACGAGCCATCTACAATGGTGGGCTTGCTGGGGTCAAACTTGAATTTGTCACAAAATCACTGCCAATTTCCGGGGGGAAAAACAATCCACCACCGGAGGGTGAACATCAGGGGCCGCCAACCACAGGTGCGCGAAAAGTGGCTGACTGTGATTTGCTGCAATCGCGCGCTCAACTAATTTCTCGAACTCCAGGTCTCGAAAGGTTGCGCAACGGGGGCACTCCCACAGACAATGGAAAGGAGTGACCCTAAAGTCATTACTGCAGTGGGGGCGCAGCGTGGGATCATCATATCCCCGCTTAGCCGATATGGTGGATGTGACTAAACAGTCTCCTAGAAGACCATGCAAACATGTCACATCTCGATTGCTCAGTTTGTACTTGCCTGCTTCAACACCTGACAAATCTGGATCCTGCACAAAACCTGAGCGAGCAGCTCTTGCCCATAGGGGTGGGGGTCAGCACCAAGATTGAATGCAACCGCATGCTCTCATTAAGAAGGAGCGAAGCCAATGGGGGGAAACTACATCAGGGAGTGAACCTGCCCCTCAGGGCTCACAAGCTGGGCAGCATCTCGTAGCATCTCGAGACGCCCATCCCGCCAGCTCCACCCACTACAAAATCTCGGTGAGTAGCCCTCGGGATTTACCCAGCCAGGACTTGGCGGTGGTGTTCCTGAGGTGATCGCGCGCCTTCACTAAAGCATTATGACATTTCTTTGCTGAACAGATGTCGGCATGTCTGCGCTAGAGGGGCGAGGTGCCCGACAGCATCCACCATTCCTGGAAATACCGAGTCAAAATACTTGCGCCCAGATCCACGGGGCCTGGATCTGGAGCAAATGCCCACCATAGATCAACGTTGGCATCCGTGGCAGGGTGCCCACACAGACTTCGAGCATGCTGGCGGAGTCGCACTCAGAAGGTGTATACCCTTGAACCGTGCCTCCGAAAGCAAGACCTGACTGGACAGACGCCTGGAAGAAACGATGCTTGATGCTCTTACCCTTGCTGGTGCCTGTGCTCAGCTCGATCGATCGGATCGTTTTTACGCGGCCTCGTGCTTTGGCCCACTTTCGTCTCATAGTGCTCCCAAACAGCTCCGCAGGCAGACATTTCCGAGCCACATTCAGCAACTTGGCCGGCGAGGCTGTGGAGCAAACCTTTCGGAGGGCGAGGGAGAGGTTGAGCTTCTCTAGGCCCTCATACACGCGGGTGGCGAGCCCGACCAGGATACTGACACAGCCCTCGATGAAAGCTGTTCAGCAGGAGAGCCCCATATCCTCTACATATATCGTCGTGCCAACAGGCTCCCGGGCCTGCCACGCGCCTAAAACCTCGAAACCCTAGACCAACGGGATGAGGTCGGCCTTCGCCTCGAAAGTGGGGCTGTAGAAGAGCCGCTATGATGCCTTCCCCTGGCCACATCCTGGCACCCAAGGTGCCCTCTGTGAAAATGCGCCTGCGCCATGGACACGATCGAGCAATCTGAACTATGACGGATGCACCACAGAAGTCGTGCACCACCACACTGCTCAGCTAAACCTTTATAAAACATATGCTTATAGAACTGCATGACAGGCCCCTCAATGCCCCTTTCCTTTGCTTGTCCCTCATCTTCCATCCTCCGCTTGTCACCACAGAAGATGCTGATGATGAGGAGGAGGAGGGGGATGATGAGGATGATGATGATGCAGCTGCTACTTACGCAGGACGAAAGATTTTCCTCTTGAGGTGCAAATGGCGATGATAATATGGAAATTAATGATCGAACCCCCTTCCACCGTAGAATCTCAACACGGGCAGGTTCCGGGGTCCGCGGATCCGATTTCCTCCGGTTCCCCGTTTCAAAACGGGGTAGGAATCAGATCCGGTGTAAAAAAAAGCCGAATACGGATCCAACAAATCCTAAATCGGATCCGCGCGGACGGAAATCGGATCCGCCGAAACAAACACCAGAGCCACATTTGGATCCACGCGAACTTCATGGCATCCGACGGCGGCTATCTCACACGCGTCTGCTCAAGACCTCAAGCCGTCGTTCCGGGCCCAAGAGGAAAGAGCTTTCGTCCTGGGGGTGTAATGCTGATGATGATGATGCTGATGATGATGCTGATGATAATGGTGATGACGACGATGACGTTAATGATCCCTGTGGGGCTCCCCATGACCGCTCGTGCCCTGCGCGCCTGCGACGGCCACTGCACACGCCTCCCCACAGACGCAAGGCTCGTCCTGGCAGCGGCAGCGGTTTCGTTTTAGTACCGCCTGTGGGCTGGGACCGTCAGCTCTCGAACGTCCCCCGAATGTGGTCGCCCACTCCAGGCTCAAGCGCCTGCCCAAGACCAAGCTTCGCATCGCGTCGGCTCTGTGTGTCTCTCTCTCTCTCTCTCTCTCTCTCTCTCTCCCTCCCTCCCTCCCTCCCTCCCTCCCTCCTTCTCTCTCTCTCTCAGGAGTAGGTCGGTCATGTCCTCCTACAGGCGGATTTTGGAAGAGCAAGGAAAAATAACCAACACATCAAACAATAGTCAAAAGAGCACCAAAAGAAGTCCTCAGAGCATGACTTAATATTCTTGACCACCCCTCTGGTAGATGGACTTGCCCGACATACTGTCAGGAAGATAGAACTCTCTGGAGGTCCCCCGACGCTGTCGGAGGTCCGCGAAGATCCTGAAGTCCCCAGAGACCCGCCAGGGAACGAAGAAGCACAGACAGTTCGATCCTCCTCTATGGAGCCGAATGGTAGAGAAGGGCCTCATCTCGTCATTCTTTGGTGGAAGCGACGAGGGCAAAGGAGAAGGGGGATGGATGAGGGCGAACGAGATGGGAGAGTGGAGGTCTCCCAAATCGGGACCGAGTGAATTGCGTCGGAGGGTCGCACTGCATCACCGATGCACCGCCGATGCATCAACGTCGTCGGCGATTCATCGGCGACGTCGGCGTGGAGAACATCGGGCTCTGCATCGAGCCCCATCGCCAATGCATCGTTGATGCGGCGCCCGACCTCGTCCACTTCGACACCATGAGGGAGGCCTGGAAGGAGAGGGCAGCTCACGCGAAGGACGGGGAGGAGGGAGGGGCAACGGCAACCAGAGGGGAGGAAGCACGAGGGACGAGCACGGCGCATACCCAAAACCTCCTTGCCATCGCTCGGACGTCCATTCCCCGACTTCGTGCGTGGCTGGTTTCGTGCGTGTCTTTCTTGTTCTTGGCTGGTTTCGTGCGTGTCTTTCTTGTTCTTCTGCTCAAGATGGCTCGACCCGCTCCAAGATGGTCCAGATGTTCTTGCGCTGGCCTCGCCGAGAAACATGCACACGTCGAAGCGATGCCAAACCTCCATGCCGCGCCCCCGAAGACGGCTGCGTGGGCGAGCGGGGGGTGGGCGCGAGGGACGGGCGGCTCGGTGGCCGCCTGCGCGGCCGCCGGGGCGGCATCTGGGCAGCGCCTGCCGAAGCGGTGATGAGACAACCGTCGTCGTCGCCGTCGCCGTCTTCGTCGTCGCGCCGTCGTCATCACAGTCACCGGTCCCCGTCGCTGCCGCCGCCGCCGCAATCACCTTCGCTGTCACCGTCGCCATCGCCGTCGCCGCCGCCGCCGCCGCCGTCGTCGTCGTCGACGCCGTTGCCTTGCCATCCGCCGCCCGGTTCTTCTTCCTCTTGCCCAGTAGATGCTCGCGGGCCCCCAGGGACCTAAGGAGCCCCGTGTTCTGGAAGCCTCCAGGAAGGACGTCCACGCTCGCGTCCTCCCCGTCCTCCTCACCCTTCGCCGCTGCTGCGGCGCCCCCTCCAGCCCCCATACCCCGCCCCCCAACACAGCGAACCTTTCGCAAACGCCCGCTGCGTCCTTCCTCCTGCTCACTCTCCCCACATCCCTCGTCTAACCGACCGCCGCAGGAGACCGACCTTAGGGAAACAATGACTGCCATAAACATTAAAACTATGAGGTCCGCGCGGATTTCTCGGATCGGCGTTGGACTCCCCTCCATGGCGCGCTCCGCGCGCCAGGGGCGGCGCCAGAAGCGCCGCCAGGGGGGGCCAGCGCCGAACCGAGGAATCCGCGAGGATCTTCGAGTTTTTATGTTTCTGTCATTGTTCCTTCCCCTAACTCTTCCTGTTCCCCCCACATGCCCTAACCGGCCGCCGCAGGAGACCTACCTGATAACCGAGAATGACATTGGAAGGCCGACCCCAGCTCCATGTCCCCATGGTCGCGCGTCACATGATGTACGCTCAAGGCCACACCCCGATCGTCTGCACACAAGGGCACACGGCAGCCTTCCGCGATAGCTCTTCAGCGCCAACGCGGCACGACGCCGCAGAAGAAAAGGGCGCCTGCCCGCGAACCCACGCCAAAACAGCCACCTCCAGACCCCCGACGTCGTGATTCTTCCACAACGTGGACACTCCCCGAGGTCTGGACACCTTGTCCAAAACCGGTCGTTCATGCTGGGCTGTTTCTGAACGGCCCCTTGGCGCTGTGAGAGCCCCCGGGTGGCTGAGAGTGGCCAGAAACCTGCCGTCGTGAGTGATCTTGCTTCGCGACGCGAAGAAGTCAGGCACTTACGCGATAACGCTCGTGCAGCCGATCATTTCTTGCGCTTCGCCTGGCAGCAAGATCAAAGAGGACGGCCTCGAGGACACGGAGGGGCAGCGCCAGCTGCAAGTGAAACTCAACTGGCCTGCCACACGAAACATACACGCGTGGTTAGACTCCGCCCGATCACGGGCTCCGCGCTGGGAGGACGTGGCAGTACTGTCGGCCCCGCAAGGTCGGCCGGCAGTTAGCGCGTGCTGGCCTTGCGCCCTCTGTGTGCCTGTGCCCCACTCACCCAGCTCCCGCCGCCGGCTGCTCTTCTCGTTGCAGCCTTCCCTTCTCCTCCTCCCGCTCGTGGTCGTCCTCCTGCTGCCCCTTACTCCTGTCAGCGTCATCCACGCCCCGCTCGTCCTGCTGCTGCTGCTGCTGCTGCTGCTGCTGCTCCTCTTGCGTTACCTGCAGCTCCTTCTAATCCTTCTCCTCCTCCTGCAGTTGCTGCTGCTTCAGCTGCAACTCCTCCTGCTCTGTCTGCTGACTTCTCCTCCTCCTCCACCTGCTGCCCCCCCCCTCCTGCCCCCCCCGTCTGCTCCCCTCACACCTCCGCATGCGTAACACCTAAGTGGGAATGGCTTCGCCTCCGCTTGGGAGTATTCTGACATGTTCTCTCCGCCCACCGTGGCTCTGCCTCACCGGCCTCCATGCCGCAAAGACTCCAGCAGTGGCCACGGGGCCCTCCAGGACGATCAGCGGCATCGGTGCTACAGTCGGGATTGATTGGACAGGACACGCGATAGGACGTAAGACCCTTCCGAGGGCCACACTGCCATAGGAATGTAGGAGGCACGGGTCGCGACACACAGGGCACAAGGGTACCCTTGATTGGCAGGGTCGACCTACTAATCGATCTCGACTGCAATCTTCTCCTAAGACGGGGACGATGACGACGGCGGCGGCCAAAGCGGTGGCCGCAACAGCGACGGCGGCGGCGGCGCGCGGCGGCGCGCGGCGGCGCGCGGCGGCGGCGGCGGGGCAGCGGCGGCGACGACGACGCCGACGAGCAGCGCGGCACCCGCCGGCACGCTCCGCACCGCGAGCTCGATCCGCGCGCCCGGCGGGGCCTGCCCGATCTCCTCGCGCAGCACCGCGCCCACCTGCGCCGCACTCTGTGGGCGGGCGGGCCGTCGCTCGTCGGCTGCCGCCGGCGCCCGTGAACTGGGGCGACGATGAAGACAAGCGCACATGTGGACGCCCGAAATGGGCACGGAAAGAATGAACAGGAACTGCTGTTGGGCATTGTACCCATTCTTTCCGTACCCATGTCGGGCGTCCAAAGCACAGGGGGGACCGATCAAAGATGCAATATTCGGCCGCTGGGGAAGATTCTGGAGCGGACGATCAGATCCGCCACCGTCTATGAAGCACGAAGTGGACTGGCCCCAGGCTCGTACAATTTGAATGGTTGAGGGTTGTGCAACACGTGTACAACGCACAGATCCTGCATGCGTTCCTGGAGTGTTACGCGTGAGCCTCGTGGACGCCCCTGCCGCCTACAACGATCAGGACGTCACAAGAAGTTCCCAGTGAAGCCGCAAGACTCTCCAAGAGGGTCGCAAGACGGCACAGAATAGCCTCAAGACGGACCCAGACGCCCCAAGAAGGCTCCAAGACGGCCCAACAAGCCCCAACAACGCACCAAGAGGCAACAAATCTGCGTTTTCGAAATGGTGACTGAAAAAATTTAGATTCTCGCTGATTCGGGCTTCCAGCGCTCCAGGACAGCCCAAGAGGCACACAAGATCGCCTGAAGACGGCCCAAAGGCGCCGAGGCCCCCAGACGGCCCAAGAGAGCTCAAGGCGGACCCAAGAGGGCTCCTAGAGGGGGGACCCGAACTGACACTCCGAAACCTTCCCTGAAAGACCCTCGCGATGCTCCGAGATGCACAGAATATGCCTCCGCGAAGCCCCCGATGTGCCTTCCCAAGAGCCCCCAGGAGGCCTCGAAGAGACCTCTTGTCTACGACCCAAACACGGCGGCGGAACGGGGTGACGGCCCTTAGGTAATGTGGGCACGATGTATATCCAAATCGACTGCATCTTGGAGTGTCGGACTCACTTTCCCAGACACCTGGGGCGCAGCGGATATGAATAACAATCTGCCCCCCAGAGGCTAGACATTGATGTGTACACACATCTATATATACATACATATATATAACTATAGCGTGTACATACACATTGTATGTATACAAACATAATGTTATACTCATACAGCGAATACCTACCTCCGCTACCATGCCTTCAACAAATACAGTGCGGGCGCGGACGCAAGAAACCCTCGCACAAAAAACTCGCAAGAAACCCCACCCTGAGAACCTGCGCGCGAAGTACACTTGAAGGGAAACCCGGAGCACCCTGAACGCGGCAGCTCCTTCAACGGCTGCGGGAAGTCACCGCGCAGCGCGAGGAGCGAAGAAACCCAGGATACCCTGACGAAAAGCATATGGTTTCTTGATGCGCGCCCCCACTGTAGTGGAGTGCCCCAAGAATCATGTAGCCCTGAGAGGTAGAGAGCTGAATGGATCGTCAGGGCCTGGACCCAGAGTCTCCCAGCTGCTCCTGGGAGCTCCTGGAAACTCCTGGGAGCTCCTGGGAACTCTTGGGAGCTCTTGGCAGATGCTCAGCCGGCCTCAGGCGACATCACGAGCCCTCGAGAGCGTCTCCAAAACCTCATCAGATTGCTACACAGGTCCCCAGAACGGTTAAAGACAACTTCAAGAGGCCCCCAAGAGCATTCGCAAGAAAGCCCCAAGAAGCAACAAATCGTCTCAGTCCGATGGGAAAACGCACATTTTCAGTAAATTCGCTTTTTTCGCCTCCTGGCGATCGAGAAAGTCCAGGAGTCTTCCAAGATCGCTCCAAGAGACACCGAAGATCGTCCCAAAACGGCTCAAGAGGGTCGAATAGGGACTCCAAAACGGCCAGGGGCCCCGAGAAAGCCCAAGACGCTCCCAAGACAGCCTAAGATAGCCCCAAGACACCCCAAACAGAGGCTCCAGTGGGGAAATACGTATGTCATTTTCAGCGTGCGGCCCCAAGACGCTCCAAAGGCGCTTCCAAGAAAGCCCGAGGAAACCCGAAGAGGCCCCCAAGAGGCCCCCAGGAAGCAGCACGAGGCTTCAAAGAGGCCCCCAAGAAGGTCCCAAGAGGCATCAAAACTGCCCCCCAGAGGCCCCGAGAGCCCTCCGAAGAGACCCCAAAGACGCATCCATTAGGACTCTGACCCTGGAACGAAGCAGGATAACGAGATGGGGTGAGGGCCACTAGGTACATAGAAAACTGGCCTGACACAACTCTGGGTCCGTGCGGGGAGCCTGAGTCCGACCAGGGCGCCCCAGGAGGGCCCAAGACGGCCCCAGACGGCCCCAAGACGCCCCTGGCGGGACAAAGGAGGACTCAGGAGGGACCGACGAAAAGCGCCCAGACGGCCACGATGGGCCCAAGCCGGCCCAAGATGGGCCCAAGACGGTCCAAGACGGACACTCGCCTGCCTGCTGGGCTCCCGAGATTGCCCAGGGGGCTTGAGACGACTCCCGCCAGGCCCCCGGGAGGCACAAATGATGGGTGTTCCTTCGGTTTGGGTGGATTTTTCGCATACTCTCTTCTCGCTCTCCAGAGAGCCAGAGACGGCCGAAGAGGACCGCGAGAGCGCTCTAAGATAGCTCCGATGGCGTCGGAGAAAGGAGTGGATGAGATCGGCGGCGAGCGAGGGGGGAAGTGAAAAGGAGAAGGCATTCTCAGAAGGCTCGGAAATCCCCCAAACTTCAGAGAAGTGTTCTAAGCCTTCCCCGAAAACAAAAAAGCCTCTCAGAAGGCGCGAGGGCTTCTGAGAAGTCCCCCCACCTTCTGAGAAGGCCTTCTCCTTCTCACGTCCCCCCCTCGCTCGCCGCCGATGAGAACACAGACCCTGTTCGACGCGTCGACGCAGAAAGGTGGCGCTTCCCCGCCACCTTCCTGCACCCCCTCACGCCAGAGAGGAGCCCTCTCCTGCCGCCTCCGCTGCGCGCGCCTGCCTGCGCGCTGCCCGCGCTACGTACGGCATGGGTCCGCGTCGTGACACACCACGTGAGCGACGATCAAAAACAGGGCTTACGCGAGATGGCACGGCGACCTTGCGACGCAGCCGACGCGGGCCGCCGGCGCGGCGCGCTGCATTGGAGACGAGGGCGCTTACGCGCGACCTTACGCGGGCAGCTTACGCGCCAACGTCGGCGCAGACGACCCCGTTTCTTGTGTCGCTCACGTGGATGTTTCGACCTCGAATGATCGGCGGCTTTCAGATCGACAGATCGTTCCGTGTCGCCCGACCCTGGGCCGCTGGGCGACGCTCCACCCTGAGCGCCCAGGGCGGGGTCGCCGCCGGGTCGACACGACGCGGACGTGCCGTACGCACGCTGCTGGGCTCCCGTCTGGGTGCAGCTGATGCTCTCTGTTTACCAGCCTCGAACGTATCCCTATCCCGAAGATTGACACGCCAAAAGGCGATGACAATCTTAGGGATTCGCCCTCAAACAATAAGGGAGTCCCTAAGATTGGCATCGTGATGAGGAGGTGCCCAGCATAGGGATAGGGATATGTTCCAGGCTGGTAATCTGTGGGTCCCAGGCGCCTTGGAGCAGACCCTTGGGGGCGTCCGAGAGGGGGCCGTCCCGGTTCAGGAGGGGGGTTCGCAAGCCATGGCCCGAGGCGTGCGCGAGGCACAGGCGGGGGCCCAAGGGCCGTGAGGACACAAGAGAAGAGGGGGCCACGGAATCTGGGGAGATGTCATACCCCTGGCCATGACATCCCCCACCTCGGGCGTCTACTGACCCGGGTCAGTTCAAACCCGGGCCGGGCCACTCAGGTCTTACAGGATCCTGCAGGATCCTGCACGCTGGCCTGGGTCAGTGCGGCCGTGGCTCTGCGCTCTGCGTGGCCCCCGCTTGACCCTCAACTCAAGACTTCCGAGACCAGTCACCGCAACGCTCCCGGCCGCCCCCGACAGAGGTCGCTCCAAGGCTGGAGCGCCCGCGCGGGCGTCGCCGCGTGCGCCGAGGGCGTCCGCCGACGGCCGCCGTCGACGTCGCCGCCAACGTCGCGGCCGCCGCCGCCGCCGCCGCCGCCGCCTATCGCCGCGGCCGCGCTCGCACTGCCGCCGTCGCTGCCGCGGTCGCCGTGCCTGTCGTCGCCGCCGACGCTGCGGCCGCCGTCGCCGCCCGTCGCCACCGCCGCCGCCGCCGCCGCCGCCACGGCCCGCGAGCGAGGCGCATCCCCCTCGCCGCCCGCGGCCGCCGGCCTCGCCGCTCACCATGAAGGCGGGGATCGGCGGCGGGGTGGCCCCGAAGAGGCCCATGCGGAACGCGGGCCTCGACGGACCTGCGGCGCGGCCAGGGCTGCCGCGGCCGGGGCGCCCGCGGGCGCGCGGGGCGGGGCTCTCCGCCGCTGCTCCCGCGCTGACGTGGCAGCGACGCTGGCCGAAGCGATCGCCGCGTCTGCTCCGCTCCGCCTCGGGCTCGAGCTGGCGGCCTCAAAGTCGAGTCCATTTCCTGTCCTCCTCCTCCTCCTCCGTCTCCTCCTCCTCCTCCGTCTCCTCCCTCCCTCCCTCCCCCCCCCCCCCCCTCCATCCTTCCACCCCCCCTCCCCTTCGTCCCACGCGCCCTCCCATGCCTGCACCCCCCATCCCTGCCTCCGCAAGCTCCCTCATCTCTCTGCGGTGCCAACTCCGCCCTCCCGTCCTCGTCCTCCCCTCCCGCGTCACGGCTCCGTTGAAGGGGCCCAGGGACACACAAATGAATACACACAAATCCCAAGTATCCCAAAATTGTCCCATATGTTTAGGATGTTCGTTTTCCCCCCCACTTCCCAAATTGTCTTATATGATTTCTGGGGAATCGGCGATTACTCCTGTCTGTGTTTTTTTGTGACCCTCCTGCTCCGTGTTCCGTGCTCCCATCTATCCGTTCCCGGCTCCCTGCCCCCTTTTCGTCCCCTCGCTACTCCCTCAGCTCCTCCAAATCCTCCCGGGGGGAACAAGGGCTCCTAAGTTCGCGCTTCGCGCTGCGCGAAGCGCGAATAACTTCGCGCTCTCGCGCCGCCCCCCAAGGGGGAGAAGAGGAGGACGAGGAGGAGGGGGAGGAGGAAGGAGGACGGCGAAGCGCGAAGCGCGAATAACTTCGCGCCCTCCTGGGAGCCCTTGGGGAAGCACCGAGAGCTGTGCGCTGCAAGTCGGACACTGGCCACGAAGGAAGCCGGGTCCAGGCTCAGTGCCAAGCCTCGGGAGACATCTCCTCGGCACATCTTGGCAGCGCGCACATAGGGGTGGAGGGATGGGGGGAAGGCTTCTTGGAAGGAAGCTGCCTCGCAGAAGGCGCTGGCCGTACATCTACAGAGAAGGAACGCGCTTTCTAAGAAGCAGGGGTGCTTCTAAGAAGCCCTCACCCCTCCTCCTACCCCCGTCTGCGAAATACAATCAGCCCAACCGCCCGATCACCAACAAAAGAAGAACGCCGCAAGCTTGTCGTGACCGTCATCTGGAAGGTCGTTGATGACGATCGCCACCTCGCCAAGCCGATCCCTCTCTTCGGAGGAGAGCAAGTTTAGAGAACGGCGGCGGGACAATTGCAGCCCTTCTGTCGGCCCAAATCCACTGAATCCCCAGGCCACTCCCAAAGTCCATCCCTACCCATTCTTCGATGCGGATCCAGCCGTAGCGACGAACAACCTCCAGAGGACTCCTTCCTTCCTTCATAATATGTATCTCCCATGCGTGTGTATATATATATATATATATACATACATATACATATATACACACGCTACACCTACACATGCGTGCGTGTGTGCGTGTGTGTGTGTTGTGTGTGTTGTGTGTGTGTATGTGTGTGTGTGTTCGTGCGTGCGTGCGTGCGTGCGTGCGTGCGTGCGTGCGTGCGTGCGTGCGTGCGTGCGTGCGTGCGTGCGTGCGTGCGTGTGTGTGTGTGTGTGTGTGTGTGTGTGTGCGTCTCTCTCTCAGTCTGCTTCCTCTGCAGAGCGCCGCTGCCGCGCTACCCTGTGCGCGCAGGGCATCGGGGACCTGCGGAGCAGAAGAGCCGAGGGGGGCAAGGGAAGACTGCGCGGATGCACGGGGCAGCTGGGGACCCAGCGCGCCAAACACGCGGGACGGGGCGGGGGGGGGGGCGCAGAACTGCGACGAAAAAGGGACAGACGTTGGGCGGGTGAGGGGGGGGCGCAAAACTGCGACGGAAGAGGGACAGACGTTGGGCGGGGAGGGGGGGGGGAAGGAGGCGGGACGGGGGGAGGGCAAGGGGAGGCAGGCCCGGGCGCAGCACGTTTCGGCACGCGCGCCTCCAGGTCCCTGCAGAAAACAGGCGCCGCGGAGGGCCCCCCCCGCCGCAACCTGAAGCGTGATCCGCGGAGCGCATCGCCAGGCGCTCGCATGGGACGCAGAAGAAAGGAGGCGAGCGGCTGATGCGCTGACAGTGATCGTCGAGATTCGCCTGGATAGCCTCGTGGAGAGGGTCTTCAGGGGGGAGGTGGTGGAGACGCCTAGTGGGTGGCGTCCCAAGCGGACTGGGCTCGGGGAGCACCGTGCGACACAGCGCGACACGGCGCTTGCACGAGGCCCGTGGCGCTCTCTCGGAGCGCGGAGATGCTAGTGCGGAGATCCGACTCGCGGGCGGGTTGGCGGTCCGCCGCATAGAAGTGAGTGAACGCGCCGCGCCCGTCGGGGGGTGGCCGACTGCCCCTGGCGGGGTTCCCGTATCCCTGAGTGGGAAACGAAGTCACTGGCCAGACCGCGGGTCCCATGTCGGAGAGGGGCGCGTGCCCGGCGGCAGGAGGCGCGGCGGGCGGCTTTGGGCGGCGTCTCCTTGCCTCGCCCCCGCGTGAGCTCCCCGATAGGTCAGGCGCGACTCTCGAATGTCTGGTCGCGCGCCTTGAAACTGCCTCGGACCACAGGGGCGCCGCCAATGATCGTGCCAGACCTGCTTAGTCACTCACTGGCTCCATCGGCTGGCCTTTGATGTGATCATTGCCTTCGTCCTTGCGGGGTGCATCGGGCTCGTCTGCGTCCTGCTCGTCCTCGCCGTTGCCCCCGGGTGCTGCCACTTCCAGCAGCTTCCCCATTGCCTCCTCAAGGTCAACGCCGCCGACGCGTCCATTGTCAGCTCCTGGGCCACAAGGGTCGCCGCCGACTCGGTCGAGCGCATGATGGCCTGAGGCTGCTGGCCGAGGTGGCAGTGCCCTGCTCGGGAACTGTCACCGAGTGCTCGATGATGTTCGGGTGGCCGCTCCCGCGTGACCTCGAGAGCTTGGTAGGCCTCGACTAAGGCGTCGATTGCGCGGTCAATGTCAGAGTCCTCGGTGCCAGAACCTCGGATGTACAGTTGCGCTCCATTGTGTCCTGGAGCTCTCTCCGCTGCACGGGCTGCGCATCGTTTCATGCGAGGTGGCCTCCGGGCTCCGCCGAACGGCGCTCGGCTGCAAACATAGCTGCGAAGTAAGTCTAGACAAACGCTGCGCAATATAAATCGCCGTTCTCGGCAGACATCTGCGCGGGGCGAGGAAGGCGAGGCCGGCGAAAATACCACCTCGGCCCCAACTTTGCGCACCGTCGATGCGCGGGCGCAAGTTCTTATCCCTGCATGCCTTGCGGCATCAAAGCGCGAGGGCGGCGAGCGAAGAGTTCGATCCGCTTTTGATGAAACGCACCGTCGCAAGAATCGGCGCCGGGGCGTGGAGTCGGGGCGGGGGCGCGGCCGCGGGCCACCGTGTCGCGACCGGGCCGACGTGGTTCACCGGCGTCGTGCTCCCGATCGCATTTTCGAGCTGCGATCCCCTCGCCGACGCGCGCGGGCGCCCTCGCGCTCGCGCGCGCCCGCCCCGCGGCAGGAGCTCTGGCTCTGGCGTGCACGCCCTGGAACTTGGATCTCGGGCCCTCGAAACCCCGGGCCTCCAAGCCGAGCTCGCCGCGGAAGAGCGCGACGGCCCCGCGGTGTTCAGCGCCCCGCGGGCGGTCCTGCAAAACATCCACGATCTCCTTCTGAAGCCGTTCCCTGACTTTCCAGGGGGGCCGCCGTCGGTCGTCGTCGAGTCGCCCGCGGGCGCCGCCAGCGTTCGCGGCGACGCATCTCCTCGAGCGTCGTCGGTCACATTTGCGGGGCGAGGAACCGGGGGGGGGCGCGGGGGCGGGGGGGCGCAGGGGGGGGGGATTGCGAGGATAGCGGGAAGGATGAGCATCAGCAGAGGGGTGGGGGATCAGAAGTTAGAGAACGAAGGGGAAGAGAGAAACACAATCGATTCTCGATTTTCCTAGCCAAGGAAGGGAAGGCGGCTGAGGAGAGAGAGAGAGAGAGAGAGAGAGAGAGAGAGAGAGAGAGAGAAAAAGAGAGAGAGAGAGAGAGAGAGAGAGAGAGAGAGAGAGAGAGAGAGAGAGCGGCGGATCCGAAGTCGTCCCAACACGAGGGCCCCCGCCGACTTGCAACAGAAAAATCAAGTAAGATGAGGACGCGCGCGATTGGAAAGGGGCGGCGGCGATAAATGCAGCGCGACACCTCGGGCGCATGGTAGTCCAATGCCAACGCTGGGGCGGCGTGGCTTGCGGCTTCCGCGACTTGCGACTCCAATGGCCGACGACTAACCTTGGGCGGCACCCCCCCTAGGTCCGCGGCGAAAAGGGCCGCGGGCACGTGCTCGTAACTGCGTGGCGTGCCCCATCCAAGATTGGCAACGAATAGCACAGCTTCTGCTTCAAGATGACGGTGCTCGATGGCGCCGTCGCGCGCTAGTCGAGATGCGGCGCGTCTGCAAGGCGCCCCCGCGCCGCCGCGCGCATCTTCTGACGGGGGGTCACCTGCCAGATGAATCCCACCGCGCGGCCAACGTGCATCTTTCGCGCGATTGTGAAGCTTCGCATGCGCTGACATCAGAAGAAGAACCCCGCGGGGGCCCCCGGGCAAGTTTCGTTGCGAGCAGCGCTGCAGCGAACAGGTCGCGCCAAAGAAAATGCTCGCCCGCCTTCTGCTCTCTCTAGATGTGGCCCTGATGTGCTGGGCGTCGTCGGCGTCGAGCAGACCGCCCTTCGCGCCCTCTATCGCACCGCCGAGCTTGCCCCGGAGAGATTCGAGCGCGCCCTCGGACTTGCGACCGCGCCGGGGGCCGCCGCGAAAACTCCGCGCGGCGACCTCCCATCAACTCGACTACCACCCCCCAATGATTTTGAAGATGTGCTTGCGTTCCCCTGCCGTGGACCGACAGTCAGAAACAACTGCGCTGATATGCTCAAGACTCCCCGCTGAGTGCCAAACGCTCGCAAGCGTGAGCACGTCGCAAAAGTGGGCGCAGGTTGGTCCTTCGCCCCCCTTGCACTTGTGGCCCCATTTTTGAACGGATCCATGCTTTTGAGGGAGCGTAATACAAGTGCGTCGTCGGCGCGGAGGGAACCGCCCAAGTGCCCGCGGCGCCGACGAGCCCGCCCTGACAGTTGCGGCTGCCATCTTCGCGGGCGCTCGATTCTCGATTCTCGCCATGTCTGACCAGTCCGAAAACGCAAGTCGCGCGTGTCCCTCGGCAGCCGACCGCGCTGCTGCAGTGGTCTTCCCCGCGCCTATGCGGACTGCAGGCGTCGCGCTGCATTTTTCAACCGACGCGCCGAGAGCGACAGCTTGCAGATCGCAACTACATGTTTCACTGTTCGCGTTGGCCCCACCATTTTCGAAAACCCGGCAGCTAAAAATGGCGACTGGGTCCACGAACGCGACGCTCATCTCATCGTCAGCGCAAGTACTGTCGTGAACCGCGTCGCACTTCGCGTCGGCGACTTGTTCCGCGCGACCGAAAACTATGACGCGCGCGGGCGCCCCGTCCTGAAGTTGCTAGGCAAGGTTGTGAGAAACCACGCGCGTCACAGTCCACATGCCTTTGGGGAAAGCAACCTGAAATTATCGACCTCTGCTTCGCGTGCAAGCTCCTTCTCTGCCACTCAGTTTTGCAAATCAACACGTTCTCACTTGAAGCGTTTAACTTTCGACGAACCTGGCGGAGCCCTTTTTTTGACAGAGCTCGTCTCGCTGGTCGCCCTTTACCAGGGCATCGACGAGCGCAGGCACTCACTAACGCGCGAAGTTGCCATCGCAAGCCATCGCAGTTGAAGAAGAAACCGCAGACGAACATTCACCGACATGGCCAATCCCTGCATCCTCTCCCGTTGGGGTGGCGGAACAAAACCACCACGCTGTCGTTTCGGATGTTGCTCGGCTGGTAACAAATCCAACTCGTCATTCGAAAACGTTTCTTTATGTTCGGCCATGACGGGCGTCACGGGGGGAGGGAGGGGAGGGGCGGGGGGGGGTATGACGCAACGCCCCCCCCCCCCTGCGTGGCTCCTGCGCCACAACCGCGACCGCGCGCACGACGCGACGAGCGACAAGCGACCGCGACGACGACGACGACGCGAGCAGCATGTAAGTGGCGATCTGCCCCCCTGCGCCTGTGTACGCCGCAACGCTCGCGTGCACCACAGCGCGCGTGTACACCACAGTGCCTGCGTACATCGCAACAACCGTGTGCAACGCAGCGCCTGTGTACACTGCAATGCTCGCGTACACTACAACGCCGGCGTACATCTGCACACCCGAAGAAACCATGTGCAACACAGCGCCTGTGTACACCACAATGCTTGCGTGCACCGCGGCGCCCGTGCACGCCACAGCGCCTGTCTACACCACAGCACCCGCGTGCAAATCAGCACTATTGTACACCACGCTGCCTGCGTGCATACGACTGGTAGAAGGAGCCTGTAGGTGAGGATCTCCTGCGGAAGCGCCACGCCAGGAAAGTGTTGATATTCGAATGCAGCGTTCTTCCCTCTTCCTTTCTCCTCCAGTTCCACCTCCTCCACCTCCTCCTGTTCCTTTTTTTCATCCTCCTCCTCCTCCTCCTCCTCCTCCCTCTCCTCCTCCTCCTTACCCCCTGTCGTGCGGGTTGGCGCTACAGCGCACGTGCGCAACTAAGCGTGCACCGCAGAATGGTCTATTGAAAAGACCCATTTGGTTCTCGGGCGGCCAATTTAGCTGGAGCCTTCTGGACGCAAGCGGGAGGAGTTACGGTGATGTGATTCCTTCTAACATTCTACATACAACAGTGGTGCTGTGTTGCACACGGCTGTTGTGGTGCACGCAGGCGCCGTGGTGTACACAGGCACTGCAATGCACGCAGGAATTGTGCTGTACTCTGCTGTCTTGCACACGGCTGATGTGGTGTACGCAGGCGCTGTGGTGTACACAAGAGCTGTTGAGCCCGCGCGCGCGGTGACACAAACTGACGTTGTGTTGCACGCGGCTGCGTGGTGTACATAGGCGGTGTGGTGTACACAAGCGCTGTGGCGCACGCGAACAGTGAAAAATACACAGGCGTTGTGGTGCAAATCGCCGCCTACATGCTGGTGCCACCCGTCCTCCGTCATTCCTAAGCATTCCCAAGCGCCGCTGGCGCGAAACGTGACGTCATCGACCCCCTCCGCCCCCCCCCAGATGATTGCCGTCACCCGCGTCCGTTCGCACGACGACGATGAGCGACGAGCGACGAGCCACGAGCCACGAGCGACGACGACGACGCCGACGACTGCGGACCAGACTTTTATGCGGATTCCTACGCGGACACCTACACGGATCCCAATACGCAACGCGGCAGTGCCCGGAGCGCACTGGGGGGGGGGGGGCAGCGTTACGTCATAGGGGGGGGAGAGCGGGGGCCATGTTGCCCGTCATGTCCTAAGCAATAAAGACATGGTATCTTCTCAATGCTGCGGCACACCAGCGAAACTCCGTAATTCCAGCAAAGTGATCTGACAGGATTCAGGTGGGTGGCACTGTTCCGCCATTCTGTACCAAAAATCGCTGCCATACTTCAGTTTTCGCGGCGCCAGCTCGTCCATGCTACCACGAGCCAATGCGAAACAAAAGTTTGCTGCACCAATCAAACGAACAACGCCGTGCTGCAGAATGTTTGCTTGCCCTGTCTGATCCGGTTTGCGAACCTAGCAAACTCATCAAGCGCAAATGTATGCCTTTGAATGTAAGACTGGTCATAAATGATTGTGAGCTGGTTCTGAGCCAGGACAAGAGGAGTCAAGACCTGGGGCTGGGCCACAACGGCTGTAGACCGAAAACATGTGGGACACCGTCCCTCGTTTCGTGGGGGAGGTTCTTACGTATGACGGGCCCCACAGGCCGTGCGCATGTATAAGCTGTATTTGCTCTTGTAGCGAACTCTGGGTTTCTGAATAAGCGTGGGGGATGGGGTACCCCCCCGACGGGGGTCAACCTCGCCTCGTCTTCGCGCCGCGACGGGAGTCGGAGCGCCTCCGGAGCGCGGTGGCTGCCCGCGACGGGGGTCGATGTGGAGCTGTCGGCGGTGGTGACGCCCCCCCCGACGCTTACTAAGAAACTCGAAGTAGCGAATTGCATACCAAAAAATGCGTGTCGTGTGGTGTAATGTCGTATAGCGCGTGCCGAGCAACGGCATGACAACGTAGCGTAATGTGCGTCGCGTCATGCAATGGAAAATGATGCGTATCGTGTAATGTCATGTAATGACAACGTAGTGCAGTGTGTGCCGTGTAGTGTAGTGAAGCCTAATGCAGTGTTGAGTCGTGTTGCTGATTTGTCTACAAAGTGCTAACCTCCATCGCTACAGGGAACAAGGCCGATGTATCCTTACCAACACAAGGCTTGTGACGGACAGGGATCCTTCGCTCTAAATGAATTATCAGCGAGTTGAGCTCCTGCGAGCATCCCACTTCTCCTCCCTTTCCTCCTCTTCCTTCTCTTGATCACCCTCCTCCTCCTACGCCCCATCGCGCCCCTTTCCCTCTTACTCCTCATCCTCCGTTCCCTCCCTCCTCTTCCTCCTCTAACGACGGCAACGAAAATGGCGACGACGCACCACGGAAAACGGACGACGTTGCGACAAGCGACGACGCCAACACGGACGACGACGACGACGGGCGAGCGACGGCGACGATGACAGAAGACCGACGGAAACGAGCAACGGAACGACGACGACGACGACGACGACGACGAGCGACGACGACGACGACGACGACGACGACGACAAGCGACGACGGCAACGACGACGAGGACGGCTCACACGGCTGCATCGGCCGGCCTTTGCGCCCGCCTCGGCGCAGAGCCTGGGGGGTGCGGGGGAGGGGGTCCGGGGTCGCAGGGGGTGGGCGAGCGGGAACAGGAGCAGGAATGGAAACGGCTCACAGAGATGGTACAGCAGGGGCCGGACCACGAGAGACCTGCCAGAAAGAAGCCCGGCCCTGGAGCCCCAGGACGTCCACTGATGGTGTGGGGACGGCACGCTTTCCATGGCAAAACCATCGCGGTCCAAGAAACCTCGAGACCTCGAGCACCCTGGAGGCAAGGAGGGTGTTTCTTGGCATGGGTCTCCACTGTATCACATCAGATCGGGCCCGCCGCCACCTGACATCGATGTGGACCAGATCAGACCTCCTGGGCGGGGAGCCTGGACGCGCACACGGGCAGAGCCAAAGGAAACCGACGAAAGCACGAAACAACAGAGAGGGAGGCTGAGGACGGGTGGGAAGCGAGGAGGGGAGAGAGCGTGATGAGGAGATGGGGAAGATTAGGAAGAGGAGGAATAGTGGAATGACAGCTGAAAGAAACAAAAGATACCGTGCACAATCCTTCAGTAGGAAGCTCAAGCGGAAGACATGAAGAGGCCATTCTAAGGACAAGCAACCAATCCTGGACTGTGGGGGAAACGAGGAGGCGGGATACCCTCACTATGCTTCGGCTGTTGCTGTTCCTCCTCCTCCTCCTCCTCCTCCTGTTCATGCTTCCTCCTCCTCCTCCTCCGACAGGACGACGGCGAGCTGATTTTTCGGGGCTGGTGGTCCCTGGGGAGCCCAGTGTAGGGCAGACCCTAAAGGAGGGCAGCGGGTCTTGGATCGAGGCCTCAGACGTGCGGGTGGTCGATGTCCTCGATCAGACCCAGCCTTCGCTCTGGGCTGCAGGACGTGCAGGCAGTCGAGGCTCCGGGGTGGAGCGGCCCTCCCCCAGAAGCGCCCTGACAGGAGCTGGGGCCGCTCAGCAGGTCCCGAGGGAGCCCAATGGAGAGGCAGGCCTCGAGAGGGAGCAGCGGGCCCTGGATCGAGGCCGCAGTCGTGCGGGTGGTCGGGGGGCCCCGATCAGACCCAGCCGCCGAGGAGGAGGAGGAGGAGGAGGAGGAGGATGAGGAGGAGGAGGAGGCGGAGGAGAAGGAGGACGAGGAGGAGTAGGAGGAGGAGGAGGAGGAGGGGGAGGGGGAGGAGGCCCAGCCGCCGTCCTGGGCTGCCAGAGACGGGCAGACGCCCCAGGGCGGTGCGGCTCCCGAGTCGCGTCGGGGCGCGGCGTTCGCTCGTCCCTGGGGGAGAGCCCGCGGCGGGGCAGGCCCCAGAGGAGGAAGGAGGAGGAGGAGGAGGAGGAGGAGGAGGAGGAGGAGGAGGAGGAGGAGGAAGAAGAGAAGGAGCAGGAGAAGGAGGAGAAGGAGAAGGAGGTGGCCGAGGCCCTTGATCGTGCCCCTCCTCGCCCCTGGGCCGCAGACGTGCGGGTGGTCGAGGCCCCGGGCGCCAGAGGGCCCCTCGGTTCGCCGACTGCTGCGACATGGGACCTGCACGTGGCCAGCTACAGCTGCGATTCGCGGCCGACGGTGCAATGACTCATGGAGTGGGCCCGCGAGGTTCACCAGACAACGTATGATGCCAGATTCGTTCGAGAACATCGGCTGGAAGCCCCACAAATCAAGACGGCCCGCAGCTGATGCTACACGGCGGGCTACATGTCATGGTTTGCGTCGGCGGCGAGAACGGGTGTCGGGGCCCGTGAGACATCTGGAGGCACGGCCATCCTGAGCAAGACGCACTTTGGCAGTTGTGGGTATGCGCTGGACGGTGGGCGGAGCGGCTTTGTATGATCAGCGTAATGGTGCATCAGGCCTTTCCCTACCTCTTCGTGCCGATCTACGGCCACGCGACCCTAGGACTAGCAGGCGCTAACATCACCGTCCTGGAAGAGCTCAGCGAAGCGGTGGCCTCTGCTGGCTGCCCTTTTGTCATCGGAGGTGATTGGAATATTCACGCTGAACAGTTTATCGGGTCCCAGAGGGCAGATCATCTTGGGGCGACGGTCGTGCGACCACCAGGGGCCACCTGTCACAGCAATTGCTACGATTCTTTCGTGGTCAGCCGCTGCCTGGACTGCCACATCCGGAATTGTGCCCAGCAGCCCGACGCGCCTATTGGGCCGCACTCTGCGGTAATGCCAAAGTTGCGACAGGTGGCTGGACAGGCCAAAGTGTGGCAGCGCGTGGTGCCATGCGGCTTCCCTCTACCCCAACACGATGAGGAGGAAGCCCGCGGGAAGTGCGAGCCAGGCCTGCACGCGCTCCGGTTTGAGTAGGCGGCAATCGCGCCCCACGTTGCGATGGAGCAGCCGAGGCGACGCTGGGGCGCCTGCACGGTACAGAAGACCGCCAACTGTTCGGCTGGGTTAAGGGGTGCAAGGTCCAGTTTGTACCCCACGGGGCTTCATGGGGACAGGAGCTGCTCAGGCGCTCCGAGCCCCTCACCCAGCGCTGGCTGTCGCTTCGCCTCCGCGCCCTGCAGTGCATGAACGCCAAGCCTGCAGAAAAAAGCGGGAGCGCCTGCTAGCCTCAACCTTGCCGTTGCAAGATCTCGTGACGGAGGTGGAGGACAGGCTGCTTGCGCTGGTATCTGTCACGCAACTTGTTCGGGGCCTGGATGGGCCCAGCCGTTCGGACCTAGCAGACGCGATTTGGCGCGAGGTGAATTGCAGGGTGCAGCAGGAGACAGCGGAAGGGCGAAACAGATGGGGGTCGCGGGCTCAGTCGTCGGTCGTTCGGGGAGGTCGGGCGGCTCACAGGTACAGTGAAAACGTATAGTAAGGACGCGTGGTAAGGACGCAAGACCCTTGGAGGCTGAAGTTGGGATTTTTTTGGGCGGCGGCGACCAGTGAAAACGGCAAAGGACGGGCCACAGAGGCAAGGACGCAAGGATATCCTAGATGAAGGCGCGCGTCTTTACTAGGCGCGTTGACTGTAGTCGAGAGGCCCCGCTCCTCCTCCTCCTCTGACTGTTTTTCCAGACGACCCTCCGGCACCTCGGCTGCAGCCGCCAACGGGGCTGCAGAAGAGGAGGGCGCCGAGGCCACGGAGGCCGCAGACGCCCTCCGGCCGCTCCTTGGCCAGGCGGCACTCGGCCGTATGTTGCGAGACTGGATCACAGTCGGGACCGAACCTGCCAGAGCCTCGGAGGGCCATCCCAGCGGCTGGTCGGTCCCAGACGACCTCCCGCCCATCACGGCGGGCCGACTGCTGGCTGCGGCGGCCTCTCTTTCGGTCCCTCGACGGCCCTCGGGTGGGACGCTTTTTAGTCCGCGCCTCCTCCCGCAGCCCCCCTGGCCCTTGGCGGAAGCTTTGGCGGGGATTTCAACGGCTTGGGAGCGAGATCCTGTGGTGGGACCGATGTGGTTGGTCTCAGTGGCGCTTTTAGACAAGCCGTCGGGGAGGGGTGAGGCCCATTGGGCTTCTTCCCCTCTGGGCCAGGAGCATGGAGCCGTATACGACATGGCCTGTGTGCGGCCTGGGAGCGGACGGTAGATGAACAATTTTTCTGGGGGCTCAGCTCCAGAACGGCTTGTGACAAGAGTGCCTGGGTCCACAACGCCCTGAACGCCTACGCGCGATCGATCCCAGGGCTAGACACGGCGACGCTCTTCATTGACTTGCCAAAGTTTACGAACACATTTCGCACGAGGAGCTGCTGACGGCGGCTCAAGCCAGCTCCTTTCCGCTGGCGCTGCTGCGAACGTACTGTTGCCTGCACTGGTGGACCCTGGCAGGGAGAACTCGAGGGCAGTCGTTAAAGGGAAGCACCCCAATAGACCTCTCAAGGGGGGCCCTTGGAGAACTCCCGGGGTTTGGGCGCGAGGGCTTGTTTGGGGGGGCGGCCCAGCAGAGAGAAGGCAGTTCTTCAAGGCCCGAGGCGGGACGCTCTGCAATGCTGTGCCTTGCAGATGTCCTCCAGGCGTTTGGGCTGAAAGAGTCCGGGGCGGCTGAGCAGGGACTCAAGTTGCAGGAACGGACCCCAGGCAACGATCTGGAGGACGAAGAGATGAGCGGTGAGATACCCATGGGGGGCCCTGTCGCTGGCCGCTGGCAGGTCTTTGGCCTTCCTGCCAGGGTGACAAAAAATTCCACTCTGATGGGCTCCCCTGGGTGTTTTGAACCGTCGAACTTCTTTCCCCCCCTTTCCCCTCAGTGGCGCGCGATCCTCCACATTCCCCCTGCTGATGAGGCTGCGATTCCTCGTCCGCCTCCTCCTCCTCCTCCTCCTCCTCCTCCTCTTCCTCGTCCTCGTCCTCGTCCTCGTCCTCGTCCTCCTCCTCCTCCTCCTCCTCCTCCTCCTCCTCCTCCTCCTCCTCCTCCCTCTCGTCCATCCTCGCCCTCCCCCTGAAAGTGAAAGTGGGGTGGGGGCGGCAGGGAGTAGAACGGAAGCCAGGGGAGGCACAGGAGCTGGGGCGCAGGGAGGTGCGAGGGATCGCGGCAGGGATCGGAGACGAGCAGAATTTTCGACCGAGCAGCCGGCGGCGAGGACGTCCGGGGCGGGATGCCTCGAGCCCTCGTGGCGCTCTCGAGCTGGCGAGTGGGCGGGGCGAGCCTGGCACACGGGCAGCCGAAAGCGGCACGAAGCCACCAGCGGACCGGGACGGGGAGGAGGAGGAGGAGGAGAGGAGGAGGAGGAGGAGGAGGAGGAGGAGGAGGAGGAGGAGGAGGAGGACGACGAGGACGAGGGGATCTCCGAAATTCGGCGCTTCTGGAGGAGGTCTCGGGGGCGCCGCGGCCGACCCAGAGCGCTTCGTGCTGGGCAGACTTCCAGCCACCGCCACCACAGGACGGCGGAGAAGCGAGGATGCGGAGGTCCGCCGCCTCCTGCTCCTCCTCCTCCTCCTCCTCCTCCTCCTCCTCCTCCTCCTCTGAAGGGGCCCCAGGACACACAAATAAATACACACAAATAAAACGATTCCCAATATTTTCCCATATTTTCTGGGTTTCTGTCTTCCCCCCCACTTCCCACATTTTCCCATATTTTCTGGGAATCGAGGATTAATTGTGTCTGTGTGTTTTCTCCTCTCCTGATCCTCCTCCTACTCCTCCTCCTGAGCGTGTCTGGATGTTCTGGAGCGATCTATCCCAGTCGTAGCCAGACGCGCTCCTCGCTCCGACGAGCCCGCCGGTGGATTCGCGAGGCTCCCCGCGACAGCCCCCGAGCTGCGAGCCGGGGCAGACAGGCTGCCCCGTCGTCGCCGTGGGCGCCAGAGGGAGGGGGCGAAGAGCGTCCCCGTCGAGAGCGACGCACGCACGCGGTCGAGCACCCAGGCTTGCTCCCGTCGTGACACAATCAGGACGAGGGGCTCTGCGCTATCTTCGGCTCCGGGGGGTCCCTCGCTGGGCCCCGGGGCCGTCCAACAACGACAAGGGACGAGAAGCCGGTCATGGGGAAAGGGTCGGGACCTTCGAGGGCGCTGCCCTGCAAAAAGCAGGACGTCGCATGTCTGGGAACGCACTTCCGCCTCACCCCGGCCCTCCGAGCGCAAATCGAGGCCTCCAGCTCCCCCCCAGCGCTCGCCGAGTTGGCACCGCACCGCGGAGCAGCAGGGACCGCGCCCATCGCGTTCTGCTTGCGACGCCTGGAACTTCTGGGCCCCCTCGACGATGACGACGAATGCGCGACGACGTGACGGGATGTCGACGACGACGACGACGACGACGACGACGACGACGACGACCATCAAGGCCGTCCATGGCGACAGCACGACCAAACACCGACCAACCGTCCGAACCGACAGCGAGACCGAAACGGCTGAATTTGACAGGCCGCAAGCAGCCCAGCAGGGCACCACGACGCAGCAACGACACCCGACTGCGAAGCACCGGAAGCGACCGCATCAGACACCCCTGACCATCACACACACGACGGCGGCAGCCACGACTGGAGGGTGGGCGGCCGAGGATCGAAAGCTCTGGGAGGCCTGGTCGAATGACGGCTCCTGCAAGCCCTGGCCCCGCCCTGGCCCCTGCGGGCGAATCGCTCCGAATCGGATCGACTCGGATTTTGTGGGCCTGTTTTTGTCCATTGCCACTACCACAAGTAGGAGGGGCAGAGAAGGTCCTCCTCCTCCTCCTCCTCGTCTTTTTCCTCCTCCTCCTCCTCATCATCATCATCCTCCACCTCCTCCTCGTCCTCCACCTCCTCCTCCTCCACCTCCTCCTTCTCCTCCTCCTCCTCCTCCTCCTCCTCCTTCCCTGTTCCCTTCCTCACTTCCCCATTTCCTCCTCCTCCTCCTCCTCATCCTCCTCCTCCTCGACCTACTCATTCTCCTCGTCCCCCTCGCCTATCTCGTATGGTGGTGGTGGTGGTGGTGGAAAACAGGCCCATCATCGCAGCGACCCAACCGGTGGATCGAGTCGCACCGGCGCAGAGAAGCAGCAGCAGATGGAGGCGGAGCCGCTGGAGGCTGCAGTCAGCACGTTTCCGACGCTTCGAGTCCCTGGGTCGCCAGATCCAAACGCGAGACCGAATCTTTTTCCGATCCTCTCTGCCACTTGCGGAGCCGCGCCCGTCCGTGCGGCAAGCGGCCCCGCGTCAGCAAGCCCCCACCCTGTCCTGCTGAGCACACTCGCTGGTGGAAGGACGGCTACCCTCGGCTGAATCACGCCGCCCCTCTGAGCACCGCCTGTGAAGATGAGCGAGCACCAGCAAAGGGAACAGGAGAGCGCGGCGGGAGAGGACGGGGTTGCTGCGGGGAGGCGGCGCGCCACGTGGCCGTGGCCCAGTCCGGCGTGGCGGGGCTTCGCTGGATGGCGGAGCGCGGCAGCAGCACCGCGCGGCCGTCCTCGGTTGCGCGGGCTGCCGAGGTCCAAAAAGGAGCCAGCATCGGGATAAAGCCGGATAGGTAATCAAGAAAATATGACTAAATCGGGTAGAAAGCAATATCAAGTCGGATAACAAAAAAACCGGGGCGATGTCCAATAACATAGCTTGAGTCCAGATTCTGAAATCCAACGGTTTCGAGGCATCTGTGCGGGGCCACGGCCATCCGAGAGTGATCCAGGACGCTCTGAAGGCGTTCCCGAAGGCTCTGGAGAAATTTGTCCCGTCCCTGAACCCGACTTATGGGTCGTCGTCGCCTCGTCGCCGTTTGCGCTCGCCGTGCGGTCGAACTGCTGCCACAAGAAGCGGCAGACGAAGAGAGAGGCCCCTCCCTGGTTCCAACAGCGCCGAAGCGGAACGCTATAGGAACGACTCAAGCAAGACTTGGAAGCGAACCAGGCCGAATCCCAAACGACTGCGATCTTTCTCCCAACGTCATGCCTGGACGTGGTCGCTGCCCGCTGTCGCCATCGCCATCGACGTTGTCCGTCGTGCAACGTCCTGTCGCTCGTCGTTGTTTCTTGTCGCCATTGTCGTCGTCGTCGTCTGGCGTCCAGCGTCGCTCGTCGTCAAAAGGCTCCGGTAAAACCGCCGTGGTCGACGACGTCGTGGTCGTCGTCGTCAGCGCCACCCTCCTCCGTTTCCTGGTCGTTGTATTGTTCCGGCGACCCTTGCCCCTCATCACTTTTCTCCTCGAGGGCCTCGGGAGGGGGTGCGGCCAAAACCCGGAGCAGGCGGGAGGAGGAATGACGGAAAAATGATGAAACGTCAACAGGGCGATGGGGGGGCGAAGAGGGGAAGGGAGAGAAAAACACAATGACAACGGGAAGGAGGATGGTGGGAAACGGGGGGGGGGCACTGGTAGGCGCGGCGGGCAGACGTTTGTTGTAATAGAAAAGAATGGGTGCAAACAGATATCAAATCGGTGGAGGTGTTTGGGGAAGGGGCTCGGACGGAGAAAACCCACACACTGTCCAATCCACGACCGCAACAAAATGACCACATTCGGAAAACGCTGGGCACCGCATGTTGTTTGGACGCCCGCTGGCGCCGGATCCTGAAGGTAAGTGCCCCCTTCCGCTTTGCTCTGGGACAGCACACTCGCTCACGCTGCGGACTGGGAGGTCTCAACTCGGGTTCGGGCAACGGCCACCCGAGAACACAACCCTGGATACGCAAAGAACGCGCCGGGCCCATGGGAGCCTTGCGGGGCGGGCGCGCAATCGTTTTTTGCCAACGACGCGATGTGCCTGGCGACCGCGGTGCGCAATGCGCGCGACGCGGGTCGCGACCCTTGCCCCCCTCCTCCTCCTCCTCCTCCTCCTCCTCCTTTTCCCCCTCCTCCTCCTCCTCCTCATCCTCCTCGTCCCTCCTTCTCCTCCTCCTTTTCCTTCACCGACGTTCCAGGGAATCCCGCGGGCGTTTTCCAGCGTGCCCGCCTGGCACCCCGCGCCCGACCACGATGGGGGGGGCTCTGGGGCGCCACTCCCGCCCCCCCCCGCCTTCCCCCCACAATTGCTGCAATGCGCGACGGCGTCGACTTGGAACTGCGGCGCCACATCCCCCGCGCCAGCCCCGGGTCGCGCCGCGGCGGCGCGGGCGCCCGCGTCAGGGGCCCGACGCTATTTGTTCTCACATGACAAAAAACCTGGGCACTCGAAGCCAGCGGGCCCGCCGCCGCGAGCGGGGGGGCGACGGGGGAGAGGAGGTGCAGCTCGAACGAGCATCCCGCGCACAGACTCCCTTTGGCACGGTCCTCACCCCGCCACCTCCAACGCGCGATGATTGTGCGTGACGCGACGAATGCGGGGGGGGAGGGTGGGCGACGAGGACGGAGGAGGCCGAGGAGGTAGGAGGGCCGAGGGGGGGGAAAGGGAAGAGGGACGAGGGGGAACGTGGGGAGGGGGCCCAGACGACGGGGGAGGACGAAAGCTGAAAACGAACGAGGTCGAGGTGGCCAGTCGGCCTCCCTTAGGGGGGCCCGCCGTGACTCCCGCATCGGGATGCAGGGCGGCCTAGCCGTGTTGAGCAGACGATGTGTCGGGAACTGCTGGGCGGCGGTGTGCGGCACCAGCGCCGAGGGGGCGGCCTCGGGGCGGACGCCCCGCGGGTGGGGCGGCGGAGGACGACGAGGGTGGGCGGGCCGCCTCTCTGCCTCCCTTCCATGCCTTTCTTCCCTCCTCCTCCTCCTCCTCCTCCTCCGCCTCCGGCTCCTCCTCCTCCTCCTCCTCCTCCTCATCCTCATCATCATCATCAACATCATCATCATATCATCAACATCATATCATCAACATCAACATCAACATCAACATCAACATCAACATCAACATCAACATCATCGTCATCATCATCATCATCATCATCATCATCATCATCATCATCATCATCATCATCATCATCATCATCATCATTGTCATCAGCATCATCATCATCATCATCATCATCATCAGCAGCATCCCTGTTCCCTTCCTCACTTCCCCTTTTCCTCGTCCTCCTCGCCCTACTCCCTCTCCTCGTCCTCATCGTCCATCTCGTTCTCCTCGTCGCCCTCCTCGTCGTCCTCCTCGTCATCGTCGTCATCCTCCGCCTCCTCCTCCTCCTCATCCCTTCCTCCTCCTCCTCGTCCTCCTCATCCTCCTCCTCGTCTCTCCTCCTCGTCTCTCCTCCTCCTCCTCCTCCTCCTCCTCGTCCTCCTCCTCTTTTCCTCCCTTCCTCGCCCTCCTCCTCCATCTCCTCATCCTCCTTCCCTCCAATTCCTCGTCCTCCTCCTCCTCTTCCTCCGTTCTTCCTTCCTTGTCCTCCTTGTCTTCCTCCTCCACCACCTCCTCCTCCACCTCCTCGTCCCTCCTCCGTCTCTTCCCTTCCTCCACTCTCTGGTCCTCGCACTCCGCCGCTCCCTCCTCCCTTTTTTCCCTTCCTCCCTTCCCGAACTCCACCTCTGTCCTCTCCTCCCCGCCTCTCTCTCCCCTCCTGTGGCCCAGCTCCCGCCCTGCCTCCGCCCCCCTCCCCTTCCCTCTCTTCCCCCTCTTCCCCCTCCCCTTGTGGCCGTGGCTGTAGGCACCGGAGTCCTGCGGAGGGCAGGCGCACAAACTCGGGGGGCCTGGGGAAGGAAGCCCCATACCCCCGACGTCGCGATTCTATGAGGACGTGCCCCTCACCCCCTCTCCCCGGGGCCGGCAGGTTCACCCTAGATCGTTTGTGGGTGAAAATGGCCCCCGTACGCAGAAGACTGTGAAAGGCCGTTCTCCCCCCTCGACGTCCTCCTCTGACTCCTCTTCGTCCTCGTCCTCTTTCTCTTCCTGCCCCTCCTCCTCCTCCTCCGTTTCCTTTCTTCCTCCGCCCTCTCCCACCCGTTCCTTCCCCTCCAACTCCTCTGGAGAAAGCAGGGGTGGTGGTGAGGACGGCAGCATGGGCACGAAAAGGATCCTTCCTGCACGCCTCCGTGAGGACCCGACGCCTTGTGCCTGCGAGCGCCCCGCCTGGGGCGAAGGCTGGGATGCCCTGAAGCTCCTCACTGACTACGACTACCTACCAGACCACCCCAACCCAACCCGAAGACCCGAGTTTCGGGTTGGGGGGGGGGGTACGGTTTCCATATGTGTTTTCTCAATGTTCCCCGATCCCCCCCCCCCCACTGGAAATGGAGGTCAATTTGAGACCTTCGGGTTGGGTTGGGGTGGTTTGGCGGGTGGTGACTTACCAAATTTGGGGCCGTCGGTCCCGCTAGCGAACTGCGCGCCCAAAGTGGTGCACATCGCAAGCCGTGTTCTGGCCGCTGCGGGCAGTAGTTATATCCACATCCAGTGCGTCTTGGATTATTGGGCTCTCTTCCCCAGAAACCGTAGACGCACGGGATATGGATAAAAATCTGGCCCCAAGAGGCTTGATTTTATCCATATCCAGTGCGCCTCGGCGTTGCGGCACCTCTTCCCAAAAAGTCCACGACGCTCTGGACATGGAAATAAATACCCATCGGTCGGAAGGAGTAGGTAGAAACATGAAATAGGAAAGCGTTGAAAATAGATTGGGTTCCGCCCGCCCCCTAAGATGGACGGAAAACGTGAAGCCACTCGATCATTGAAGTAGGAAGGCGCTTAAACTAGATTGGAATCTGGGAATCCAGAAATACTTACTTTCAACGACCGATGGGTACTGGCCGCAGCCGCCAGGAGGGCGTGCGGCATTGCCGAGCGCTTCGCGGGCGGAAGACGTGCGCGCGCGCCCGCGGCATCACGGGTGCGGGGCCCAAGAGGGCCGCGACCCCGTGGACACGGGGGCGTCTTCTCTCGCGGAGACCCCGCGCGGGGCGCGTCCGTGCGACCGCGCGCGCGCGGGATCGCGCCCCGGGAATCTGGACCGCGAGGGCGCGGATGCGGAAATTACCGCTGCCTGTGCGCGGGGAAGATTTGAACACATAACTTCCTGGTGCATCTTGGACGCTCTGGGCAGTCGCGCCAACAGGCCGAGGCGCTCAGGACATGGATGATAATCGAACCCCTAGGGGCCGAATGTTCATCCACATCCACCCCTAACTGTATACGAATGGCGCACTGTTGCTACGCTCATCACAATTTGAACTTCGCGCTGCCTTGTGCTGACACGGAATGCTCCGTGCTTCGTGGACTGTCACACGCCGTTCTGGGTGGGCGCATCCGCCAATGTGGCGCCGGCAACGCCCCAAGGCGGGCAGAACGGGACGTCAGACCAGCGCGGCAGACGAGCAGGGCAAACCACCAAACGTCCAGTCTTGCCGTGTTCCAAACGTGCACCCCGCGAAGCGATAGGGATCAATTACTTTCCTAAGATTCTTCGATGTTTTTGGTTATCATTGTTTCGAGCTTCCGACGCGCCACGACGTCCCAAGAGGCCGCCAAGACAGCCGAATTGGCCCCAGAGGTTTCAAGAGGGCCCCGAGACGGCCCCAGAGGGCCCCAACACGGCCCCAAAAGCGCCTAAGACGGCCCAGACGATCCCCAGTCGGCCCCAAGAGGGGCCCAAGACGGGGAAACCGAACCGAAAATCCGAGCCTTCCGCCCCAAGTGGTACCCAGGAGGCCCCAAGAGGCGCTCGAGAGGCCCAGCAATGCCCCAGAGAGGTCCGGAGAAGACCACAAGGGGCCCTAAAGAGGCCCCAAAGCAGCCCCCCCAGAGGCTTCACAACTGCCTCCAGAATGCCCCCAAGAGGCTACCACGAGATACCAACGAACATCCAAGAGGCCTCAGACCCACAACCCAAGCACGGTGGCGGGAGGGGCCGAAGGCCACTCCATATCGGAATCGAATCGGATCGAGGGCTCAGGGATCGACATCGAACCGGATCGATCAGATCGAAATGGACCCTTCCCAGGGTCCATCTTTCGAGGGAGCGCAAACATGGATTAACGATCCATGGATTGGGCGCGCTGTCGCCAAATCCATGGATCGGGGGAGGTGCCCTCCCCAAAATGCGGCAAGTGCCGCCGTTTCGCCTGGCGGCGGAAATCCGCGATGTCCCATGGAAACGGGACCCATCGCTATTCCACGCCCCCTTGATCTGTGATTGCGATCGGGGATCTGCTGACCCGGGTCATCCCAGACCCGGGTCAATCAGGCTGTGCAGGATACTGAAAGATCCTGCGGGATCCTGCAGGATCCTGCACCCAGGCCCGGGTCAATGCGCCCCTTGCCGTCGCTCGGACGTGCATTTGTCGGTTTCGTGCGTGTTTTTTTTTGCTCGATGGTCCAGGATGGTCCTCGATGGTTCTCGCCGAGAAACAATGCACACCTCCGAGCGATGCCAAGGCCCCAGGCCCTGCAGGATCTTGCAGGGCCCAGCGCTCTGGCTGACCCCCGTTGGCGTTGACCCCCCTCTCAAGGCTCCCGATGCGATCGCCTAGGAGGAGGAGGAGGAGGAGGAGGAGGAGGAGGAGGAGGAGGAGGAGGAGGAGAAGCTCGGCCCGTTTCTCCGAGGAGGGCCCGGCCGTGGCGACGAGAAACGCCCAGGTGCCCCAAAACAGCAGGGGAATCCCCGCCCCCCCAGCCAACACCATCCTATAGCCCTCCCCCCTCCCCTCCCCCCGACCCTCCTCCCCCTAGCGCCCCCCCCCTCCGTGAACCGATCTCAGAGCCACCGGAGTTGCAGACTGATGCTTTTGCAGCTGCTCTGAATCTGAAGATTCGGGCCGAAAAAAACAACTAAACACAGCAGACTAGTTCGAGTCCACCCCCCCCCCTGGCTCTAGCCCCCCTCCCCCTAGATGGGGCCCGAGTCGATGGGGTCGAAGGATCGCGCCACATCGCCGGTGCAACGGCGATGCGTCGCCGATGCATTGGCGATGCACCGACGACGTCGGCGATGCATCGGTACTGTCGACGTGGAGAAAAAATGACTCCACATCGAGCCGCATCGCCGATGCACGATGTAGCGCGATCCCTCGATCCCATCTACTCGGACCCCATTCGAGCGACGAGAAGAAACGAGCCTTACGCGAGATGACGTAGCGACCTCACGCCGCGGCTTATGCGGGCCGCCAGCGCGGCACGCCACACTGGAGACGAGGGCGCTCTCGCGCGACCTTGCGCGGGCAGCTTACGCGCCAACGTCGGCGAAGACGACCCCCTGCCGCCAGATCGATTGATCGGGGAAGGCGCGCCCGCTCTACCATCCACGACAACACGAGCCAGAACACTCGCCCCGATTAAAGAGTCACCCCGACGAGCGAAGCCGTGGAGCGAACGCACCCTGGGAAGGAATCGAACAGGGCAGGGCTGTTTAGTCAACGCCCAAGGCCGTCGAGTAGCACCTGAAAAATATCAAATTATCCATATTAATATTTTTGTACTTATTCTGCCGTTTTGCTTTTGTACCTAACAGCGAAGACTGATAGGTTTCTAGTGGGGTCAAAAGGGAGCATCATGACTCCTCAGGGGGGTCGGGGCGGGACCCGGGGCGGGACCCGGCGCGGCTGCCGCCGAAGCCCAAATCGCTTGGGACATCCTCGCAACATCGCTCTTGGCGCTGCTAGAACTCCATTCCCGGCGTACATTTTGGATGCCCGGAGCCAACTGTAGGCCACTTCGTGCTCTTCGAGTTCCCAGAACTCCATTCCCGGCGTACATTTTGGATGCCCGGAGCCAACTGTAGGCCACTTCGTGCTCTTCGAGTTCCCAGAACTCCATTCCCGGGCCACATTTTGGATGCCCGGAGCCAACTGTAGGCCACTTCGTGCTCTTCGAGTTCCCAGAACTCCATTCCCGGGCCACATTTTGAATGCCCGGAGCCAACTGTAGGCCACTTCGTGCTCTTCGAGTTCCCAGAACTCCATTCCGGGCCACATTTTTGCCCAGCCAAACGAGTTCCCAGAACCATTCCTGGGCATGATTTTGAATGCCCGGAGCCAACTGTAGGCCACTTCGTGTTCTTCTAGTTCCCAGAACTCCATTCCTGGGCCACATTTTGAATGCTGAGGCAGGCTGATGCTGAGGCTGAGGCAGGCTGAGGCTGAGGCAGGCTGAGGCTGAGGCCGAGGCTGAAGGCAGACTGAGGCTGAGGCTGAAGCAGGCTGAGGCTGAGGCTGAGGCAGGCTGAGGCTGAGGCTGAGGCAGGCTGATGCTGAGGCAGGCTGAGGCTGAGGCTGAGGCTGAGGCAGGCTGAGGCTGAGGCGCCGAGGCTGAAGGCAGACTGAGGCTGAGGCTGAAGCAGGCTGAGGCTGAGGCTGAGGCAGGCTGAGGCTGAGGCAGGCTGAGGCTGAGGCTGAGGCAGGCTGAGGCTGAGGCTGTGACTGCGACTGCCGTTGCCACTGCGACTGTCATCGCGAATGCGACTACGACTGCGAGAACAGCAGAATTCTACAACTGGATTCTCATCTGAATCTGAAGGGGAATGCTTCGAGATATGCTCCTACACATCGCTGTTAGGTTGCTTTGCCGGGATAATTGAAGTAAAAAAGCAATTGTGTGGACAACTTAGACACATAACCAAGACAAACAGATACCCCCCCCCCTAAAGAAAACCGGAATCTCATGAAAAAAAACAAAACAAAAGATAGGAGGCCCGCGGCCGGCGGCCCCTGACCCAGGCCGAGGGGGGAAACGCAACCTGCGACGGCCGCTCCCGCCGCCCGCCTCCGCCTGCTCCCGGCGGCGCGGCCGGTGTGTGGGGGTGGTCAGACGGAGGCGGCCCTCTCGGAAGGCGGCGCGGGGCCTCTCGGAAGCCCTCGGGCCTGCCGAGAGGAGGCTCTCCGCGTCCGCGTCTTCGGGGGAGGCCGGAGACACTTCTCGGGCGGCCAGGGGACTTCGGGGCCCTTCGGGGGCGGCCCAGGGAGGGGCGTCCAAGAGTCGGCGGTGGACACGCCTCCCATTTGTAAACCTCCCCTTAGTGAAAACGGCCTGGGACCGAAACCGACGGACCTGGACCCGCAAAAATGACGACCGCAAACGGCCACTTCCTTAATCGGCGTGTCAGGGTAGGAGGTCTATCCACCTCCGAAAGAGGGGGAGGCGCAAATGATGGCCGGCGGCGCGTGCGTGGCCCAAGAGGGGGGGTGGCAGGGGCGTAAAGAAATAAGAAGGGGCGCCATGAAATCTGGGGAGATCTACTGGCCCCCGCCATGACCTCCCCCCCCCCTCGAGTCATCACCACCCTCCTGGCCGCCCCCGAGCCTTCTGAGAAGGCCCGCCCCCTCTCTCTTCCCCCGGGGCGCGCCGCCGACGTGCGCCCGGCGCTCCTGTGGGACGCCCCCGAGGGGAGGTCGGCCACACGCAAGAGTGACCCTGGGTAAGAGTGACCTTTGGTGCGCGGCTTGCGGGGGGCCGCGTGGGGACCACAACTGGGCGCGCAAGTTTTCCGCCATCTGGCGACCCATCTGTGCCCGCACGAAAGGTCACTCCAGCGAAAGGTCTTACCAGCCTCGAACTTATCCCTATCCCTAAGATTGACACGCCAAAAGGCGATGACAATCTTAGGGATTCGCCCTGAAAAAATAAGGGAATACCGAAGATTGGCATCGTGATGAGGAGATGCCCAGCATAGGGATAGGGATATGCTCCAGGCTGGTAAAGGTCACTCTTACGCCCAGTCGAGGGGAGGGGGGCAGCCGCGTCCTTGCCGCTCTGCCACTCCGGGCTGCCCAGCTCGCGGGAGCCCTCCGTCGCCGCGGGCGCCCGCACCTCGAGCGCCGCCGCCGCCGCCGCCGCTGGCGGCGGTGCTGGTCGCGGTCGTGGTCGTGGTCGTGGTCGTGGTCGTTCGTCGTGGTCGTTCGTCGTCGCCGCCGTCGTCGTCGTCGTCGCCGCCGCCGTCGCCGCCGTCGTCGTGGTGGTCGGCGGCGGCGGCGGCGGCGGGCGGACGCCAGACGGCGGCTGAGGACGATTGTCCGCGGTCGGCGGGCAGCGCTGCCTCCTGGCCCCGAGGGGACAGCCTGAAAGACAAAGGCAGCGAGGCGCGCCTCGAAGCCGAAGGGGAGGGGAGGAGGACGAGGGAGGGCGAGCAGGCGAGGAGGGAGGACGGAGGGAGAGAGGGCACAGGGGCAGGAAAAGCTGCACCACCACACCAGGAGCCAGGGGTTGTCATCCTGGTTGCATGGTACGTCCTTCCCACTCGCGACATCCCCTATCCACAGCTCGACCTCCCCGCTGGGGGTGGCACCCGTGGTGGTGGTGGTTGTGGTGGTGGTGGTGGTGGTGGTGGTGGCGGTGGTGTCGTTTTCTTTCCTCCGAGATCACGGAGATGTTGGGGGGATGACGGAGCGAGAAAGGAGGAGAAGGTCAGAAGTTGTTGAGCGCTATGCGGCGCCATTGGGCGCTACGTGGTGCTATCGAGCGCCATTGGGCGCTTGTCGCCGATTGCCCTGGATTCGCGCCCCAAAGTCCACAATCCTCACAAAGTAATCCAGGGTCGGGCCCCTGAAGCGTCAATCCATCGCACGTTACACTAGATTCGCGCCCCCGAGGCCAGGATCTCGTGCAAATGAATACCCGCCGTCCTCGCAGGAGGTTCCGATCTTGCTTCAAGTCGGCGCCCAATCATCCCAACTCACTCCTGGCATATCCCATCCTGCTTGACTGCCTGTCAAGCCACCCCAATCCAACCCAACCCGAAAGTCCGAAGTCTGAGTTCGGGGGGGGACACGGGCTTCACATGCGTTTTTCCCCGACCATCCTGTGGTGTTGGGTCCTCGCTTTGAAGAGACAGCGCCCCGCGTTCTCCTTCATTCCTTCCTCCTCCCATTCTCCCTCCTCCCCCTCCTTGCCTCTGCCCTCACCACTCACTTTGGCACACCCCTCACAGGTTCCGTGGCCCCATAGAGAGCTCCACCGAATGCCCCAGTGCCGCCGCCCGCATGCGTCACGCACACCCATTTCGGCACACCCCTCACACGCTTCGTGGCCCCATAGGGAGCTTCACCCAAGGTCCCAGGGCCACCGCCCGCATGCGTCCCGCACACCCATGTCGGCGCACCCCTCACACGTTTCGTGGCCCCACAGGGAGCTCCACCGAAGGACCCACTGCCACTGCCCGCATGCGTCACGCACACCCATTTCGGCACACCCCTCACACGTTTCGTGGCCCCATCTGGGGCTCCACCGAAGGCCCCCGTGCCACAGCCCGTATGCGCCACGCACACCCATTTAGGCACATCCCTCGCACGCCTCGTGGACCCATCGGGAGCTCCACCGAAAGCCCCAGTGCCACCGCCCGCATGTGTCACGCACGCTCATTTCGGCACACCCCTCACACGTTTCGTGGCCCCATCGGGAGCTCCACCGACAACCCTAGTACCACCGCCCGCATGCGTCCCGCACACCCATGTCGGTACACCCATCACACGCTTCGTGGCCCATACGCTCCACCGAAGGCGCCAGTGCCACCGCCCGCATACGTCACGCACACCCTGTTCGGCACACCCATCACACGTTTCATGGCCCCACAAGGAGCTCCACATAAGGCACCAAGGCCACCGCCCTCATGCGTCCCGTACACCCATGTAGGCGCACCCCTCACACGTTTCGCGGCCCCACAAGAAGCTCCACAGAAGGCACCAGAGCCACCGCCCGCATGCGTCACGCACACCCATTCCGGTACACCCCTCACACGTTTCGTGGCCCCATAGGGAGCTTCACCGAAGGCGCCAGTGCCACCGCCCGCATACGTCACGCACACCCCTCACACGTTTCGTGGCCCCATCGGGAACTCCACCGAAGGCCCCAGAGCCACCGCCCGCATGCGTCACGCACACGGCACACCCCTCACGCGTTTCGTGGCCCCACAAGGAGCTCCACCGAAGACCCAAATGCCACCGCCCGCATGCGTCACGCACACCCATTCCGGTACACCCATCACACGCTTCTTGGCCCGACAAGGAGTTCCACCGAAGGCACCAGGGCCACCGCCCGCATGCGTCACGCACACCCATTTCGGCACACCCCTCACCCGTTTCGTGGCCCCACAGGGAGCTCCACCGAAGGTCCCGATGCCACCGCCTGCATGCGTCACGCACACCCATTTCGGCACACTCCTCACACGGTTCGTTGCCAATAGGGAACTCCACGGAAAGGCCCAGTGCCACCGCCCGCATGCGTCCCGCACACCCATGTCGGCGCACCCCTCACACGTTTCGTGGCCCCACAAGGGGCTCCACCGAAGGCCCCCGTGCCACCGCCCGCATGCGTCACGCACACCCATTTCGGCACAACCCTCACACGTTTCGTGGCCCCACAGGGAGCTCTACTGAAGGCTACAGTGCCTGCGTTCGCATGCGACCACCGCACCCATTTCGGCACACCCATCACACGCTTCGCGGCACCATAGGGAGCTCCACCGACGGCCCCAATGGCTGCGTTCGCATGCGCCCACCGCATCCATGTCGGCACACCCATCACACGCTTCGCGGCACCACAGGGAGCTCCACCGAAGGCCCCAATGGCTGCGTTCGCATGCGTCACGCACACCCATTTCGGCACACCCCTCACGCGTTTCGCGGCCCCGTATGGAATTCCACCAACGGCCCCAAATGCTGACTTCGCATGCGCTTACCGCACAAATTGTGGCACACCCATCACAAGTTTCGTGGCCCCACAGGGAGCTCCTCAGAATGCGGTGCATACAATGACGGTGCTCACAGCTGCATATGGTTGGGTCTTTCGCCAAGCTAATTTCAACGTTCCCCGACCCCCCCCGATGGGAATGAAGGGCACAGTGCGGTCTTCGGGTTTGGTTGGAGAGGCTTGGTGGGTGGTGAATGTTAATTGAGCAGGGACTTGTCCCGGCATTCCTATAGGAATACCACGACATGTTCGCAGAACCCCAACATGTTCCAACGCCTTAGAACATCAACCCAATGTGTTAAAACAAGACAGTCTAAACCAGACATGTTCTAAGAGCATTCCGTGCAGACCACAACAAGTTATGAGAGCATTCTTTGGTGGGTCTATAGGCGAGCCAGGACGCTTCGCCACTGCTTGAGATAGAGAGAGGGCCTGGCGGCAGAGGGCGAACCCCTCACGGCAGACGCTCCACTCAAGACGAGCGGAAACTCCCGAGTAATTTACTATCTCCAGCCGCTCCCGGTCGCACCAATCACGGCGAGGATAACAGAAGCCCTGGGACGTACAGATAAATAGACACAAATCCCAGGACTCCCGATCTTTTCCAATGTTTTCTGTTTTTGATTCGTTTCCCCCCCTTTCCATAATTTAATTTTTCCTGGGAGTTAACGATCACTTGTGCCTGTGTTTTCTTTCCCCCTCCCGAGAGGAGCAAGCGCGGCGGGGCACCGCGTCGCCGAACCGCGGGTTCCACACCGCCGGGACCGCGACGGCCTGTGCCGCGGGAGGAGAGCCGCGGGGGGGCCCGGCGAGGAGGCGGCGCGGGGTCGCGGGTGTGCAGGAGGGGGTCCGTCCAAAGGGGTTTCGTGAACCATGGCCCGAGGCATGTGCGCGGCTTGGGGGGGGGGGTTCAGCGCGCGGCATGTGCGCAGCATGTGCGCGGCATGTGCGCGGCGCGGCCCAGCGAGGATGCTGCGCGGGGTCGGGGGGGGGGGACGTCGGAGTGGAGGGGGGTCGAAGGATCGCGCCGCATCGCCGGTGCATCGCCGATGCAGCTCGATGTGGAGCCCGACGTGCTTCACGCGGACGTCGCCGAGGCATCGCCGATGCGGCGATGCTCCGACCCCATATTACCCGACCCCATCGAGGCGGCGGGGAGCGTCCAAGAGGGGGGTTCGCGGACCATGGCCCCAGGCATGTGCGCGGCTCAGGGGGGGGGGCCTGCAGTGGAGGCCAGTCCACAGGAAGCCTTCCACAAGAAACCCAACCCTGAGACCCCAGAACGTCCACTGGTTTCTGGTGTGGGAGCGTGACGCTTCCTACCGCAAAACCATCGAGACCCAAGAGACCCAGGGCACCCTGGAGGCAAGCAGGGTGGTTCTCGGCATGGGCTTCCACTGTAGGGGCGTATCGGAAGGATAGGGGCCAAGAGATCTGGGAGAGCTCATCACTTCCCTCCTGAGCCGTGATGACCAGGGGCCCCTGCTAAGAGGGGGGTCATCAGTCCCCTCTGCCGCCCCCGGCGGTGGGCCGGAGGGGCTGCCGGGCGCAGCAGGCCAGGAGAGAAATGACTTGATTGTTGACGTCACGCAGGGCGTAGCACGAGTGGTGCCTCCTCCTGCAGTGCAACCGGACCATACGGAGGCGCTGTAAGGAGGCTAGGCTACTGGACGCCTGCATCGCAGCCGAAGATGGAAACCCAGGGCCCATGGCGAAGGGCCAGGGCCAGCATGGTCCGAGAGGCAAGGATGCAAGCGTGATGACCCCTGGCAGGTGAATCATCCTTGTCATGCAGATTGGCTCTATGTCTAGGTCGGGCATGTCCTCCTGCAGGCGGGTGCTGGACGAACAATGCGAAACAGCAACAAAACAACTAAACAGGTGCGCACATCGAACCCCGACTATTGTTATACTATCTGGGAATACTCCTCCTGTAGATAGACATGCCCGATTCAACTGCATGTCCCCTCTTGGCCGCGGCTCGATGCGGAGCCCGGCTCCATCGCCTGGCTCCTCCCTCCGCCACGCCGCTGCTCTTGCATATGAGGAGGAGGAGGAGGGGGAGGGGGAGGAGGAGGGGGAGGAGGAGGACGAGGAGGAGGAGAAGGAGGAGGAGGAGGAGGAGGAGGAGGACGAGGAGGAGGAGAAGGAGGAGGCATATGTAATCGCTCTGCTCGTGGCTGCCACATGTTGGCGCGAGGCCAGGACGTACTCTCAGGGGAGGGCTGCATCACACTGGTCTGTTTGACGAACATATGGATTCGACTTCAACTACCATTGCTTTGAGATGGTCCTTCTATAGGGCGACGAGATCTATACATATCCACTGCTCCCGGCCAGGCCAATCCTGGGCCCAAGAGCTGTGTATACGCCTTCCTGGCTTGGCCAGGGAGGCATATACACCGCTCCTGGGCCCAGGATGGGCCTGGCCGGGAGCAGTGGATATGCATAGATCTCGTCGCCCTATTCTACCTTGGCTTAGGTCGGACATGTCAACCTCCAGGCGGATTCTGGACGAAACGACACCCCATACATGCGCGCAATGATCAACAGCGATTGAACAAAAAACGTCAACACACTATTTCTGGACTACTTTTGGATATTCCTCCTGCAGAGGGACGAGCCGGACTTAAACCTTGGCTTGGACTGCCGGCAAGAGGCGGGAAAACTGCAAGCAGGATCGGGGAGGTGTGAGACTCGGACCCTCGGGGGACTTAGGGCATCACGACGGGGCCATCAAGAGCACGACGAAGCCCAATCTGGACTTTGACGAAAGCTCCCGCTGCAGACAGCCCACGGGAACTGGACTGCCAAGACTCAGGACGGGCCCGTCGAAGATGTTGGGCGTGGCTTAATGGGGGGGTCACAAATGGGGGGGTGAGAAAAGGTCCCCTTTCGTGCTCCTTTCGGGCCCCTCCAGAGCCCCAAGGGGCTCGTTTAGGTACCGTTTGGGTACCTTTTCGAACCACCCTCGCCACCCCCCCATTTATGACCCCCCCATTACGCGGCGCCCAAAGATGTAGGCAGACCCGAATCCCGGGAGACTCGATGATTTGACCAGGGACCGCCCGTCACGGAGATCCATTACAGTGAAAAATCCTAATAAGGAGGCGCGGTAAGGACGCAAGACCCTTGGAAGCCGAAGTCGGGATTTTTGGGGCGGCGGACGACGAAAAAACCCAAGGACGCAGGGGTACCCTGAGCAAGGACGCAAGGGTACCCTGAGCAAAGCCGCGCGTCCTTATTCGGGTTTTTGACCGTAGGCCTGCCACGACATGCTCTCAGAACCCAAACATGTATCAACAAAAGCAATAGAGCGTAACCGCGATGTGTTTAAAAAAGGCGATCGCAGCAGGAACTGTATTAAGGGCACTTCGTGCAGACCACGCAGGGTTATGAGAGAATTATTCGGTGGGCCTGTAGGCGAGCCAAAACGCTGCGCCACTGCTTGAGATAAAGAGGGGGCTGGCGGCAAAGGGCGAACCCCTCACAGCAAACGCTCCACCCAAGACGAGCGGAAACTCCCGAGTGATTTGCTGCCTCCAGCCGCTCCCGATCGCATCGGTCACGGCGAGGATAGAGAGGCCCTGACACATACACATACATTGACACACGTCCCAAGATTCCCGATGCCTCCCCCTCTTCTGGGTGGGTGGGCTTCCAGGCAAGCCAGGACGCTTCGCCAGTGCTCGAATTATTCTTGTCGCTCCGCTTCCCCGACGACAGAAAAAGGCCGCCTCCTGTCGGCGGGAGGCCGCCGGAGGCAGGCAGAGAGGCCGCCCCGCGGGGGCTGCCAGGCGCAGGCGGGGGAGGCGGCGACGAGGGGGCCCCGGCACCCGGCGAGGACCGCACCGGGCGAGAGGCGGGTGCCGCAGGAGGGGCCGAGACCGTTTCGGGGGCCGGGCCGCGGGCAGAGGAAACGACGCCAAAGGTCTGGATCCTCCTCCTCCTCCTTCTCCTCCACATCTCATCGTTATCGTGATCGTTATCGTCCTCCTCCTCCTCCCCCTCCTCCTCCTCCTCCTCCTCCTCCCCCTCTGGCCGCTCCTGCCCCCTCCTCGTCCTTGCTTCGTGGCGCTGACGGCGGGGCGACGACGGGGGAGGCAAAGGGGTGGGGGGACCCGTGGATGATCTTGGTCGCCACGGCTGGGCGTGGCTTGAGAAGCTGGCCATGGTGAGGCGCCCTCGAGGGGGGGGGAGCTCTCATCTCCACGGCTGGGCGCGGCTTGAGAAGCTCGCCAGCTGGCCAGGAGGATGCAGCAGGAGCTCGACCACAAGAGACCTTCCACGAGAAGCCGAGCCCTGAGACCCCAGGGCGTCCATTAATTCTTGGTGTGGGCACGTCGCGCTCTCCATCTCAAAACCGTCGAAACCCAAGAAACCCAGGGCACCCTGGAGGCAGCAGGGTGTTTCTCGGCTGGCGACAGGAGCACGAGGGGGGGAGAGCAGTGGGTCGCGGGTGGGTCGCGATTGGGTCGCGGGGCGGTTCGCAGGGTGCGTCGCGGGGTGGGTCGCGGGGTGGGTCGAGGGCGGGTCGCGGGTGGCTCGCGGGGTGTGTCGCAGGGCGAAACGCGGGGTGGGTCGCAGGGTGGGTCGCGGGGTGGGTCGCGGGCGGGTTACGGGGTGGATCGCGGGTGGGTCGCCGGTGGGTCGCGGGGTGGGTCGCGGGTGGGTCGCGGGGTGGGTTGCGGGGGGGACGACGACAAACAACAACAACAACAACAACAACAACCATTTTAAGGCTGTACGCTCTTACTTGCCCGCGAGTCATTCAACACGTATACCCTACACCCTCGATACCCGCCCTCTTCGTCTTCGATCACACCCCTTTCGGGGGGATTATTTCTCTTTGCTGGGGCCGGCGGGCTTAGACGTACGGGCAAACCGGAACGGGCGGACAATCCTTCGGGGGCGTACATCTTTCTGCCCGCCATTGGAATTGGCGCGGGCCCTGCAAGAGGAGGAGGGGAAGAACGAGGGA
>CAUYUJ010012803.1:415158-451695 GCA_963575745.1 Prorocentrum cordatum
TGACGAACAGAAACAACACATTGGATCTGTGAGGAAAGATGGCGGTGATGCAGGATTGCCGCCAGGGGGAGGAACAACAACATACATGAACGACACGTTTCGGAGGCCATGTCTTGGATCGGCGCTCGACCCCCCCCCCCAGCGCGCGGATCGCGCCAGGGGCGGCGCCTCAGGCGCCGCCAGTGGGTTCCACGGCCGACCCTGCATGCTCGCGGGCCCCTCGGCATCGATCTTCCTCCTCCCTGTGGCCACGCGCGGGCAGAGGTCGGCAGACGAAGGAGGCCAGTGCGAGGAGGGGGCGGCGCCTCCGAGACTCCCCCAGCCAGGCTCACGCCTCCTGGGAGGCCCTGCCCTCCCAGGCCGTGCCTGGGAGCTCCTGTGAGAAGGCCCCCCTGCCTTGTTAGAAGGCGCTCCGCCTCGCCCTCTCCTAGCACTTCCCTGCGACAGGTCCCGTACACGATGGACAGATGTGTACCTGTCGAAGAACTACACCTCGGCCGACCCTCTGGCAAACCCTGGTCAGGGTCTGCAATACTTCCCGTAAGACAGAATGCTAAGATTCGCTGGCCCAACGGGCCAGAAGTAAGTAGACGAACAAACAACGACATAAACATAACACATCGCCGGTTCGCGTGGATGTCTTGGATCTGCGCTGGACCCCCCTCCCCGGCGCGCGGAGCGCACAAAGGGCGGCGCCAGAGGCACCGCCGGGAGGGCCCCGCGCGGATCCAAGAAAATCCCGCGCGGTGCCCCAACAACTCATGTTCAGGTCCTTCTTCCTTCTTTGAGGAGGCGTGCTCAAATCTCTGGCGAGACATTCATACTCCAGATTTCGTAATAAAAGATGGGGGTCTGGACCCTCCAAGACAAGCCATTTCAGACCTCCCCCGTGGGAGAACCCTCCAAAACATCGTCCCCAGACCCTGCAGGCCCTCCAAGATAGCCTGGAAGAGATCCCCCCCCGAAATGAGACCCCCCTCCCTGTATTACGAAATCTGGAGTGCTGTTTCTGGTTCGCGCGCGCGCGTGGCGGGGCCAGGCGGAACGTATCCCGGCAGGGCCAGCCCACGGGTGCAGGAGCTCCTGCGCGGTGCGCGGCCCCGGGGCCCCCTCGGAGCGCCCCGGGAGCGCCCCCAGGAGGCGCCAAAGAATTGGGTGGCAGGCCCCGCGGCCTCAAGCAGGAGGCGCTCCAAGATGACCCAAGTCAGTGAAAGACGGCCCAGGAGGCGCCCGAGACGCCCCACGGGGTCTCCAAGACGGCCCCAAGAGGGTCCGAAGAGACACATTTCATGTGTGTTGCTGGGACGCGTGTTCAATGATTTTGGCGTTACTGCCTTTTCAAGCTTCCAACTCCCAGGACGACCCAAGAGGCCTCCAAGATCGCCCCAGGTCATCCCGAAAGGCTCCCAGGACGACCCCAACACGGCCCAAGAGGGCCCCCCAGAGGGCTCCAGAGGCTCACTTGAGGGCCCCAAGAGGAGGAACCCGAACAAACACCTCGAGCTTTCCCCGAAAGTTGGCCCCGAGACCGCCTGCAGGCCCCAGACCCTCAAGAGGCCTCCCGAAGCCCAAAACCATGCCCCACGGGGCCCCAGGAGGTCTCAAAAATGCCGCCCAGAGGCTCCCGAGAGACCTCCCACGAGACTCCGAGAAACCTTCCAAAGTGGCGTCGTGTCCGCGACCCAGTTTGGTCCCCGCAGTGTCCCACGAAGCCGTCGATAAAGGAGCAACGAAAAAGCATCAACATGAACTTTTGGAGCTCCGCGCGGACTTCCTGGAGCTGCGCTGGACCCTCTTCCCTGGCGCGTGGAGCGCGCCCGCGGCGGCTCCGGAGGCGCCGCCCTGGGGGGCCCTAGCGAAGATCCACGAAATCCGCGCGGACCGTCAGAAGTTTCTGTCCACGCCGCTTTCCGTTCTTCGAGTCGATCGGGCGGGTGGCAATGCGGGGTGGCCCAAGGGGGGGGGGGGGGGGGAAAGAAAGGGGGCCCTTTGGGGCCCTTTTGGGCACCAGCTGGCTCCAAAAAAGGCCCCAAGGGCCCCTGTAGGGACTTTTTCTCCCCCCCCCCTTGGGCCCCCCCCCCGCATTACCACCCGCCCGAATCTCGGCTACACGTAAGAGTGACCCTGGGTAAGAGTGACCTTTGGTGCGCGGCTTTTGGGGGGCCGCGGGGAGGCCAAATCCAGACGCGCTAGCCGCTGCTACCGCTTCGCGATCTGCCATCTGGGGCCCATCTGCGCCCGCACCAAAGGTCACTCCGGCGAAAGGTCACTCTTACGTCTAGTCGAGAATCGAGGGGCCTCCTCCCTCTCCCCCTATCCCGCCCCCGATCCGAGCGCTCCGCGCGGACCCCCGAGCTCGCGCTGTGCATGCTGCGTCCCTGCGTTTGCTCCCCGGGCGCCCTGCCCCGCGGCAGGGCCACGGCGGGCAGCGCTGTTTTTTTCTCCTGCGGCCCCCGGCGCGAGAGGCGGCGGGGCCTGCCCGAGGGGAGGGCGGCACCCCTCCCCGATCGAGGACGAGGAGGTTCGAAGAGGCTTGAAGAGGCTCGAGGGGGCTCGAGGAGGCTCGCGGAGGCTCGAGGAGGCTAGGGGAGGCTCGGGGAGGCTCGAGGAGGCTCGGGGAGGCTCGGGGAGGCTCGAGGAGGCTCGGAGGAGGCTCGAGGAGGCTCGCGGAGGCTCGCGGAGGCCCGCGGAGGCTCGGGGAGGCCCGGGGAGGCAGGCCCGGGCGTTGCCCCTTAGTCCCCAGCTCCTGTGTGCCGCTGGCGTCTGGTCTGCAGGCCGCGGTGTGCGCCGCGCCGCGGGAGGCGGATCTGCGCGGTTCCCCGGGCGGCGCCGGCACCTCCGGCAGGGTGACGGCCAGAGAGCCACCGAGCACCGGGGGCGCGCGTGATCCCGAGAGGGTATAGAAGTTGGGAGAATCACTCCGGGATGGCTCAGTGTCTTAAGGAGCCTACCCTTGTCTGGCGCTCGGTCTAAGATGAGTACATGGCGATGACTGGAGAAAAACATGAGGACGAATCGAAACAATGTAAGGTGCCCCCGGGGAGTACTGTAGAGGGGGCGATCAACTAACCCCAATGGCGACGACGCCGCCCCCGCGCAGGTGCGGAACCCAATGTATCAATCATCGCCCATGGCGCTGCTGCATAACGCGCCCCCCCCGGCGGGCACTTCGCCATCTCCATCCTACATGAGGAGGTCGCGCCACTCTCCGGAATCACTTCACAAACGAAGGGCATATTCGTATCCATGCCCTCGGTGTGGGGATGCTACGCGATTTCATGGGCACGGCCACCGCAGGAAACCCGCGAGAGGCTACCGCACCTTGCATCGGTGCTGTCGCGGCCTAGAAGTACAGGCCGCAGAAGTCTGGGTATGGGTTTGCGTCCCGCCTGCGGGAACTGGCCCTGAAATAGCGGGATTTTTGTCACGTAGATGCCGGACGATCCCAGCCACAGGACCCCTGGCGCTTGCGGGACTTGCTGGGTGGCCCAGGGGGCACTCTCGTGGTGCTCCAAATTCCCCCTTGTGATCAAGGCCAAAGTAGGTTGAAGCATCGTAGCCAAGCAGGGGGGGGGAGGAAGAGGGGAAGGAGGAGGAGGAGGAGGAGGAGGAGGAGGAGGAGGAGGGAGGAGGAGGAGGAGGAGCAGGAGGGGGAGGAGGAGGGAGGAGGAGGAGGAGGAGGAGGAGGAGGAGGAGGAGGAGGAGGAGAGGGAGGAGGAGGAGGATTTTTTGACATCAACATCAAGGGAGAGTGCCTGCCCAGACAACTAGGGCAGGCCAGCTGGCCAAGCCAGCAAAAACTAACACCTGAAAAGCGAGGAGAAGCAGCGGGCCACAGGGACATCTCCAGCTAGCTGGAGGATTCCCCGTGGCCCGCTGCTTCTCCCCCAGGCGTTAGTCAGAACTAGAGTCGCCTTCATCGCGGTGAGCGAGCACCGAAACAAACGACGCCTCTCTGGCCACACTCCGAGATGGGGCCGATGCACAGGGCAAATCAAGGAGGGGGGGGGGGAGGAGGAGAAGGACGGCCCTGAAAAAGAAAACGAGAGGCTTCATCGTCAGCCTCCCAATCCTGCAGCAAAGCAGGCTCGGACACAGTCGCTTCCCCCCCCGCTCCCCGCTCCACCCCGTCCCCACGGTCCTCGGCGGCGGTGGCGGGGCGCGGAGAGCCGTGCTCCTGCGCCGCGGCGGCACCTGCAGCGCCGACCTGATGGCCTCCTCCCTTCTGCGCCCACGGCCCTCTCTCGACCGAGACTCCTGGACGCTTTGGATGGAGGCCTTTACAGATCGGGTGCCAACTGTTGTACTTCTTAGATCTGGTCGGGCCAGTGCAAACATCCGCAAGGCCCGAAGCCCGACCATGTGACGAGTACGAATAACATTTGGTGCAAATCACCAAGGAAGAATTGTCTGAGCAGGCTAGCGTCAAACACCGATGTCCCCGCGCCTCCAAAGCCTGCGCCTCCAGCCCACGAACGGGAGTGCATTTAGAGGGGGGAGGCGGGGGACCGTGGGTAGACAGACGGCTGACTTTCGCACAAACCGAACACTTCCAAAAGCCCGAGACGGACCCAAGCTCAACAATCTGGATGGGCTGCCACTCGCAACGCACAGAAGAAACCACCTGGGGGGGGTCCTTTGGCGGCTGAATCCACACGACGTCTTGGAGGTCTAATTTGGGCCACAACGGCATCAACTTTGCAGACAGCGACGCCACGGCCCTAGAAAACTTAATGTCGAGATCGAGCCTACACCTGTCATCCTCCGACGGCCGTGGGTGCCCAAGGCACCCCTCCCCCGCAGAAGCACTTTTAGCTCCTACGTCGGCATGGTGGTTTCCAAAACGGCACATCTTATCATGATTATCGGTCCACTCATCCAAAGAAAGATGAGCTTTCACTTTGTTCAAAGAGCGGACCTTCCAGAAATCAGAGAGGAGGGAGAGGGAGAACCCACTATAACAGCGCTTAGGGGACAGCTGGTCAATCTGAGGGCGACCGAAGTGGTCTTTGACCAGCTGAGCATCAGTATAAAAATCCGAAGGTCCTCCTGAGAAAAGTTATTGCTTGGCAAATCGCAGCGAACTCTCCAGCAGGGGCAGTCTGGGGGTAGCACGGGGGGACGGGGCCGTAGAGCCTCCCCAAGAGGTCCCCCTGGTCGTCTACCGCCACAAAACACCAGCCTGCCCTGCTGAACTCGCGAACTACATGTTTGCACGTGCTACCGTCAGTGAAAATGTTGTTCGTGAACGGAAATTGGCCTACCTCCTGGGGACAATCCTCCCTGGCCCAGAAAGTACCAGACGACTCGGCCGCGGGACCAGGAAAATAATCCCCAGGATGGGCAAAAGCTCCAAAACAGGATCGAATCGAATTGGGCTCCTCCAGAGCCTTGCATACAAGCTCGGGAGTAACCAAACTGGAACGGAGCTCGACAACCTCCTGGCACCCGCAGACCCAGAGTCGATGGTGGAGCGTGTCGGGGGCTGAGCCGCAGAGGTGGCACGTGGGGTCTATCTGGTATCCCAATCGAACAGCTTTAGAACGAGTCCACACTGCGTCCGTAGCAACAGCCCGAATACAACCTTTCTCGAGCGCCGAATATTTTTTGCGGCGGAGCTCGGACTTCACCACATCAAAGCAAAGACGATGAGGCACATCCCATTTAGCACCAGCTTCCCATTCGAGAATCCTGAAGACGGCCCCACGGAGATGCTGCTTGACAAGCTGGGGGGACATGAGGGTCATGGAAAGCTCGATCCCCTTGTCAGTGACGAAAGTGGCGAAGTCCCTCATCGTCCACGAGATCCTCTCCAAGGACTTGCGCATGGCGGCCACAGGGCCACCTACCGCCCTCCACGAGGGGGGTTCCTGAAGAAAAACTCCTTCCCAAGCTTGCCTCAGCTCCCTGAAAGGAATCGAGCCTTCAAAGGCCCTAACCTGAGAGCACCACACTTCCTTGTGCCACCGCAAGATCGGGGAGACGGCCCCAACCCAAGCAGGGTCGTCCTCGAGATGGGAAAGCACAGTCAGGGAGCGTTGGCCAGCTGAAGGCTTTATAGTCCTGGCCGCCGCACGACGGATGAGCAACAACTCGTAGTCTGTAACCCCATCTAACCTCGCTGCCATACAGCAAGCCAGGGAGCGGTCCTGCAGTGAAAACTCGCAAAGTTCTCCTGGAACCGAGGGTCTTACGAAGTTTAGCCACACGGCCCGTGCGTTTGATGAAAAGACGCCTCCTAATCACGAGCTTTTTGTTGCGACCCTGGGCCCGAGAACTCTTCCCCACCGTGTCGTCAACCCCCAGGTTAACAGCACTGGAAGTAATGGGTCCCGTGAGCTCAACTCCCAGTTTGGCCTGAATGGCCCTGCCAAGCTTGGCCGAGGAACAAATGAGACTGGATTTGTCAGCCGCCACCTGCGCACCAATGCCATCAACAATGGCTGCGTGGAGCTGGGGCGCGCCTTCCGTGATGGCGTCCACAACAAAATTGAAACTGCCGACAGCACTGAGACCAGAATCGTCGATGTAGAGCGCCAGTTGAGCACCCTGCCGTAACCTAACAGAATCGAGCGACTCCACAGCGTTAACCCTGATCAGGGTCGTGGCCAACGAACACCCCGCGATGATGCCCGAAGAAGCGTACCAAGGACCGTCGATGCAGCCACCAAGGGAAAGAAACCTCGGGGCCCTGTAGGCCCTCACGGCCAACTTGGCCATGGCAACCGGGAAACCCAATCTCAAGCACCGATCTAGGAGTCGCTCGAGATCAATGAGCTCGCAGTATTTAAACATGTCCTGCAGGAGGGTAGCCGCGTGTAAGTTGTGAGTGGCCCCACTCTCGCTGCGGACGCTTTGCCGCCACACAACGTCGGACGCTCCCTGGTACTTGCCCGCAGCAAAATAGGGACGAGCGTGCGCCCCCTCCCAGCTCTCGGCAAGGCACCGCCGCGCTTTCCCCCAGATGCGGTAGGGACCCATGAAAATACCAATAGGGCGGAACCCTCCAGCAGGTTTCCCCAGGAGCGCCAACACCGTGGCATCGAGCTGAAAAGGCAACATGCTGGAGATTTCCATGACCTGCAGGATCCTACACAGCGCCGTGACCCCAGGAAGGGAAATCATACTGAAGTGTTTCATGTGGAAACCGTCCACACCCACCGCCGAATTCACCTTGTAGCTTCTCGAAAGACGAAACAACTCGTTGGGGTCCAAAGGGGGGAGCGCAGGGGCAGGAACGAAGTCGGCAATAGGTCCCAACTCAAACGGGGAGTCAAACGCGCGCCACAAATGGGTAAACTTGTTGCGTTCAGCCTCGAGCAGGGACCTGGGGTCACTAACCACACAGCCGTTGGCCGAGAGAGTGGAAGTAGGTTTCCAGGGCTTGGGTTCAGAAGTGACCATGTGCGCTCGCTTGGCCCCCTGATCAATGTTCTCTCTCAGCCAACTACGCCAGGAAGCTAAACTGCGGTCCCTAGCGCTGGCTTCAGCCTGCGCGACCAAATCGGAGACCAAGAGATACAGATCGAGAAAGTCATGTTCGAGCTCTCCGCTCGAGTTCAAATCAGCACGGTTGATCATGGACTGCAGAGTGATGAGCAAGTCCTTATGGGCACCCAGATTCTCGACCACAAACGGGGGAGGGTGAAAAATGTACGACCTCAAGGCCCCCGCAAAATCACCTCCACAGTTCTTGGCCTTTTGGGGATGGTACGAAATATACACCTTGCAGTCCAAGATGCGATTATACAGCCACCTGACAGAGCACAGAAAGGGGTGTCTAAGAGGTTCCTTATCCTTCGAAAAAACAGGCTTCCACACAAGCTGTGGGCCCTTGCCTCTCGCACCCCAAACTGGCAGAACCGATTGCGTGGCGTTTGCCACCTCCACTTCAGCAAGGTTGGCCCACCACTTGTAAGTAAGATTGAGCAGCCTTTGAGTTTCGGCCCCCCTCCCCGCCCTGGCAGCTACCAGAGCCGCTTCCAGCACATCGAGAACAGGCCCCCAAGACGGGGGTTCCCGAGTGGGCCCGATGGCCCTTTGGGGGGGAAGGGGGGGAGGTTTACGAAATTCCAAAACGTTGAGTTGAGCAGGCGAGGGGAAAAGCTCCAGATCCACAGGGGAGTGGGGGGTGAGAGGGGAATTGTAGTTAACACTCACCTTACTGATAACCTTCGCGATGCCTGCAGAGACGACAAAGAAATCCGAGACTTTGAGGCCCCCCGTGCTGCGGAGCGTGTAGCCTCCGTCTGTCGGGGTGATCATCTGGCCTTTGAACTCCGAAACGAAATGCGACTTCTGAAACTCACCTGGAGTCATGTTGAAGTCGCCTCCCGCGATGACGGGGAGATCTGAATGTGAAAGTCCGGCTCCGAGACGCGACAAGATCTCCACGTTGCGCTCAGAAAGACCTTCGACGTCGTGAAGGTAGATCGATCCGACAAGGACCTGAAAACCTCCTGGAAAATCTATAACACAAGCTCCAGCACGATGAGGGGACAGTACGAAGCCCGACGACAACGTGTGAAGCCCGAGGTACGATCTAGCAATAACAGCAACTCCTCCTGAAGACCCAGTGCCCTCCCCACGAGCGGCCGCCGCCCAACACGACTTCCACCCACGACGAAAGAGCCATTCTGAGGCCTTGGAGATGTCTTCCTCTGAGCACAAGTGATGTTCTTGAACTAACAATACGTGTGCCGTGGTCATTGGCAGCCACTTGTTCTTAAGTGACTGCCATCCTGAAACATTGCAAGTCTGAACACATAGCTCGAAATTCTCCAAATCAGGCGGAGGAGGGGGCTGGAGAGAGCCTTCTACAAGCACTCCCGCGGCCGCATCCTGGCTGAGGAGGGGAGACGAGCCAGCCGACATCAGCTGAGGTAGGCTAGGAAGGAGTCCGAGGAGCAGGGGCCTCGGCAGGAGTGGCAGCAACCGTCCTGGCCCTCTTGGCCGCTGCCTCGATGAAAGTCGAGACGCGCTGCCTCGATTCACTCGAGACTTCCTCCGACTGTGCCTGCTGCCACTCACGTAAAAAATTCTGGAAAGCTTCTGAATCCGCAGCCTCGACCTGAGGCATTGCTTCATCAGGGTGAGCAGATTCACCCGTCCCCACCCCAGCCTCGCCACCCGTCCCCCCACCACTGTCAGAAGCAGCAGGAGCAGCTCCACTGCCTGAAGCCTGCCTCTGGGCGACGGATTGGCAGCTGGTCTTAAGCTTGGCCCAGCCCTCACGAATGGCGGCCAGGTCGCCAGACTCCAGCACGCTGTCGAAGTTGGACAAATGCCCCTGGAGCTCCGCCTGCGGCGGGGGCGGGAGGTCGGCCACCTTGGCCGCCAGCTCCAGGTACCTCGCCTTGAGCTGCACCTGCTGGGTTGCGGCCTCCGCCCTCTTCTCTTTGAGCTCCGCGAGGCGCGACTCGGTGTCTGCAATCTGGGAGTCCAGCGAGTTGAGAGCGCGAACATTCTTGTCAAGAGCCTGCTGAGCCTCGGAAGCCTGCTGCCGAAGGGGACGAGCTTCTGACTGCTGGGAACGAATAGCAGACGTCGACGCCGCGATGGAGCTGGCCACCGCTGCACGCTCTGGGAAGTCATCCTTGAGCTGGCCCATGAGCAACTGAAGCTGGGCGAGGAGCGAAGACGGATCTGCTGGATGGGCCAGAGCGCCTCCACGACCGCCTGGTCCGCCCCCGACGCCGCCGCCTCCGCCACCCCCAAGCCCGCCTTTGCCACGTCCACCTTTGGGTCCTTGACCTTTGTGAAATCCTTTGGGGCCAGGAACTGCTGGACCACTTTGCCACACACCCCCAGGATCACGTGGAGCGCCAGGAGAAACATGCGGAATGGGAGCCCAACAAGTCGCACACCATTTATACCACGGTTTGTTGCACTTCGCAGCACCACACGAGAGACATTTCGCACCGATGACCTCATGCTGCTTCGGTCCCATGGGAGACGCTGCGAAAGAGTGCTGACTGTCTGAACGAGCCACTTGACCCGCTAGCGCAGTGTGCCGTTCTGAAGTATACGCTAGCAAGCCCAAAAAACTTGGGCCAGAACGGCTAAGGGAGGAGGAGGAGGAGAAGGAGGAGGGGGAGGGGAGGAGGAGGAGGAGGAGGAGGAGGAGGAGGAGGAGGAGGAGGGGGAGGAGGAGGAGACCTCGGCCCATCGTTTTTAGGCTCCTCCTCCTCCTCACCCCCCTCCTCCTCTTGCTCCTCCTCCTTTTCTTACCATCGCTGACGTCCACTCGCCGTACCTGTTTCGGTGCCGTGCCTGCATTTTCCCAGGATGGCCACAGATGCTCCAGGACGGCCCAGATTTCACGGCGCTGGTCTCGCCAGAACAAACATGCACACGTCCGAGCGATGTCAAGCTTGGGGTCCCGATCGGCCTCGCCAGACCACTGTTAAGTCGGGCATGTCCCCCTACAGGCGCATTTGGGATGAAACATGCAAACTGGCAGACACATGCTCTAATAATGATCGAAAGCCCCAGAAATCGTCCCCAGGTGAGTTTTTGTTTACTTGTTTGAATCTTCCTCCTGTAGAGGGACAGGCCCGACATAAGACCACTGTTACCAGTTTGAAACATATTCCTATACCTATGATTCACAGCACCTCACCTCGATGCCAATCTTAAGGATTCCCTCAGTTTCTGAGGGCCTATCCCTGAGATTGTCCTCGCGTCTTGCTCGCCCATCTTAGGGACAGGGATAAGTTCGAGGCTGGTTACACTGGCCAGCGTGCTCGCGGATCCTCCGCAGGGCCGTGGCCGCGCGGCGCGCGCCTCCCCGCGGGCTCCACGTGCAGCGACAGCCGGCCGACGACGGGCACCTGCGCACCGGGGCCAATCACGCACGCCGCGGGCGCGCGGGCGCGCGGGAGGCCACGCCGAGGGCTCACAGAGACTACGGCGCGCGCTGAGGGGCCGCCTCCTCCTTTTCGGCCGACGTTCGACCAACTATAAGAGGCAAGTCTTCGCCTCCCCCTCCTCCAACTCCTCCTCCTCCTCCTCCTCCTCCTCCTCCTCCTGCTCCTCCTAATTTTTCTACGTTGGACATGCGTTGGCTTGCTCGAGCCGTCACGTCTTTCCTCCTCCTCCTCCTCCTCCTCCTCCTCCTCCACGCGGCCCGAGGCCCGTCTCGCCAGCTTGAAGGCCGGCAGCCTGAAGCGCGCGAGAGGACGCAAGAACTGCACAAGCAGAACGTCTTGGAGCTCCGCGCGGCTTTCGTGGATCTGCGCGGGACTCCCCTGGCGGCGCCGCTCCCCGCGCGCTCCGCGCGCCAACGAGGCGGGGGGGGGGGCAACGCAGATGCAAGAACTCCGCACGGGCTTCTGTTTGTGCAGTTCCTCCTTCTTCGGCCGGCGCGCGCTGAGGGGCTGAGATGACGATGGCCGAACCAGTGTCTGCTGGCGGCGCGCCCAGCGCCGTCCGCGGCGGCAGCAGGAGCGACAGCCGACCGAAGCCGACGGCGAGGCCGAGGCCGGCCGAAGCCGGCGGGCCGCGCAGCGGACGGGGAGGGCGCAGCGGCGCAGCAACGGCACCGACCACCGACCCACCGAGCCAGACCGACCCGACGCAGATCGACTGCGGCGCAGCCGAGCCGACGGCGTCGCGGACGCCGTCCGGCCACGACGCGGCGGACACGACGGCGGCGGCGGCGGAGGCCGCTGCGGCGTCGACGCGGCCGTGCACCACCCTCGAGCCGCCAGCCGCGAGCCCTGCTGTCCTCTCCTCCCTCCCGCGGCGGCGGCGGGCGAGGGCTCGAGGCGGGAGCACTCCGGGAGGAGCAGGCGAGCCGAGCGAGGCATAAAAGCCTGCAGGCGTTCGCGGAAGTCCGCGCGGTGCGCTCGGGTCGGCGCTGGGGACGCCCCTCCCCGGCGCACCCTTCGGCGAGGAGTGTGCGGGGTCAACTCCTGGGGGCCCCCCATAATTGCCATCTTGTCGGCGATTGCGAGTCGACGCCGCTCGACGCTCACCGACGCTGAATCGACGCGAGCCGACGCAACATCGGCGCTACCCCATCGACTCCCAGACGCTAGTCGACGCTGGAGACGGCATTGGCAGGGTACGCCGGGCTCCCATGATCCCCGGCATCGCTCGGACGTCCATTCCCTGTATTTTTTTCGGTTTCGTGCGTGTTTTTTCGCCAAATGATCGAGGATGCTCCTCGATGGCCCTCGCCGAAGGAAAAATGCACACGTCCGAGCGATGAATGGGCGAGCGATTGGGGGCCGCAGCCCCCCCCTCCGTCGGAGACCTGGCCCCTCTTCCCCTCCGCCCCTCCTTCTTTCGGGTCGGGCGCAAGGGGGGGATAATTAACAAAGGGGGGGTCTGAGAATCAGCTCACGCAGCTGATGTTCCCGGCGCCTCCCGCTGGAGGCGGCGTTGCATCGAGGAACGGGCCCCTCGGCGAGGCCGAAACCAGCTGCACGCAGCAAACTTCGTGACCCCCCCTTTCCCAATCCCCCCTGTCGTCCGGCCCGAAGGAGGAGGAGAGGAGGAGGAGGGGGAGGAGGGGGAGAAGGAGGAGGAGGAGGAGGAGGAGGAGGAGGTGGTGGAGGAGGAAGAGGAGGTGGTGGAGGAGGAGGAGGAGGATGAGGAGGAGGAGGAGGAGGAGGAGGAGGAGGAGGGAGGAGGGAGGAGGGAGGAGGGAGGAGGAGGAGGGGAGGCAGGAGGGAGGAGGGAGCTCGGGCACCCCCCGTTGCCGCCGCCTGCCGCCGCCGGCCGCCGGGGCGCCCCGCCTGCGACGCGACCTCCACGAAGTTGGCGAGGGTCACCTGCGAGACGGCGCGAGCGGCCGGCGCGCACTGCTGGGGGGCTGGCCAGAGGGGCCCAGGGACACAGGCAACAGAGGCACAGCTCCCAGGACGCACCACACTTTCCCACAGCTTCTGGGTTCTCGTCGTCCCCCCACTCCCCAGAGTTTCCCACATGTTCCTGGGAGTCGACGATTAAGTGTGTCTATGTGTCTGTTCCCTCCTGACTGGCGCAAGTTGGGCGTGGCCTCCAGAGAAAGCGGGGGGGTCGCCTCGTGGGAGTTCCGTCGTCCCCCCCACTCCCCACAGTTTCCCACATGCTCCTGGGAGTCGGCGAGGAAGTGTGTTTGTGCGTCTGTTCCCTCCTGACTGGCGCAAGTTGGGCCTGGCCTCTGGGGAAAGCGGGGGGACCTCGTGGAAGTTTCGTCGTCCCCCACACTCCCCACAGTTTCCCACATGTTCCTGGGAGTCGTCGAGTAAGTGTGTCTGTTCGTCTGTTCCCTCCTGGCTGGCGCAAGTTGGGCGTGGCCTCCGGAGAAAGCGGGGTAGTTTCCCACATGCTCCTGGGAGTCGACGAGTAAGTGTGTCTGTGCGTCTGCTCCCTCCTGACTGGCTCAAGTTGGGCGTGGCCTCCAGAGAAAGCGGGGGGGTCGCCTCGTGGGAGTTCCGTCGTCCCTCCCACTCCCCACAGTTTCCCACATGCTCCTGGGAGTCGGCGAGGAAGTGTGCTTGTGCGTCTGTTCCCTCCTGACTGGCGTGGCCTCCGGAGAACGCGGGGGGGGCCCTCGTGGGAGGCAGCGCCGGGGCCCCGCCGACGGGCACCGGGCCCGACGGGCCAGGGGCCCGGCGCGGACGCGCCCGAGGAAGCTGCAGCCGTGGCCCGAGGTACAATCCGTCCGCATCTTAGGGACGCACGAGGAGGACGAGGAAGAGCAGGAGGAGGAGGAGGCCCAGGAGGAGGAGGAGGAGGCCCAGGAGGAGGAGGAGGAGGAGGAGGAGGAGGAGGAGGAGGAGAGGAGGAGGGAGAGGAGGGAGAGAGGAGGAGAGGAGGAGAGGAGGGAGGAGGAGGAGGAGAGGAGGAGGAGGAGGAGAGGAGAGGAGGAGGGAGGAGGAGAGGAGGAGAGGAGGAGGAGGAGGAGGAGGAGGAGGAGGAGGAGGAGGAGGAGGGAGATGCAAGGGCCATGTCGAGGCTGTTCGAGCGGGGCGCGGCCCGCGAGAGTGGCCAAGAACGGACCGGGGATGCAAGGGTGCCATGGGTACCCTTGGGAAGGTTGCCCCTCCCTATCATGCGGGCTGACTGCGATTGCTTCCCCCTCTCCGCTTTCTCCAGCTGGATCTGGCAGGGCCTGGGCTTGCAGAGTCCTGGCCCCTGGGGCTCCAACAGCGGCTTTCTCAGATCGGCCCGGAAAGGTGCAGGAAGAGAACTCTTGGGGGCCCGGGTGGCTTCTGGGAAGCCCCCTGCCTCCGCATAATATACCCCCGCCGTCTGCCCCACTCGCGCCACCCCCCTCGTGCGCGCCGCTGGGAGGAAGCTGCAAGGGCGAGCGACGAAGAGGACCCTTCACTTTTCGGCCTCGTGTGTTCATCTCTTCGCAGGGAGAGCCCAAAATCGAATCGGTAAGTCGGATCGGCGATCAAAATGGATCGGATCGGCGGGAATCGGCAGCCGAGTCGGGAAAAATCAAATCGGCGGAAATCGGCAGACCAGTAAGGCCTCCACTGAGAAATCGGAGCCCCGATCGGAATCCGAAGCCGCACCGAATCGAAATCGGCATCCATCGAAACAGAATCGAATCGAATCGGGGGAATCGAAATGAGCCCCAAACAAAGAAGCTAGAACCCCAAAAAACAAAGGGGGAATCGAAATGAGCCATCGCTGGACGGTACAACCAAAAAAAAGCTTCCGAGCGATGCCGAGCAGAAGCGCCGTGCACGTCGCGGCAAGCCGCCGGTGTGGCACGCCACGGGCCGCCGGAGAGCGCGAAGCGCCACGGGCCCCGGAGGGCGAGTCCCCCCCCCCCGCCTGGCAGGAGCTCCGCGAGAGCCGCTCCCCCTCCTCCTTCTCCTCCTTCTCCTCCTCCTCCTCCTCCTCACCCTTCAATACTCGTCAAACATGAACTTTTGCGGTGTTTGTGTGTTCGGTTCTTGCGTGATGGGCGCTGCTTCAAGGCTGGCATGAGATGTTCGGCCCAGACGCAGGGGTGTTCGGGATCTGGCAGTGCCCTCACAGCATCGGAGAACGCGTTTTCTGACAGGTGCCCGAACGATCGAGCGCTTCGAGTTTGAACAGCGCTTCAACTCATTTTTGACGAGGCTTGTGGAATCAGACGGCGTAAAGACAAACTTCTGGAGCTCCGCGCGGAGTTCTTGGGTGCCGGAGGCGCCGCCGGAGGGGGCCCAGGGCGGGTCCAAGAAATCCATTCGGGTCGCCAAACGTTGATGTTCATGGCGTTGTTGCTTCTTCGACACCCCCAGCCGAGCGATGCAGGAAGCATGCGGTGGCCTGACAGCGGAGGCCAGTCCACAAGAGACCTCCCACAAGAGACCCGACCCCGAGACCCCAGGGGCGTCCCTTGAGTTTGGGTTTGGGAGCGGCGCGCGTTCCATCGCAAAACCATCGGGGATGGAAAGAACCCCCTTTAGTAAAACGTGGATTAGTGAAAACGACCTCGGGCCCCAACCTGGCGGGCGCAAGCCTGGAAAAGGACGGCCGCGGCGTCCTCTCGAGAACCGACAACGGACAATGCAATCATCGACGTGTCAGGGTGGGGGGGCCTGGCCACCCCCGAAGCCATCGAAACCCGGGAGGCCCCGAGCAGTCGCGATGGGGAGCGATACAATCGGGCTTGATTGGAGAGGACACGCGAGAGGACACGAGACCCTCTCGAGGGCCACATCGCCACGAGGATGTACGAAGCATGGGTCGCGAGACACAGGACACAAGGGTACCCTTGATCTGGCAGGGTCGACCTGCTAACCCGGGCCGCCTGTAGTCTGTTCGGCGTTTCGGCCTGGGGCGGAGGGGGGGAGGGGGGGTCTGGCTCTGGACCTCTGCGGAGTGCGAGTGTTTGCACCGGCGCGTCCCGTGGGGGAGGCCCCACCTGCCTGAGGCAGGAGCCGAAAACAGCCGAGCACTACTCCATGGGGGGGGGCGGTGCGAGGGCCCGCGCCGATCGGCAAAACAAGGAATGAGAAAACGATCACATCGGGGGGGATGTGCGAAGGGGGGAAACATTGACCTGGAAGCAGCGATACACCGCCGACAGCTTGGCCACAAGCCCCCCAAAGTGAAGCCGAACGTTCCTGGGCGGGGAGGGCTGCCCGGCCTGTATCGGCGAGGACTCGTTGTTTGGGGGTCGATGCATCCACCCCGGAGACTATCCCCGCCGAGTGAGCCTCGTGTTCTGGTTTTTGGGTGATACCTCGGGTCTTCGGCGGCCGCTCGGGAGGATCCGTGCACCCCCCGAGCTTTCGGCGCGAAGCTCAGCTGCTGGAGCCCATCACAATCCGAGATCCAATGAACATGTCCGAACAGAAATCCAAACCCGAGTCCGAAAGAAACATCCCCACTGAGCGCATCCCTCCCCAACGTTGCCCCTGACTGCCGCGCGGGCCACGCGGGGACGGGCTTCCGGGCCTGTGCCGGCGGTGGATGGGCTTCTGGGGATCGATGCGCTCCCCACTGAACGTGCCCGCCGCTAACGCTGCCCCTGACTTTCATCCTACCGCAGAGCGAGGCCGGGCGGGGAGGTCGATCGGGCCCACACCATGGGTCGGCTTCCAGAGATCGATGCGTCCCCTCCCGAGCCTATATGAGGGCGCTGGGTAAGAACGGTTCGAGAAGAAATCCAGGGCCTGGATGCCAGTGGAGCTGCAATCGTGGAATTGCCATTCGTATCACAACCGTCCTCGTGCGATGAGGAACCCTCCGAGGCCTGAAACTTCCTGGGTACACTCCTCAACCGGCGCCCCCACCGTGCCCCGCCTAGCTCGGACCAGGTGGGTGAGGTCCTCTGGACTCTGGCGTGTCTGGACACATGCAATGCGAGACGGATAGAGAAGGACGAGGACGAGGACGAGGACGAAGAAGGACGAGGACGAGGACGAGAAGGACGAGGACGAGGACGAGGACGAGGAGAAGGACGCTAAGAGGTACCCATACCGCCACTCCCCAAAAATCTCTCCTGGGGTGCGCTCCGACCGGCACTCCGAGGCGACTCCGGCCGTGGCGACGGAGGCCTCCGGGGAGACCCCGCACCACGGAAACGAGGCAAGGGCACCTGTACGGGTACCTTCGGGGATGGACAGACCTCCCTTTAGTAAAACGTGGTTTAGTGAAAACGACCTGAGGCCCAAACCTGGCGGGCGCAAGCCTGCAAAATAACGGCCGCGGCGCCCTCTCGAGAACCGAAAACGGACAAGTCACTAATCGACGTGTCACTGTTGGGGGTTCTGTCCACCTCCGGTACCTTTCCCAGAGGTGCAAAACTCGGGCGTTGGCAGAACTGGGTTTCGTGGAACCCGCTTTAGTGATTTGTGCCGGGGGCGCCACCCCGTCCCATCGCCACTCACCGGCACTGCCGTCACCCGAAAAACACCAGCTACGGCAAACCTGGTTTAGTGAATCTGGCCAGTTGAGGGGCCCCAAGGCCCCACCACTAACTGGGCCCCCTTACCCAGGGTCCTGGCTATACCCGACAAGCACGGCCTAAGCAGTATTTGCTGAAGGTCCGCGCGGATTTCTTGGCTCCGACCTGGACCCCCCTCCCCAGCGCGCGAAGAGCGCGCCAGGGGCGGCGCCAGTCCAGCGCGGGCCCAAAACTCCGCGCGGAGCGCCGGGCGTTTACGTCTGCGGCGTGTTTTGTCTTCTTCGATGTTCCTGCTCTGAGGTTGCCAGTCCGTGCAAACTTCTCGCATCGGCGCTGGACCCCAGGTGGGCCCCTGGTGCGCTCCCGGGGCGGTGCCAGAGACGCCGCCAGGGGGCCTCGGCACCGGTCCGAGACATCGCTTCGGGCCTTCGGATTGTTATGTTCATGCAAATTGTTGATATCCGGAAGGAGGAGGAGGAGAAGGAGGAGGAGGAGCAGAAGGAGGAGGAAGGAGGTTGCCGCGAGCGTGGCGTGCTGAGGAGGATAAAGAGGAGGAGGAGGAGGAGGAGGAGGAGGAGGAGGAGGAGGAGGAGGAGGAGGAGAGGAGAAGGAGGAGAAGGAGGAGGGAAGAGGAGGAGGAGGAGGAGCAGGAGGAGGAGAATACGGAGGAGGTTGCCCGAGCGGGGCGGGCGAAGGAGGCCGAGGAGGAGGAGGAGGAGGAGGAGGAGGAGGAGGAGGAGGAGGAGGGGAGGAGGAGGGAGGAGGAGGAGGAGGGAGGAGGAGGAGGAGGAGGAGAGGAGAGAGGAGGAGAGAGGAGAGGAGGAGGAGGAGGAGGAAGAGGAGGCTGCGCTTGACCCGCCGTCCGACCCGAGCGGGGCTGGGAGGGGCTCGCCAGGCTGTGCTGCGCGGCCGGCGTCGGGCGCTCCTTGGCGGGGCCGCCGGCTGCGGCGGGCGGCGGGCGGCGGGCGGCGGTCCGCAAAGCGACGCCGCGGCGGGCGCAGGGCCCCGCGAGAGGTGGGCGAGGATGAAGTGGAGGAGGAGAAGGAGAAGGAGGAGGAGGAGGAGGAGGAGGAGGAGGAGGAGGGCGAGGAGGAGGAGGAGGCGGAGGAGAATAGGAGGAGGAGGAGAGGAGGGGAGGAGGAGAGGAGGGCGAGGAGGAGGAGGAGGAGGAGAGGAGGCGGAGGAGGAAGAGGAGGAGGAGGAAGAAGAGGCCCATTGGTCTTGACCACTTTCTACCTCCTCTACCTCCTCCACCTCCTCCTCTTCCCCTCCCCTTGTCCTTCGGCTGTCTGTCACCCTTACCTGTCACATTAGATACATACTTACCACCAATCGGCGACATCTTGAGCGGTGCCCCAGGGGTCGGCTGGCTGCAGTTTGATCACCGCCCTAGGGCTGATCGGCCCTGTGGGGAGGAAGGTTGCGACAGTACGACCATGCAGCCACCAAGGACCAGGAACCAGGAGGGAGAGGAGTAGGACGAGGAGGAGGAGGAGGAGGAGGAGGAGGAGGGGGAGGAAGAGGAGGGGGAGAAGTGAATTGATGATGATGATGATGATGATGATGATGAGGAGGAGGAGGAGGAGGAGGAGGAGGAGCAGGGCGAGGAGGGCAGGGCGGGTGCAGGGGGAGGGAGGGTGGAGGGGGGAGAAGGGAGGGGAGATGGGAGGAGGACCCAAAGTCAGTCGTAGCGATGCTCATGATTGTTCGGGCCTCTGGCGGCCTCTCTCGGCCAGGCCAGCCTGGCGGGGGCTCCAAGACGGGGACGCACGACAAAGACGACGACAGACGCCGATAACCAGCCTCGATCTTGTCCCTATCCCCAAGGTTGACAAGGCCCCAAAGGCGATGGAAATCTTGGGGACGCGCCCTCAGCAACTGAAGGAATATTGAAAATCGGCATCGGGATCAGGTGATGTCAACCATAGGACCATAGGGATAACGAGATCTCTGGGGCTGAATATTCAGCCGACAGACGTCGGCGACGACAATCGACGACGGACGACGATCTGCGACAGACGACGATCCACGACGGCGACGAGCGGCGTCGTTTTTTCTGGGCCGCCTCTCTGGGCACTTTTACCGTGGCTGGCGGCCGGGCGCAGGACTAGATGCCTCCAGACAGGGTCTGGGCATTTTAGGGTCCAGAAGAGCAGGCCCCTGCACGGGATAAATCTAGACTCTAGACGTCGGAAGCTGAGGGTGGTGCGGCTGGGTCTGCGTCGTGACGACTTTGACCTGGGGCTCGGACACTGCGCGGAGCGCGGATCATTCAACCGTGAACGATCGGCGGCATTTCGATCGCCAGATCGTTCCATGTTGGCCGATTCTGGGCCACTGGCGGCGTGCAAGCTGGAACGCTGCAGGCGGGGACGCCGCCGCGTCGACACGACGCAGATTTACTGCAGCGGGGGGATGCGGGGGAGACGAGTGGCACGACGACGAGGGGGATGGCGCCGAGGAGCGGGAGCACCTGTGCTGGCACAGAGGGCGCCGACGACGAAGGGGGGGGGAGGGGAAAGCGGGGGCGACGGCGAGGAGAGGCAGGATGGCGAGGCATGAGAAGGGCGGGGGGGAGAGGGGGGGGAGAGAGGACGGAGAGGCGGAGGAGCGAGGGGGGAGAGGGGGGGGGAGCAGGGGGGGGAGGGAGGGGGGGGAGGGGGCGGGGAGGCGGAGGGGGGAGGAGGCACGGGAGCGACGCGAGAGAGAGAGAGTCTGCCCTGGCGGCGAGTCCCCCCCCCCCCCCACCGCCCCAAAGAGGCCCCGGGGCGGCGAGCACGCGAGGGGAGGGCATGCGGGCATGCGCGGCATCGGCATCGGCGCGCACGCCTGCCTCACCCCCCGACGCACGACAGGCGTTTCGGCGGCGTGCGAGGGGGGACATGGGAAGAAGAATAATAATAAGAATAATAAGAAGAATTATGATAATAAAAATAATAATAATAATAAGAGGAAACAACACAACAATACTAATCATAATAATAATACTAATAAGAAAAAGAAAAAGAAGAATTCTCAGAAGGCGGCGAGGCTTCTCAGAAGCCCTCGCGCCCTGCGAGAAATTGTTGTTCCTGTGTTCGGGAAAGACTCAGAGCACTTCTCAGGGGCCGGGGGGGCTTCCGAACCCTCTGAGAAGGCCTTCTCCTCCTCACTTCCCCCCTCGCTCGCCGCCGAATGTTGGCTGCAAACTGGTCTCCAAACATCACGACTCCAACACTCGCAAGGCTCTCGCGCCGCTGAGCCCGCGAAGCGCGACATCGACAGCAACGCCCGCCGTCTCTCCTGGTCTCTGCGCCACCCTGATGGGTACGGCAAGTTCATGACGTGCTGCCTTCGGCTTCGATGTCCGACACCGCGCGGATAGTTCAACCTTGAACGATCGGCCGTTGCCGAAACGTCAGATCGTTCAACATCGACCGATCCTGGGCAGCCAGCGGCGTTCCACGTTGAACGCCGGCGGCGGGGTCGCCACTGGTCGACACAACGCGAACTTACCGTACGCGGTGGATGCATACTTCGAAAAGGTGGCGCGCTCCTGCCACTCTCGTGCTCCGTCCACTTGCCTGCGCCGCGTTCCTGCGTTCTCCTGCCGCTTCCCTCTGCGACGTTCCTGCCGCCTGCCCCGCGCGACGGCGGCGAGGTCCTGCCGCTCTCTTGCCACGCTCGGGCGCTTCGCCACACGATACGCTACTGGGCACGCGCCCGGGTGGCGCTGACGCTCTGGCTTGCTGCCGGCGTGTGAGGGCTGGTGGCTTCATTACCCCCGACCGTCGCTTCCCACAGAGATGACCAAGATCCCGATGACGACAACGACCACAGCGTTGTGATCGTTATTGTGGCGGTCGTTGTGATCATTGTTTCGGCGGCGAGCCCGGAGGGGAAGTGAGGCGAAGAAGGCCGTCTCAGGAGGCTCGAAAGTCCCCTGGCCTTCTGAGAGGCGTTCAAGGCCTTCCCCGAAGACAGAAACAACTCCTGAGACGGCGCGGGGGGCTTCTGCTGATGAGAAGCCCGCCGCCTTCTGAGAGGGGGCCTTCTCCTTCTCACGTCTGGGGAAACCAAAAGGTAGCAATACCGCCACTCCCCGGATCTCTCAAGGGGCGCGTTCTGAATAGGATTTCGAGGCGAGTCCAGCGGTGGCGGCGAGGATCTCCCAGGAGGCCCCAAAAGGGGAAAACGAGGGAAAGCTAGTACGGGTACCTTTTCCTTCTCCGAACTCCCCCCCCTCGCTCGCCGACTGTTCTCGCTGTGATCGCTGCTACCGCTGAGCCTTGACACCCGGGCGCGGTGGGAAGCGAGCAGCTGACGGACGGGGCCCTGGGACACACACAAATAAATAGAGACAAATAACAGGATTCCCCATACTTTCTCATTTTTGCTGGGCTTTTGTCTATGAGTTGTCGACGCCGACGATGACGACGACGACGCCGACACCGACGCCGACGCCGACGACGACGCCGACGGCGACGACGCCGTTGACGACGTCGACGACGACGACGACGCCGACGACGACGACACGACAATCGGAAGCGTCCAAGAGGGGGGGGGGGGCGCAAATCATGGCCAGCGGCATGCGCGCGGCCCAACGGGGGGGGCCAGGGACGCACTGACATAAGACGAGGCGCCATGAACTCTAAGGAGATATCCCCCCCCCCTAGTCACCACCCCCCTAGTTGCCGCCCCCGAGACACAGGGGGTCGGAAGGGGGAGGCGGAGCGGAGGAGGCCCCCCCGGGCGGCTCCCCCTCGAGCGGCCAGCCCTGCCGGACCCAGAGCTCGTCGTGGAGCTCGTGGTAGCACTCGACCTCGGGCGGCCGGGCCCCCGGGGCTCCGAGGAGGGGACCACCCCTCCTCCTCCTCCTCCATCCTCCTCCTCCTCTCCTCCTCCTCCTCCGCCCTCCTCCTCCTCCTCCCCTCCTCCTCCTCCTTTCCTCCTCCTCCTCCTCTTCCTTCTCCTCCTCCTTCTCCTCCTCCTCCTCCTCCTTCTCCTCCTCCCCCTCCCTCCTCCCCCAAGACGAAGCCAGGACTTGGATACTATCGATCGAGGGTAAGTCGAGTCTCTGGGATCTCTCGGCTCAACCCAGCGGTGCTCGAGCTGCGCACAGCCGCGGCGGCCAGGACCTCCAGGGACGCCCCACAGCCCCCGAAACGATGACGCTATCGCCGTTGGGGGAACAACGCCTAAGACGGAGCAAGGACGAATATTGAGTTCGGTGAGGATAAATCGAGAATCTCGGAGAACCCGCGGCTCTGGGGCATGTCTCGGGCGCCGCGGCCTTCTCAGAGTGTCCCGAAACGCTCTGACAACGATCTGCAACGCTCTGGAAACGGATTCCTCCTCGTCCTAGCCCCGTCCGACCCCCCTCTTCGGTTCGGACGAGTGGGGAGGGGGTAGGCGGCGGTAGGGACGAATAGCCCAGGGGTGGACATTCCATGTATTCGCCGCTGGGGGGACAACACCTAAGACGAAACAAGGACGAGGATTAAGTCGGGTGAGGATTAATCGCTCTCTGAGATCCCGCGACTCTGGAGGAGGTCTCGGGCGCCGCGGCCTTCTCAGAGCGTCCTGGAACGCTCTGAGAGCGTTCGGGAACGCACTGGAACGGATATATCCCCGTCCTAGCCCCGCCCGAAGAATCTCGAGGAGAATCCGGCAATGGCGCCGAGGGTTTTCCAGAACGCGCAGCCGTGTCGGTACCTTCTTTTGGCGGCGCGCACAAGGGTGGTGGAGAGAGGAGGAAGGAAAGACTCCTTAGCAGGAGGCTGCTTCTAGGAAGCCCTCCCCCCTCGGCGAGGACCGCCATCAGGCCTCGCCGGTAAGGAGCGTCAATAGGCCTTGTACCCCTCGCAACTTCCATCAATGGGGCTGCTTGGGATCCCGCCCCCACCAATCAACCCTCAGTTTTGCCGTCAATTGGCACCAAAAAGGGCCGAGGACCCCCCTACGGTCCCTGGGCCAACGAAGACCCCGTATAGGGGGGTGACCCGTACCTCCACTCCAAGGCACATGTGCCACCACCTCCAACTCCAGACGCCAAAGGCCACCGACCATACCTATCCTCCCCCTCTGCGCGTGGCTGACTTTCCTCCCGTCAGTCGAGCGCATTCCACTACTCCTCAGAGGAACCACTCGCAGACGGCCTGGACCCGCCGCGGGGGATCTGCGATACGTTACACCGAAGCCGACGTGCACTCTGCGCGTCGGCACTTTTTACCAGCCTGGAACATATCCCTATCCCTAAGCTGGGCATCGCCTCATCACAATGCCAATCTTAAGGATTCCCTTTGTTTTTCAGGGCGCATCCCTAAGATTGTCATCGCCTTTTGGCGTGTCAATCTTAGGGATAGGGATACGTTCGAGGCTGGTAAAACTACTCGCAGATGGCCTGGACCCGCCGCGGAGGATCTGCGATACGTTACACCGAAGCCGACGTGCACTCTGCGCGTAGGCACTCTGCGAGCACTGGAGCACGACCGGTGGCCCCCGTGGCGAGCGGCCGCGCCGGGCGCCGCGCCCACGTCGGCTCCAGGGGCACCTCGTGCTCCCGGTCCTGGTGCTCCCTGCCGCGGCCCTGCTGGGCGGCGTCCGCGGCCGCCTCGGCGCGCGCGCGAGGGCGCTCGTCGCCCCCCCCCTCTAGGGGCGTCGCGGAGGCCCGAGCGCCCCCGGGAGCGTCGCGTGAACCTCTCCGCAGAGGCCGTCGTCTTCGAAGTCGTCGCCGTCGCCGCCGTCGTCGCCGCCGCCACCGCCGCCGTCGTCGTCGTCGTCGTCGTCGTCGTCGTCGTCGTCGTCGTCGTCGGCGGTCTCAGCCGAATCGTTCGTTTCCATAGCCTGCGTGGGCATCACCGTGACGAGAGTTCCCTTCATCGGGAGCGGCCAAGAGGGGGGTGTCCAAGAGGGGGGGTGCAAATCATGACCGGAGAAGAGGAGCCATGAAATCTGGGGAAATATCATGGCCCCCGCCATGATGTCCACCCCCCCCTAGTCATCACCCCCCTCTTTTCCGCCCCCGACTTCAATCTGCCTTCGCCCAATTTCCCTGGAGAAAAAATGCCCCAACTACTCCGCGCACGGGCGCACCCGCTCGATACGTTTTTCGGGGGTGGCGCCGAGAGAAGTTTCCGATCCGATGTTGTGATAGTTCGCAGAGGTATAAGCATCAGGCGGATCGGAAACTGGCCCGCCGAATGACGCCAGCATCACGTGATGTCTGCAATCTTACGGGGATGGGAGATATCTGCGCCGTCGCAAATGAATGACACGTTTGTCACGGTGGTGTACTAGATACGCAGTAGGCGAATACGGCAATGAATCCGACTGCGCGAAGTCTAGGGGCACATTCGGCGTCGGTCCTTGAGATTCAAGAGGTGCCCATGCGCTTCTGTGGATCCCAGGGGCCATCGGGGATTAAGAAATTCCTGTGGGGCACCTGCAGGCAACTCAATGTATGACAGAATGTGCCGACTGTGATGGACAGAACAAGCTATCGAATAACTTCCTGGACAAACCTTTCGCCCAACACGAACCAAGCCTCTGGACAACACTGCCAGCCAACCTCTATGGCAAACCCTGGCCAGGACAGTAGATTCCTCCCACAAGGATCGCGAAACACAGGCCACAAGGGAATCCTTGATCTGGCAGGGTCGAACTACTGATCAGCCTCGACTACAATAGCCAGTATGATCATCATCAACATCGTCAACATCAGAATGGTCATCAGCATCATCACCAACACCAACGTCATCGTCATCGTCATCATCCTCCTCATCATCGGCATCATCATACGCAGCACCATCATCAGCAGCAGCAGTATCAGCACCAACATCATCATCATCATCACCGGCATCAACATCATCATCATCATCATCATCATCATCATCATCATCATCATCATCATCATCATCATCATCATCATTATCAGCATCACCATATTCATCGTCATCACCATTATCATCAGCATCAGCATCAGCATCAGCATCATCATGAGCACCATCATCATCATCATCCTTGTCATCATGACCAATTTCATCATCAGCATCATCATCATCATCAGCATCATCAGCATCATCAACATCATAACAATAACCAGCATCAACACCATCCGCCACATCATCATCATCATCATACGCATAAGCCGCATAATCATAACCATGGCCATCCTCAACATCATCCTCATCCTCATCCTCATCCTCATCCTCATCCTCATCCTCCTCATCCTCCTCATCCTCCTCATCATCATGATCATCATGATCATCATGATCATCATGATCATGATCATGATCATGATCATGATCATGATCATGATCATGATCATGATCATCATCATCATCATCATCATCATCATCATCATCATCATCATCATCATCATCATCGCCATCATCACCCGCTCATCATTACCCCAAGCATGATACATATACAATAGCTGACGCGCTGTGGCAAGGCAGGTGCTGCCGTCCACGCCTCCACGCGGGGGAACGTCAGGGGGGACGAGGGAAGGGGAACACCGACCTGACATCGGCGATGCGTCGCGGATAGATCGGCGATGTGTCCCCGATGGGGAACCCGAACGGTCCTGGGCGGGGTGAGCTATCGGATCCCTATGGGCGATCAGTGGGCGAGTGGGGCTCGATGCCTTTCGAGCCTTTCGAGCGCGGACCGATGGTCTCCGAGACACCGTGGCCGTGGCGGGCTTTGCCGCAGCGGCAGCGCGCGGCGGGCCGGCCGCGGCTGCACACGGGGGGACCCCAAGAACGGGGGCTCGATGCGTTCCCCCTCCCTGCGCCTCTCCCGCCCCATTGATCGGCGGGTCGCATCTCGGGCCTCCGGCGGCCGCTCGGGATGCTCCGGGCACCCCCAGAAGACGCTCTCGGCGGGGCGCAGCTGCTGGAGCGCATCCCGAGTTCGGAGAGCCGCCGAGAGCCGACGAACACGTCAGAACCATGTCCCTCTCCATCGCTCGGACGTCCATTCCCTGTGCTTTTTTCGGTTTCGTGCGTGGCTTTTTCGCCAAATGATCCAGGATGCTCCTCGATGGTCCCCACCGAGGAAAAAATGCACACGTCCGAGCGATGCCAAGGTCCGAGCCGACCCCCCCTCGCGAACGTTGCCCCCGATGCCAGCCCGAATCCTAGCCCTGCCGCCACCGCGCAGCCCGCGGGCGAGGGCAGCCAGGACGCCGGGCGCCCGATGCTCCATCTCCCTGCCGCAGGGGGTTCGAAAATGGGGTGCTGAGAGATGGGGCCTTCAAAAACTGTGGATGGGGACCAGTTCCAAACAGAACGAGGCCCCTTTTTTCCACAAGTTACACTTCGATTTCCCATCGAAAATCCAAGGAAAACCTGAGGCAAGCTGTGAAACAATCAAGGAACACCGAGCCCCTCCCCAACGAAAAGGGTTCCTTCTTCAGCGCCTCGACTGTACTGTGTAACACCCTCGTCACCACTAATTAGTCTTGCCAGGTCCCGCGCAGTCAGCAGTCACACAAAGCCACGCGCCGGCATTGGCATCGCCCTTGCTGCCGTTGGAGCGACAGCGTCGGTCATACTCCCCAAGCAAGTGTGAGCACGGCGCGCACACATGTGCGTGCATGCGGCTGCCGCCGCGACGGCACGGCCGAAGATCGACCGAACGATCGAACGAACCAACCTACGAAGGACCGTGATCGCCAAGAGGCGGTCCAACATCGGGCGACGGGCGCGCTGCGAGGCGCGCTGGCCATCTATGTCGACCAGGAAAAGCCAGTAACGTGATCAAGATGCAGGGCACGTGCCGAAAAGGGGGGCAGCGAGGGCAAGAAGGGCATCGACGAGACGCCGAACCGATAGCGAAACGTCGACTCGAACCGACGGCGAAACGTCGAGACGGACCCCGAGGCTGGCCCCGTCGAGGCTCGCATGCGGCCCGAGCCTGGGCACGGCGACGCGGCAGCCGACCTGGCAGCTCATCGGACCGAGCCGGCCGAGCGCGGCCGACTGCGACGCAGCCCGGCGACTGCGAGCGCGGCGGCGCGGCCGACTGCCGATGCCGCTGCTCCCTGGGCCTCTCCAGGGGTGCTCTCCGACCAGAACCCCTGCGGCTGATCTTCCGCACCTTCCGCAAGGTGCGGAAGGTGCGGAAGGTGAGGGTCGGTTGCTCGTGTCTTCGGATGTCTTCGAATGTCTCTGGATGTCTTTGTTGTCTGTGTGTGTCTTTGCCTGTGTTGTTATTAGTGTTAATTACGGTGCAAGAGGCAATGTGCGTTATGTGATGCTGGTGATGGCGATATGTCGTCTTGATAAGTGGGTTGCTGTTCATGCTGGTGGTGCTACTGCCACCGTTGCCATGCATTGTTGCTGTTGCTCCTAGCGCTGTTGTTGTTTCTTTTCCCGTTGTTGCGATGCATCGGTGCCGTTGCCATGCGTTGCTTGGATGTCAGTGTCGTTGCTGATGTTGCTGTTGACGGCGTTTTTGGTGGCTGTTGCGTTTGCTGCTATCGTTCCTTTGTGGTGTTGCCGCTGCTGTTGTTAGCGTTGCCGTCGGTCCTCCTTCTCTTATTCCCCCCCTGCGGAAACGAGAGATGAGAGGGGGATGAGCACGATTAGCGAGGGTAGGAAACGAAGAGCAGCAATCGTCGAAGTCGGAGTGGGGGTCGTCGTCATCGTCGTCGTCATCGTCTTCCTCATCGCCGTGGTCGGTGTCGGAGTCGTCGTCCTTTGAATCATCGTCCGAGTCGGAGTCGTCGTCGGAAGAATCGTCGTCGTTGTCGTCGTCGAAGTCGGAGTCGTCATCCTCGCCGTCGTCGTCGTCGGAATCGTCGTCATCGTCGTGGTCGTCGTCGGAGTCGTCGACATCGGAATCCTCGTCCGAGTCGCAGTCGTCGTCGGAATCATCGTCGTGGTCGAGGTTTTCGTCGTCGCGCCCAGCGACCACTTCATATTATTTGTTGACAAGGACGGCGGGGGTGCCCGCATATTGCAGGCACCCCCGCCGTCCCTACAGCCCCATAGCCCTATAGCCCTATGGCCCTATAGCCCCATAGCCCTGCTGCCCTATAGACCTATAGCCCCATGGCCCTATAACCCCATAGCCATACAGCCCCATAGCCCCATAGCCCTATAGCCCAATGGCCCGCGTCGACCCAACATCGTGAGCTCCACAGCTCTCGGCTCCGACGCCCTACCGCCGACGCCCTACCCGACGCCCTACCCGACGCCCGCCGCGCCATGGCCACAGTCGATCAAGTCGCCGATGCCCTGCACCGCCTGCCCATCGTGACGAAACACGGCAATCCGTCGCTCTGCGTCTGGAACCAGGGCGGCAGGAAAAAGACAGGCTAGAGGGGACAACACTCCCCCAAGCCTGCCCTTTCTCCTCCCTCCTCCCATCCTCGTCCGCCTCCTCCTCCTCCTCCTCCCCCTCCTCCTCCTCCTCCTCCTCCTCCTCCGCCTCCCCCTCCCCCTCCCCCTCCCTCGTCCCCCCTCTTTCCTGTCAGGCGCCCTCCGCCGCGCCCCTCTCTACCTCCGCCCCGTCCCCCCTCGCCCCCGTGTCCCCCGAAAGGGGGGCTCTGCGATTACCTCCTGACGTCGGGATGGTACAAGGGTCTCGTGGCGCTGCGGCGCGTCGAGCGCTCCCTCATATTAGACATCGACACATACGAGCAAGCAGTTCACAAGGTGATCGGGATGATAAGGGCGAGGAGTCGGACGGTGCTGGGGAGGAGCAGAAGGAGGGGGGCGAGGAGGAGGAGGAGGAGGAGGAGGAGGAGGAAGAGGGGCAGGAGGATGAGGCGAGGGGACGATGAAGCGGACTATAGTGGGGAAGGGTGTGAGCGTGATGATGAGTGCGAGGGCGAAAATGATGGGGATGACGGTGCTGATGGTGATGGTGAATGATGATGCCACCCGTGATGATGATGCGAATGCTGCTGCTGATGATGATGCTGATGCTGATGATGTTGTTGTTGTTGATGATGATGATAATGATGATAATAATGATGATGATGATGATGATGATGATGATGATGATGATGATGATGATGATGATGATGATGGAGGTGGTGATGATGACGATGTTGATGCTGATGCCGATGGTGATGCTGATGATGGTGATGATGCTGATGATGATGGTGATGCTGCTGATGATGATGGCGCTAATCATTGAACAAAAAGCGGAGGCGGAAGGCGGCGGTGGGGATGGGAGGATGCGATGCCCGAGGTGATCGGACATCTCGACGGCGCCACGCCGACCATCATATGCGCAGAAGCCAAGAAGATCCAGAACTTGGTCGCGGCGTGGCGCCGAGTGGTGAGGCGATCGGAGTGGGAGGAATGAGAGGGGGAGGGAAGGTGGAGGACGAAGATAAAAGAGAGGAACCGCTGCCGCCGTCGTCGTCGCCGTCACCGTCGCCGTCGCCGCTGCCGTCGTCGTCGTCGTCGTCGTCGTCGTCGTCGTCGTCGTCGGCGTGGTCGTCGTCGTCGTCGTCGTCGTCCTCGTCGCCCTCGTCGTCGCCGCCTCCCTCCATCTGACCTCTTTCAGGGGGGTTGATCGCTCGCCCTCCCCCTCATCGCCCGCGCGCGCCCTCCCACCCCCGAGGAGGGTGATGCTGTGGGTGAGGAGGGCGAGGAGGAAGATGAGGAGGAGGAGGAGTGCAGAGAGGATGAGAAAGGCGATCAGGAGGATGCAGGTGCATGCGAGGATAAGGACGAGGAGCAAGAGGATGCAGCGGAGTGAAATCAGGAGGAGGCGGAGCGTGAGGGTGCAATGCCCAGCCTAGGCTGCACTATCACGTCCCTCGTGTCCTGAAGCTCGCCCTCCCCGTCCTCGCCCGCGCACGCCCTCCCACTCCCGAGGAGGACGATGCTGGGGGTGGGGAAGATGAGGAAGAAGATGATGATGAGGAGGAGAGCGCAGGGAGGATGTTGACATGGTACCAGGAGGATTGATACAGATGAACATGAGAATGAGGACAAGGATCGAGGAGCAAGGGGAGGAATCGGAGTAACATGAGGGGGAGGGGGAGCATGCAGTGCCCGCCCGAGGCTGCAGTATCATATCCCCACGGCGCTGAAGCGCGTTATGAAGACCACCGACGTCGAGCAGCACCAGAAGGTGCAGAAGTTTGACCAGCAGACGGACGACGATGACGATCAGCCAATCACGCTAGGCGGCCTCACTAGTGACGACGAGAATGACAGCCTCGTGAGCGTGCACAGCGAGATCGACGGCGCCGATCCCCCAGGCTCGGCGAGGAGGAGTTGGAGGAGGAGGAGAGGGTGAGGGATTGGGCAGGACGGGGGGGGGGGTAGGAGGAAGACGAAGAACGATGTGGAAAAGGGTGAACGGACGGGCGATGGAGCGAGGGCGTGGATGAAAGGTTTTGGGGGGGAGGGACTGGGGTCAGGAGAAGGAGGAGGGCGATGGAGAAAAGGATGGTGAAGCGGATGCCGTCGTAGGACCATCCGTCACGAGGGGCCCGTCCATGCGTGTGTGCCCTATGAGCCCTATGAGCAATATGAGCTCTACGAGTCCTATGAGTCCCATGAGACCTATGCGACATATGAGCCCTATACACCCTATAAGCCCTATGAGCGCTATAAGCCACGTGAGCTCTGTGAGCCCTTTCCGTGCGAGCCATCTGAGCCGTGCGAGCCCTATGAGCCCTCAAAGTCTTACGAACCCTAAGAGCATCTGAGCCATATGAGCCCTCGAAGCCTGAGCCATCTGAGCCATATACCCGAAGTGCAGCGAGCTTCAAGCCTTGTATTTGTGTATATATACATATATAATAAAGATGAGTAGGCGTGTGTCCATAGGGCTCATCGGGCTCATAGGGCCCGCGAGGCTCATATGACTCAGAGGGCCCATGCGGCACTTGGGGCTAGTAGGGGCCATCGGAATCACAGGGCTCATACATTCCATAGGGTTTATAGGGCGTATCGGGCCCGCGGAGCTCGTAAGGCTCATAGGGCTCATGGGCCCCCTGGGGCTCGTGCGTCCGCGAGTGCTCATAGGGCGAATGGGGCACATAGGGCTCGTAGGGCTCATAGGGCTCATAGGGCGCGTAGGGCTCGTGGGACTCGTAGGGCTGATGGCTCACAGATCTCATAGGGCTCATGGGGCTCATGGGGCTCATAGGGCTCAGCAGGCAGAGAAGGCTCATGGGGCCCAGAGGGCGTAGTATAGAACTCATACGGCCCATAGGGCTCTAAGGGCTCATAGGGCCCATAAGGCAGAGAGGGCTCACATGGCTCAGGGCGTATAGAAACTCATGAGGCTCATAGGGCTTAAATGGCTCATGGGGCCATTCGGGCTCATAGGGCTCGCCAGGGTCATGGGGCTCGTAGGGCTCCTAGGGCTCCCAGGGCTCCTAGGGCTCAAAGGCCCACAGGGCGCATAAGGCTCACATGGCTTATACGGCTCATAGGGCTCGTAGGGCTCATAGGCACATAAGACTCATAGGGTCATAGGACTCATAGGCTGGTAGTCGGAGAGCCCAGACGCGCATGAAAGAAACACAAGGTTCCCAAACTGCACGGCGCATGCTTATTGGGGGCTCATTTGGGGCCCCATGGGGTGTCTGAGGGGCGTCTTGGGCCGTTTTGAGCACGTTGTGCCCTTTTGTGATTTCGCGGGTTGGTCTTAGGCCGTCTCGGAGCGCTGGGGGGGGGCACCCAAGAAGCGATGTTGGGACCCGCTCGGGCGGTGTCAGGAAGCGATGTTGAGGCCTAAGTTTGTATATAAGCCGCAGGCGGTGCCAAGGCGCTGACGGACACCCCGCAGCCGACCCGCGCCCACCGCGTCATGGCCGAGAAGCGCGACGAAGAGATGATCGAGGCGCGCTCCCCGCCCTCTCCGCAACGCCCTCCGCCCCTCCCCCATTCCTGCCTGAAGAGCGGACAGCCCTGCCCGCTCTTCAGGTATTCTCCTCGTTCTAATCCGACTCGTCCTCATCCTTCTGCTCGTCCGCATCCTTCCTCTGATCGCCCCCCTGCCTTCTCTTGCGCCCATCTCTCTCTCTCTCTCTCTCTCTCTCTCTCTCTCTCTCTCTCCCTCCTCATCCGCACATTGGAACGTCGATGGAGGGGGGGGTGGCGGGTGGAGTGAGATTGGTCCCGTCGATCTCGTATGCCCCTTCGCCGAGCTTCTCATCCTCCTCCTCATGCTTCGCGGGCTCCTCCTCGGACGATGTGGCGAGCTCGCCCACCCACATTCCACGCCTCACTGTTGCCCAGTGGTTCCAAGCCAATGCTCCCTGTCACCGTCTGAAAGTCTCGAAGGTCCCCTTGCGCCCCCTGGCAAGTCACGCGTGAACCCGTTCGACTCATCCTGCGGTTCCTCCTCCGCTTCTCTGCAAATCGCGGTCTCCTGTGAAGGACGAAGTGGTTCCCATTCGTAATTGCAACTCCTCCTATTCATCTTACCCCAACTCCTAGTCCAACTCCTACTCCTAACTCCTAGCTCCCTGCGGTAGGATGATGACGGGGGTGAGGATGATGAGGCGGAGGAGGCGGAGGAGGAGGAGGAGGATGAGGAGGCTGAGGGTGCGCTCCGTGTCTTCATTCCTCGTCCCACAGACCTCTGGAAGCTTTCCCGTACACCGATGCTTCATGATGGTTAGTGTCCATCGGCTGCATCACAACCAACAGTACGATCAAGATCATAAATCATCATCGACAGCATCATCAGTATCTTCAGCAACAACATCAGCACCATCATCACCATCGGCCCCATCATCAGTGTCACCATCATCACCATCACTATCACCATTACCATCGGGGCTCCACCGAAAGCTCCAGCGGCGGCATTCGCACGCGCCTCGCCCGCATAAGTCGGCGCAACTCTCACCCGCATCGTGGCGCCATGGGCCATTGTCGGCACGCCCCTCGCACGTTTCGTGACCACGCACGTGCAAACGTGTTCGTTGATGGGGGGCGCGGGTGGCACACTTTATCCATGCCCCGTGTAGGGCCAGTGATGCGCGCGTTCTCGCGCTGTCGCGTCCGATGCCGTTGCGAGGCCTCAGGGTGGGCCCAAGTTGGCCCTAATAACCGCCCCCCCACCCCCCCCCCATTCCTCCCCAGAGCAAAAACGTCGCACCGCCCAGGGACGAGCTTCTGGTTTAAAAAAACGACTGCGAGGGTAATGACTTGTAGGTGCGGGACGAGGACTGGGAAACTGATACCTGCGATGATGGAGGCGATGGCGATGATGTCGCGGATAGCGAGCAAGATGATAGTAGGGCATCGGAGGACGAGGGCGAGGCGCCAGAGAAGATATTGAGGGCGAGAACGGGAGGACGACCGCGGGCAAGGGGGGCGAGGCGGAAGACGAGGCGAATGACAATGAGGAAGAGGATGATGACGATGCGAATTTTGCAATTGTGTCGGTGCCCTGTTGGGGTTATGGTTGGGGTTCTCCTGGTCCTACTGGCTGTGGCCTTTTCGGTGGGTGCCAGTGCCCTCTTGGGGCCATTCCTCCTCCTCCTCCTCCTCCTGTCTCGCCCTGGCCAGGCGGATCGGAGCCGCAAGAACATGGCCGCCCGCCTGGCCAAGATGCAGTCCGCCGATGACGAGAGCGACGACGGTGACCAGTATGTGCTCGTGAAAGGTTGGGCGTTCAGGGTTCCAGACAGCTGCCCCGCCGCCTCTGTGGTCAGCAGCAAGATTGGGGCTGCGGTGTACGTGTGGGACGACGGCGACAGATGGATGAGCGACCAGCTGTACACAGAGGCGGCCAGGTGCGACCCCAACATCAAGAAGGCGCCCGAGGTTGCGCCCGAGGTGCCAGCGGCGGCCGCCTCAGCCAAGGAGGGCGCGGCGGCCAAGAGCGCGGCGGCCAGCCCGCAGACAGCCAAGGAGGGCGCGGCGGCCAGCCCGATGGCAGCCAAGGAGGGCGCGGCGGCCAAGGGCGCCTGGGGCGCGGCGGCCAGCCCGGTGGCAGCCAAGGAGGGCGCGGCGGCCGCCTCGGTCAAGAAGGGCGCGGCGGCCAAGGGCGCAGAGGGCGCGGCGGCCAAGGGCGCAGAGGGCGCGGCGGCCAGCCCGCAGGCAGCCAAGGAGGGCGCGGCGGTAAGCCCGCATGCAGCCAAGGAGGGCGCGGCGCCCGTCGACGCGGGCAAGGGCAGGGGCAGGGGCAGAGGCAGAGGCAGGGGCAAGAAGGCCCAGCATGCCGACGGCGACGGCGGTGGGCTGAACGTCGGCGGCGAGGGCACGGGCAAGGGCAAGAGCAGGGGCAAGGGCAAGTGCAAGGCGGCGGGCAAGGGCGGCGAGGGTTGGCATCATCAGGCCTCTCGCACTGCAACGTAACCTCCTCATCCCTCTCCCCACGATTATTCCAGACTTATGGCATCGAGTCCTCCACTTTAGAACCTTCCCAAGTCTCCGCCGCCCCCCATTCGCCTTTTCAAGCCCTCAACCCTTATCCTCCGCATGTTGCCGTCGCAAGTCCCCCACCTTCTACCCTCAATCAGCCCTCGTCGTTTTCAGCCAACCCGTCCTTGCGAAGGCAGAGGCGGCGGCCGACTCATCGCCCGTCCCAGCGGCGGGCGATTGGAACGAGGGCGACGCAGACACGATGAACGAGGAGCACGGCGACGGCTGGTGCGGCAGCAAGATGGCCGCGGTGCTCCGAGAGATCAAGGAGGCCCGCGAGCTGTGCGGCAAGCACGGCCAATGGAAGGTTGCGGGGGGTCAGCGGGGATGCGGAGGCAGTTGAGGATTGCGACGAGGATCTCATGGAGATGAGGCTGGCGATGAGGATGATGATGAGGACGATGAGGATGGTGATGATGAGGAGGGTGATGAGGACGATGAGGATGGTGATGAGGATGGGGATGGCGATGAGGAGGATGGGGATTAGAGAGATAATGTGAGGGAGGGGCGGGAAGTGTGAGAGAGAGAGAGAGTGGAGGAGGTAGATGGGGAGGATGAGGAGGACGGTGATAAGGGATGATGGTCTGATGGGGGTGAGGTGGGTGATGGGGATTCGTATGCAGATGGCGGTGGGGATGCGGCTGGCGGTGAGGTGCCGAGGGTGATGATGAGGATGAGGATGCTGAGGAGGATGATGATGAAATGAGAAGGATGGGATGAGGGTGAGGATGAGGATACATATGAGGATGTGATTGGCTGCTGTGCCCTGAGGTTGGCGTCTCGCCGTGCCCGAAGATCAACGGGTGGGAGTGCTTCGTGCGGAACAATGACGGCCGGAAGTGGACGAAGACCAGCAACGCGAAGATCAAGGTGGCAGCGGCGCTCAAGGGCGCGGTTCTCTACGCGAACCAGTGGATGGCCGAGAGGGTGCAGGCTGAGGGTGCCGCGCGCGCCGAGTTGTTGGCGGCCGCTGGAGGCGATGATGGCAGCGGCGAGGTGGCGGCCGTCAACATCAGCGACGACGATGCGCATCGGGAGGCCGCCAAGGGTGTGACGGGAGGCGCCGACGGCGTGATGACCGACACGATGCCCGACGACGTGAAGGAAGGCGCCGACGGCGCGATGGCCGACGACAAGATGCCTGACGACGTGAAGGAAGGCGCCGACGGCGCGATGGCCGACGACAAGATGCCCGACGACGTGAAGGGAGGCGCCGACGGCACGGCGGTCGACGACAAGATGGCAGACGGCGCGAAGGAGCACGTCGACGGGCTCTTCGATGACGTGGTGCAGGGGATCGACTGTTTCACCCAGCCCGAGGAGGACGGCTTGCACTCGACCCAGGTGGAGGACGCCACCGCGACCCAGTTCTTCGGCGTGGTCGAGAATGCGGGGTCCGACCAGAAGCGCCGACGCTTGGGCGCCAAGTCCGCGGTGCCCGAGTCTGACGGCCCTGGGTTGGCAGACTAGGTAGAGTGGATGGGGTGGAGGATGGGAAATGATGGGTTGGCAGACTAGGTAGAGTGGATGAGACGATGGTTAGGATTACAGTGAGAGGATGGGAAATGATGGACAGAGCACGAGAGCAACTTTTGTTATTCAGTATCGGCGACGGCGGCGCCACTAGATATATACATGGATATATAGGCGCCGTACAAGGGTTGCAGCACTCCGCGACGAGTGCTTGCGTGCGCGCTGAGAGTTTCACGGCCTGCCGTCGCCTTCGTGTCGCGTGGCTGCAAGCTCGTTCAGGTCAGGCGCAATGCAATGTGCCGAGGGTAGCTTGACGATCACATACAGGCCGCTCGAAGATAGCGCGAAGATATTCCTCCTCTGGCCCACGCCCGCTCC
>CAUYUJ010012804.1:0-13499 GCA_963575745.1 Prorocentrum cordatum
CTCCTCCTCCTCCTCCTCCTCCCTCTCCTCCTCCCCCTCCTCCTCCCACCACCTTCTAAGATGTGGAGACGGGGAAGAGAGAAGGCGAGAGGAGAACAACGGATACTGGGGAACATGGGGCGAAGAGAGGAAAGGAAGGATAGGATGACGAGGGAAGGCGGGAGAAGAGGAGCAGGAAGAGATTTGAAAAAGTTGTTGCCCACACCCCGCGGACGTGAGCAAACTTGGGCAATTCAGACCCCCCCCCTTCCCCGTGGGACTAGACGGACCCCAAGAAGGTGGCAGAACGTCGCGCGGAGCGAGCGCGACTTCTCCGGCGTCTCTTGCTCCTCCGTTTCACGCCACTCCTCCTTCCATCCCTCCCTCCTCCCTCCCCTGCCATCGTCTTCGATCGTGTCCACTTGGGTGTATATCTTTCTCACCTGCGACGTGTATTTCGCGCAGCCCCTAAGACAGGGGAAGAGAAAACGGATGGAAGGCAGGGGAAGAGAAAACGGATGAAAGGGACAAGGAACAGGGAGGATGAGGCACGAGAGAGAGTAGCAGAAGGGGGGCAAGGAGAAGAACACACGTCGCAGAACCAGACAGGCAGATCGGGCGTGCAGGCGGCCCGGTCGAGCAAGCGGGCTGCTGAAGCGTGCGTCCTGCATGAAACGCGAAGAAGTCTCGAGCGCTAGCGCGATTCCAAGACAACCGTGAGAAATCCACAGCGAGAGCGTGATTCCTGAGTGTCGAGGGCGCCGCGTTTGAATAAGTTGCAAGGAACTCCCGCGCGAGAGCGCGATTTTGGAGTAAACTGTGAGGAAGTATGAGGCGGAAACAGTTGCTGTTGTAGTTCGAGGCCCAGCAACGCAGTTTGAGCAGGAGGACTTCGCCTTATAAAAATCAGGGTGCAAGCCCCGAGGGGGGCACTTCAACCGAAAAACACAGTGTGCACCGGTGGGGGGCATCAACAATATCATTCTTCAAGAATTGGGAACTCGACAACGACAACGACGACGACGACGACGACGACGACGACGACGACGACGACGACGACGACGACGACAACAACCTGGAGGCCTCGGCCCGCCCCTGGTCTCCCCCCCGACGGGGCCGGCGGACGGCGCGCGGAGCGCCCCCGCATTCTCCAATTACCGTGACCGTCGAGCACGAGCTTGTCGGGCTTCTTCTTCGAGAACCCGCCTGTGCGACGAGGGGGTACGGGTCTTGCGCGAGATGGCACACAGACGGACCTAAGCCAAGGGAGCATCCCTCAAGAGCGTGAGACCCTGCGCCGGCCGAAGCAAACACAGAACGTTCAAGGGTACCCTCCCCAGGGTGCACAAGGACACCCAACAAGCTCGAGGAACATGAGGGCACCCTCCCCGAACCGACCTCGATCATATACCTCGGTCCGACAATACTTAGAGACCTTACGCCGCGGCTTGCGCGGGCCGCCGGTGCGGAACGCCACACTGCGCCGGTGCGGAACGCCACACTGTGGACACTGAGAAAGGGGGGGCGCTCAAGCGAGGCCTTACTGGAAGCCTCCCGACTGGGCTTCTAGCAGGTGGGGCTGGAGGATCACGCCGCAGCGGCAATACATCGCATCGACATGTCAGCGGCGCCTCGGCGCCGTCGGCGTGCGAAGATCGGGCTCCACGTCGAGCTGCATCGCCGACAAATTGGCGATTCGGCACTATCATCCGGCCCCTACTCCGACCCCATCTGGGAGGCCCCAGGCTTACGCGGGACGCTTGCTTGCGCGACTGTCGGCGCAGCCCGCCCCGCTGTCTTCCGTCGCTCGCCCGGGGGCTGCCTCACGTTCACGGAGAGAGGGCGCGCGGGGCCGCGGGGTACGCCCCCCCGCCTGGGGCCCCGGGTATAGTGCGTGGCCTGGATCGGGACAGAATCGGATCGCAATAAATCGGGGATCTCTGAGATCCGCTGGGCCTGGAGGATTCGAGGCAAGGGAAACTGAGAAACGTCGCGCCTGAGTCCAAAAGGAACCCGCTCCTTTTGATCCCTTCCCCGCGGAGGGGGTCCCCCGTCAGAATACGCTCCCTCCCCGTTCTCCTGTCGAAAACTATTCTAGCCCTGGCGCCTCACAGCGCTAGCAAGGTCGGCGGCACCGGCCGTGAGGCCTTCGAAATCGGGGATCTCTGAGATATCCGCCAGGCCTGGAGGACGTATACAGTCGGACCGAGGCCAGAAGAACATCCTGCAAGAACATGAGACACCCATCCGCCGGCCAAAACATCCCAGACCATAAGATCACTCCAGGATGCACAAGAACATCCAACAAGCACGATGAACATTAGGGTCCCCTCCCCGAACCGACCTCGATCTGAGACCTCGTGCCGACCGTATCACCATTTGGGCCTTGGGTGGAGCTCCCTATGGGGCCACGAAACGCGTGAGGGGTGTACCGAAAGGGGTGGCGGGGACGCATGCGGACGGCAACATTTGAGCATTGGGTGGAGCTCCCTACGAAACGTGTGAGGGGTGTACCGAAGTGTGCGGAGGCGACGCATGCGGGCGGCAACATATGGGCCGTGGGTGGAAATCCCTATGGTGCCACCAAACGTGTGAGGGGTGCGCCGACATGGGCAGCGGGGACGCATGCAGACGGCACCACTTGGGCCTCGGGTGGAGCTCCTTATGTGGCCACGAAACGTGTGAAAGGTGTGCCGACATGAGTGGCGGGGACGCATGCAGACGGCACCATTTGGGCCTTGGGTGGAGCTCCCTATGGGGCCACGAAATGTGTGAGGGGTGTGCCGACATGGGTGGCGGGGACGCATGCGGACGGCAACATTTGGGCCTTGGGTGGAGCCCCCTTATGGGGCCACGAAACGTGTGAGGGGTTTGCCAACATGGTTGACTGGTGCGGAGGTCAGAGGCAGGGATGGGAGGAGGAAGGATCGGGAGGAAGGGGAGGAGGAGGAGGAGGAGGAGGAGGAGGAGGAGGAGGAGGAGGAGGAGGAGGAGGGGAGGAGGAGATGATGTGAGGGAAGGAGGAGGATAAATGAGGGAACCGGGCGGGCACTGTCTTTCAAAACGAATACCCAACACCACAGGATGGCTGGGAACAAACGAGAGAGAGGGAGAGAGAGAGAGAGAGACAGTGAGAGAGACTGAACAACTCGGAGAAGACAGAGACAGAGGCAGAGAGACAAAGAGAGAGGGGGGGGGACCACCTTCGCCGAGCGAGTGCCTGGCAAACCAGGAGTGGTCCAGCGCGTCGTCGGGCACGATGCGCTGCCCCGGGTTGGGCATCAGCAGCCACTCCAGCAGGTCCTTGGCGTCCGAGCTGGTGAGCCAGCCCACCTCGAAGTCCCCCCGGCGCAGCAGGTCCTTGCTGACGCGGCCCCGGTCCACGAACGGGTGCTCGCCCCTGAAGAGGATCATGTACAGGGTAATCCGCCCACCGCGCCCGCGCGGTGCGTGCGTGCCGCGGGCGACCGGCCGGCGCTTGCGGGCGTGGTCGGCCCCCCTCCCCGCCACGGGCCCCCCTCGTACTCGGGCCCCGACCGCCGCCCCTCCTCCTCCTCCTCCTCCTCCTCCTCCTCCTCCTCCTCCCTCCTCCTCATCCTCCTCTTCTTCCTCCTCCTCCTCCTCCTCCTCTTCCTCCTCCTCCTCCTCCTCCTCCTTCTCCTCCTCCTCCTCTTCCCTCCTCCTGAGGGGGGGGGCTGGCTCCAGGGGGCAGGGCGTCGGTCCAGGATCGGCGCTCTGCGTCGCCGGTGGATCGGCGGTGGGCCCTCGATAGCGAGTGCGCGCCGCACTCCTGGACGGGGTGGGCGCCATCGAGCCCTCTCGGCAACGAATGGGCGGAGTGGGGGTCGACGAGCCCCCACCCGAGCCAATCCCCCCAGCCCCCCAATCACGTTGCCCCCCCGAGGGGGGTCGATCCCCCTCTTCGTCACGACGCCTCCCGCCCAACCGTTGCTGCAATTGTGCCGCACCAGTGAGTAGGAGGGCATGGGAGCTTGTGCCGAAGCTTTCGTCGCAAGCCTGGGTGAAACGGCTCCTGGTATCAAATCTCCCCAAACAAAAATTATAGGCGGAGTGCAGTATCCCCAAACAGGGTTTTTAGACTCACTGCGGTTTCCAAGGTCGATCGCGTGCCCGTCCAGTGCGGGCTGGCATGGCATGTTAAAACATGCCTCCTCCTCCTCCTCCTCCTCCTCCTCCTCTTCCTCCTCCTCCACCTCCTCTTCATCCCGAACGGCATCTCGGAGCCCAGAGTTGCGAGGATGTCTCCAGCGTAACGGGCTGGACCACCTCGCGCGCTGCATTTCGGACCCCAGAGTTGCGACGATGTCTCGGGCGAAACGTGCTGCGAGGAAGTCTCAGGCGAAACGGGCCGGACCACCTCGAGCGTGGCGCCTCAGACCTCCGAGTTGCGGGGGCCTCCTGGGGCCCTCCTGGTGACCTCCTGGGGCTTCCTCCTGGGCCTCCTGCGGCCTCCTGGACCCCACCTGGGGCTTCCTGAAGCCTCTTGGGGCTCCCGGGGGGGGATATCTAACATGTGGCCGTCGGGGCCCCCCAAAATGAGGGGGGCCACAAGAGCAAGAAGAATCAACGAATCGACACCGGATTTGTATTAACTTGACACGTTCTGATAGGGGGCCTCCTGGGGCCTCCTGGGAGCCTCCTGGGAATCTCCTGCGGACCCCTGGGGCCTGTCCTGGGCGTCCTGCGGCCTCCTGAAGCTCTCTGGGGTCTCCTGGGGCTCCCAGGGTCCCAGGGGGGATATGTAACATGTGGTCTTCTGGGCCCCCAGGCTGGACCACCTCTCGTGCAGCATCTGAGAGCTCAGAAGTTCGAGAATGTCTCCCGTGAGAAGAGCTTGGACCACACCTTGCCGCACGGCATCTCAGACTCAGATTGCGAGGATGTTCACGCGAGATGGGGCCCGTAACCACCTCGCGCAGAGCATCTCGAGCCTAGAGTTGCGAGGATGTCTCAGGCGAAACGGGCTGGACCACCTCGCGCGCGGCACCTCGGACACCAGAGTTGCGACGATGTTTCGGGCGAAACGTGCTGCGAGGAAGTCTCAGGCGAAACGGGCCGGACCACCTCGAGCGCGGCGTCTCAGAGCTCCGAGTTGCGTGGGCCTCCTGGGGCCTCCTGGGACCTCCTGGTGACCTCCTGGGGCTTCCTCCTGGGCCTCCTGTGGCCTCCTGGACCCCACATGAGGCTTCCTGAAGCCTCTTGGGGCTCCCGGGGGGATATCTAACATGTGGCCGTCGCGGCCCCCCAAAATGGGGGGGGGGGGGCTACAAGAGCAGGAAAAATCAACGAATCGACACCGGATTTGTATTAACTTGACACGTTCTGATAGGAGGCCTCCTGGGGCCTCCTGGGAGCCTCCTGGGAATCTCCTGCGGACCCCTGGGGCCTGTCCTGGGCGTCCTGCGGCCTCCTGAAGCTCTCTGGGGTCTCCTGGGGCTCCCAGGGTCCCAGGGGGGATATGTAACATGTGGTCTTCTGGGCCCCCAGGCTGGACCACCTCTCGTGCAGCATCTGAGAGCTCAGAAGTTCGAGAATGTCTTGTGCGAAACGGGCTGGACCACCTTGCGCACGGCATCTCAGAGCTCAGAGTTGCGAAGATGTCTCAGGCGAGATGGGCCGGACCGCCTCGCGCAGGGCATCTCGGAGCCCAGAGTTGCGAGGATGTCTCCAGCGTAACGGGCTGGACCACCTCGCGCGCGGCATTTCGAGCCCAAGAGTTGCGACGATGTCTCGGGCGAAACGTGCTGCGAGGAAGTCTCAGGCGAAACGGGCTGGACCACCTCGAGCGTGGCGCCTCAGACCTCCGAGTTGCGGGGGCCTCCTGTGGCCTCCTGGACCCCACCTGGGGCTTCCTGAAGCCTCTTGGAGCTCCCAGGGGGGGATATCTAACATGTGGCCGTCGGGGCCCCCAAAACTGGGAGGGGGGGCCAGAAGAGCAGGAAAAATCAACGAATCGACACCGGATGTGTATTAACTTGACACGTTCTGATAGGGGGCCTCCTGGGGCCTCCTGGGAGCCTCCTGGGAATCTCCTGCGGACCCCTGGGGCCTGTTCTGGGCGTCCTGCGGCCTCCTGAAGCTCTCTGGGGCCTCCTGGGGCTCCCAGAGTCCCAGGGGGGATATGTAACATGTGGTCTGCTGGGCCCCCAGGCTGGACAACCTCTTGTGCAGCATCTGAGAGCTCAGAGTTGCGAGAATGTCTTGTGCGAAACGGGCCGGACCACCTTGCGCACGGCATCTCAGAGCTCAGAATTGCGAAGATGTCTCAAGCGAGATGGGCCGGACCGCCTCGCGCAGGGCATCTCGGAGCCCAGAGTTGCGAGGATGTCTCCAGCGACGGGCTGGACCGCCTCGCGCGCGGCATTTCGAGCCCCAGAGTTGCGACGATGTCTCGGGCGAAACATGCTGCGAGGAAGTCTCAGGCGAAACGGGCCGGACCACCTCGAGCGCGGCGTCTCAGAGCTCCGAGTTGCGGGGGCCTCCTGGGGCCTCCTGGGGCCTCCTGGTGACCTCCTGGGGCCTCCGGGGCCTCCTGTGGCCTCCTGGACCCCACCTGGGGCTTCCTGAAGCCTCTTGGGGCTCCCGGGGGGGAGCTCTAACATGTGGCCGTCGGGGCCCCCCAAAACTGGGGGGGGGGGGTGGCCAGAAGAGCAGGAAAAATCAACGAATCGACACCGGATGTGTATTAACTTGACACGTTCTGATAGGGGGCCTCCTGGGGCCTCCTGGGAGCCTCCTGGGAATCTCCTGCGGACCCATGGGGCCTGTCCTGGGCGTCCTGCGGCCTCCTGAAGCTCTCTGGGGCCTCCTGGGGCTCCCAGAGTCCCAGGGGGGATATGTAACATGTGGTCTGCTGGGCCCCCAGGCTGGACAACCTCTTGTGCAGCATCTGAGAGCTCAGAATTGCGAGAATGTCTTGTGCGAAACGGGCCGGACCGCCTTGCGAAGATGTCTCAGGCGAGATGGGCCGGATCACCTCGCGCAGGGCATCTCGGAGCCCAGAGTTGCGAGGATGTCTCCAGCGTCACGGGCTGGACCGCCTCGCGCGCGGCATTTCGGACCCCAGAGTTGCGACGATGTCTCAGGCGAAACGTGCTGCGAGGAAGTCTCAGGCGAAACGGGCCGGACCACCTCGAGCGCGGCGTCTCAGAGCTCCGAGTTGCGTGGGCCTCCTGGGGCCTCCTGTGCCGATCCTGTGACATCCTGGGCTTCCTCCCTGGGCCTCCTGTGGCAGCCTCCTGGACCCCACCTGGGCTTCTGAAGCCTCTTGGGGCTCCCAGGGGGGATATCTAACCTGTGGCCGCTTGGGCCCCTCAGAATAACGGGGGGGGCGGGGGCGCCACAAGAGCAGGAAAAATCAACGAATCGACACCGGATGTGTATTACCTTGACACGTTCTGATAGGCGGCCTCCTGGGGCCTCCTGGGAGCCTCCTGGGAATCTCCTGCGGACCCCTGGGGCCTGTCCTGGGCGTCCTGCGGCCTCCTGGAGCTCTCTGGGGCCTCCTGGGGCTCCCAGGGGCCCAGGGGGGATATGTAACATGTGGTCGTCTGGGCCCCCAGGCTGGACCACCTCTTGCGCGGCATCTGGGAGCTCAGAGTTGCGAGAATGTCTTCTGCGAAACAGGCCGACCACCTGGCGCACGGCACCTCAGAGCTCAGAATTTCGAGGATGTCTTGTGCGAAACGGGCCGGCCAGCACGCTCGCGCAGTGGCATCTCAGGCTCAGAGTTCGAGGATGTCTCAGGCGGGGCTCCAGGGTCCCAAGGGAGGATATTAACATGTGGTTTTCCCCCCACCCTTCTGGCCCCCAGGCTGGACCTCACCCCTTTGCGCGGCATCTGAGAGCTCAGAGTTGCGAGAATGTCTTGTGCGAAACGGGCCGGACCACCTTGCGCACGGCATCTCAAAGCTCAAAGTTGCGAAGATGTCTCAGGCGAGACGGGCCGGACCACCTTGCGCAAGGCATCTCAGAGCTCAGAAGTTCGAGGATGTCTCAGGCGAAACGGGCCGGACCACCTCTCGCGCGGCATCTCCGAGGTTAGATAGAGTTTCGAGGATGTCTCAGGCGAAACGGGCCGGACCACCTCGCGCAAGGCATCTCAGAGCTCAGAGTTTCGAGTATGTCTCAGGCGAAACGGCCCGGACTACCTCTCGCACGGGACCTCGGGGCTCAGAGTTTCGAGGATGTCTCAATATAAACGGCCCGGACCACCTCTCGCGCGGCGTCCCGGAACGCAACTTTTCGAGGATGTCTCGGGCGAAACGGCCAATCCCGGCCAACTCAGAAACGAGAGTTGTGAGGACGTCTCAAGCGAAACGGCCCGGACCATCAAATTTTTGTGAGGATGTCTCTGCTCCGACTTCCCTCGGCCGGAGTTAGCTTCTATCATAACAGCGCCCCGTTCAGCAAGCTGTTTGGGGAAAAAACGCTGCGGCGGGCGCGCGGCAGCGCAGCAGGACACCAGCAGCCCACGCGTCCATCGGGAACGAGTAGCCCTTGCCGCGGGGGAGCTGCAGCACCTGAAGGGGCCCTTGGACACACAAGTAAGTACACACAGATCCCAGGATTCCCCACATCTCCCATAGTTTCTAGAGTTTCGTCTTCCACCCCACTTCCCATATTTTCCCATATTTCTGGTGAATCGGCGATTCATTGTGTCTGTGTGTTTTTCCCTCCTGAGGGCACCTCTGGCGGGAAGAAGGCCGGAGTGCCCTCGCAGGCGGTCAGCGAGTCCTCGTCGCCGCAGAAGCACGCGACGCCAAAGTCGGCGAGTTTGAGGGTCCACTTGTCCAGCAGGAGGACGTTCGCGGGCTTCACGTCCCTGTGGAGGATGCCCAGCCCCCGCAGGCACCCGAGGGCGTCGAGGAGCTGGCATCCCAGGGCCGCGGCGCCAGCCTCGCCAGCGGCCACCAGCGCCTCCTGCCCGACGGCGTCCTCCAGCGTGCCGTAGGGGCAGTACTCGAAGATGAGGTTCATCGTGCCCCACTCCTCGTAGTACTCCAGGAAATTGATGATGTGCGGGTGCTTGCCAGACACCGCCTGGAGCATCTCGATCTCCTCCAAGACGTGGCGCCTGGTGGACCAGCTCGTCTTGCCAATGGTCTTCACGGCACAAAGCGCGTGCGTCTTCAAGTTGGTGCAGGGCCTCACCTCTTTGGGGACGCCCAAAAGGATACGAAAAAATGGGTACGATGCCCAACAACAAGTCTTGTCCAACACCGACAGAATCCGCTGTTCGGCAGGCGACCTTCTGCTGCAAATGGGCAACACCCGCGCCGACGTCGACAACGAGTCCTCTTCAAAACGAACAGGACATCATGTCAGTCTGTGCACCCATTCTTCCCGTACCCATGCGACGTCCTGATTTTTTGCAGTACGGCGTCCCCATAAGTCCCGCGGGCCGGCTTTTCATCCTGAGTCGTTTTTTGACGGCCCCAGGGCCCGGCGAGGGCCCCCAGAGGCCGACAAGGGTGAAGAACCTCCGTCCTGCTTTTTGCGACGCGACCATGTCTGGGTTTCGATCGTCCCGAACCTCGCCCGTGGCGCCCGAGCCCGCCGGCTTCTCGTGGCCAAACCTCTTGTACTGGATGTCGTACTTCGACTCCACGGCGCCGTAGCCCGCCGGGCCGTAGCCGCACGAGGAGCCCATCCCTGCCCAAAGTCTCGCCGCGCCCCGCGCCCGCCGGCCGGATTGCCTCAGCGCACCAAGCGGGCCGCCCAGGGGGGCCGCGCACCTCTTACGTCGCGCCGTCGTCGTCGTCGTCGTCGTCGTCGTCGTTTGCATCATCTGCATCATCTGCGTCGTCGTCGTCGTCGTGGTCGTCGGCGTCTTCGTTGTCACCGTCGCCGTCGCCGTCGCCGTCGCCGCCATCGCCGTCGCCATCGCCGTCGCCGTCGCCGGCGCCGGCGCCGTCGCCGTCGCCGGCGCCGTCGCTATCACCGCCGCCGTCGCCGTCGCCGTCGGCTGGCCCCCAAGAAGCCCCCGAGAGGCCCTCGGAACGCCCAAGAGGCCCCCCAGAAGCCCTTCTTGGCGGGATGGGCCGAAGGCCACTTAATTTAGGTCGGGCATGTCCTCCTACAGGCGGATTTTGGAAGAAATCATAAAATTATCAAAACACATGTTCAAAAATAGTAACAAATATTCGAAATATCTTCCCCTGACTATGTTTAAACCATTATTGAATTGTCCTACTGTGGAGGGACATGCCCCATTTAACACCAAATCGAGGTGGCACGGTGCTCCGTCTCTTCCCCAGTCTCAGGGTGCTCATCAAACCATTCTGGGAAATCGTCGGCCTTCCATCGTACGTGTGCGCTCCTCGGGTCCTTCGCGGCGTTTCGTGGGCATCCTGATCCCCCTCCTCATGGTCGGCGGAGCCGGCCGCAAGGCCTCTCCGATAGAAACACGAACCGCTGTCAACCTTCGTCCCCATTCTATCCTGTATCCATTTCTCGGGTCGGACGAGGGTGAGTATCGTTTAACCGATCTCCATCCCCAGCGGCGTGGCCTGGGCCCCACTGGCCGATTGACCCCCCTAGACGGGGATATAGGCCGTATCACTCGGGTTTCGAGGGGTGTATCCCCAACTGGGGTTGCAACTTGATGGGGGTCTCGAAGGGGATGGGCATGGGGATGGGGATTGGTTAAACGATACCAAGAGGGGGGGGGCGCGGGGGGGGGAAGGGTGTGGGGGGGTGGGGGGGGGGGGCAATTCATAAAGGTGGGGATGTGCAGTGCGGCCTTCCCAGGGCCCTGGTCAGCGGGGTCGAATGGCTGCGGCTCCAGCCGCTCGTGCCTCCCGCTGCTGCCTGAGCTGCTCGCTCTCCAAACTTTCCCCCCCAGCCCGCAAAGCCACGCACCCCGCCCACGGGAAGCCCTGGGAAATCACACTCGAGGGTTCGCCGATCAGCTTCCGCAGCTCGCTTCCCTGGCGCCCCCTGGCGCCGAGAAGCGCGAGAAAGGCTCACGTAACGCAGGAGAGGCGCCCGGCTTCCTCGTTAGCAACTCAGCTCATGTACCAAGAAAACTCGCCAGCCCAACGAGCCAGAGGCGTGCCACGATCTCTGGTAACTTGTTCACAATAGTTTCTAGTTCGCGCGCGCGTGGCAGCCCCTGGGAGCCCCTGGACCCGCGCCTGGACCCGCGCGATGCCCGGCCGACTCCCCCAGGGCGCTCCAGGAGAGCGTCAAGAGGGCGCCGGGACGCCCCCGACACGACCCAAGAGGCCCCGAGTCGCCGAAAGATCGTCCCAAGACGCTCAAGATGGTCTCCAGATGGCTCCAGAGTTCGCGAAAAAGCCCCAAGAGAACCTCAAGAGGCTCTCCAAGAGGGCCCCAACAAGCAAAAATCGCCCCATTCCCTCCGGAAAACATACATCTGTCGCAAAGACCCTCTGAGTCGGCCCAAGAAGCCTCCAAGAGGGCCCCCAGACGGCCCACGACGGCCCCAAGACAGCCCAAGAGGCGCCCAAGATGGCCCAAGAGGGCCCAAAAACGGCCCCAAGAGGGGACCGAGACGGGGACCAGGAACCCAAAAGTCCAGCCTTCAGCGCCCCAAGAGGCCTCCAGGAGGCCCCAAGAGGCCCCCAAGAGGCCCCAAGGGGCCCCCAAGAGGCACCCCAAGAAACCCCAAGAGGCCCTGAAGAGGCCCGAAGAGGCCCCAACACCAACACGGCCCCCAAGCGGCGAGGCAAAATGGGCCAGCGCAATGAGCGAAGCGATAAAAAAGAGGGACCCTTGGACACACAAATAAATATACTCAAATCCAGGGTTCCCCATATTTTTCCCAACCATCCTGTGGTGTTGGGTCCTCGTTTTGAAGAGCGCCCCGCGTCCCACCTCCTTCCTTCCACAATTACTCCATATGAAAATACTCTCCCTCTTCCCCTGATGGCGTCCGGGTGATGGCCGCGCACCCTCCGCGCACTGTTTTTTACACACAGGATTCCCAGGAGATCCCGGGAAACGACTCTCGCTGAGGCGCTGGCGTCATTTTTTCCCAAAATGCTGCTCTCGTTGAGGCGTCGGCCTCATTTCTGCCCCCGAATCGTTCCGAATCGTGCTCCCGCTGCAGCGTGGGCCTCATTTTCGGATCGGTGTTTGGCCTCCGTCGTTCAGGATGGCGTTCTCGCCCCAGCGCGGGCCTCTTTCTCGCGCGCCCATCCGCCCGCCACCACCGCGCCGCACCACAACCACCACCACCACCACCACCACCACCACAACCACCACCAGCACCACCACCATTACCAACCCACCACCAACGCACCACCACCAACCACACCACCACACCACCACCACCCACCACACCACCACCACCACCATACCATCACCTACCACCACCACAACAACAACCACGCACACACGCACGCACGCATGCACGTGCACCACCTCCCACTACGCACGCGCGCGCGGAGCCACAGGTCCGCTACGACACGCGTCCGCGGATAGAGAAAATCAGCGCCATGGTAAGGGATGGGAGGGAGGGGTAGGACGTCAGATATGACGCGAGCGCACCTAGCTTGTCCTCCTCCCCCTCCTCCCTCCTCCCCTTCCTCCCTCCTCCCCATCCTTGCCTCTGTTCTCGGCACACCTCTCAGACGCTTCGTAGCCCCATAGGGAGCTCCACCGAAGGCCCCAGTGGTTGCTCTCGCACCACCGAAGGCCCCACTGGGGGTGTTCGCATGCGGTTCCCCCACCCAGGGCAGCGCTTCGTGGCACCATAGGGAGCTCCACCGAAAACCCCACTGGGGGTGTTCCCATGCGGTTCCCCCACCCAGGGCAGCGCTTCGTGGCCCCATAGGGAGCTCCACCGAAGGCCCCAGTGGCGCAGTTCGCATGCGGTTCCCCAACGCAGAGCAGCGTTTCGTGAGCCCAAAGGGAGCTCCACCGAAGGCCCCAGTGGCGCAGTTCGCATGCGGTTCCCCCACCCAGGGCAGCGTGTCGTGGCCCCATAGGGAGCTCCACCGAAGGCCCCAGTGGCGCAGTTCGCATGCGGTTCCCCCACCCATGGCAGCGTTTCGTGGCCCCATATGGAGCTCCACCGAAGGCCCCAGCGGCCGCTCTCGCATGCAGTTCCCCCACCCAGGGCAGCGTTTCGTGCCTCTATAAGAGGCTCCACCCGAAGGCCCAGTGGCTGCTCTCTCGGCCGCCGGTTCCCCACCCAGGGCAGCGCTTCGTGGCCCCATAGGGAGCTCCACCGAATGCCCCAGTGGCTGCTCTCGCATGCGGTTCCCCCACCCAGGGCAGCGCTTCGTGGCCCCATAGGGAGCTCCACCGAATGCCCCAGTGGCTGCTCTCGCATGCGGTTCCCCCGCCCAGGGCAGCGCTTCGTGGCCCCATAGGGAGCTCCACCGAAGGCCCCAGTGGCTGCTCTCGCATGCGTTTCCCCCACCCAAGGCAGCGCCTCGTGGCCCTATAGGGAGCTCCACCGAAGGCCCCAGTGGCTGCTCTTGCATGCGTTTCCCCCACCCAGGGCAGCGCCTCGTGGCCCCATAGGG
>CAUYUJ010012805.1:0-7500 GCA_963575745.1 Prorocentrum cordatum
CGCAAGGACACTCTCTCAGGCCACCCCGGCGGGGCCCGTGGGTGTGTCCTCGCCCCTGGGGCGAGCGCACTGCCCCAGGCCACACGTTGCAGTTGTTGCCCCGGGGAGGGGGGAGCAACGCGCAACACCTGTGTCATACGCTAACGTATATCTATATGTGTTTCCGAATCTCCGTTGGCTCCCTTACTGTTCCCCACGCACTCCTGTGTCCGAAAACCGACCACGCGCCAGCGAGGCCAGCTCTTCCTCCTCATAGGACTCCTATGGACTCGCGCAGGACCCTGTAAGGATCCTATAGGATCCCTATAGGACTCCTATGGAATCGTGCCGGACCCTGTAAGGATCCTCTAGGATCCCTCTAGGGTTCCTATGGAAACGTGCAGGACCGTATAACGATCCTATAGGTTCCTCCCGGGTTCCTATGAAATCGTGCAGGACCCTGTAAGGATCCTATGGGATCCCTCTAGGGTTCCTATAGAATCGTGCAGGGCCCTGTAAGGATCATATCGGATCCCTATAGGGTTCCGATGGAATCCTGTAGGACCCTGTAAGGATCCTAGAGGATCCCTCGACGGTTCCTCTGGAATCGTGCAGGATCCAGTAAGGATCCTATGGGATCCCTCTAAGGTTCCTATGGAATCGTGCAGGACCCTGTAAGGATCCTATAGGTTCCTCCTCTATAGGACTCCTATGGAATCGTGCAGGACCCTGTAAGGTTCCTATAGGATCCCTATAGGGTTCCTCTGGAACCGTGCAGGACCTGTAAGGATCATATAGGATCCCTATAGGGTTCCTATGGAATCGTGCAAGCTCCTGTAAGGATCCTATAAGATCCCTAGAGGGTTCCTATGGAATCCTGCAGGGCCCTGTGAGGATCCTATAGGACCCTTATGAAGATTCCGATGGAATCCTGTAGGACCCTGTAAGGATCCGATAGAATCCCTCCAAGGTTCCTATAGAATCGTGCAGGACCCTGTAAGGATCCTATAGGATCCCTATAGGGTTCCTATGGGATCGTGCAGGACCCTGTAAGGATCCAATAGGATCCCACTAGGGTTCCTATGGAATCGTGCAGGACCCTGTAAGGATCCGATAAGATCCCTATAGGCTTCCCATAGAATCGTGCAGGACCCTCTAAGGATCCTATAGGATCCCTATAAGGTTCCAATGGGAACCTGTTGGGCCCTGTCAGGATCCTAGAGGATCCCTGTAGGGTTCCGATGGAATCGTGCAGGACCCTGTAAGGATCCTATAGGATCCCTCTACGGTTCCTATGGAAACGTGCAGGACTCTGTAAGGATCCTACGGGATCCCTCTGAGGTTCCGATGGAATCGCACAAGACCCTGTAAGGATCCTATAGGCTCCTCCTTATAGTACTCCTATGGAATCATGCAGGACCTGTAAGGATCCTATGGAATTCCTATAGGACTCCGATGAAATCGTGCAGGACCCTGCACGGACCCTATAGGATCCCTATATGATTCCAGCGGAACCGTGCAGGACCCTGTAAGGATCCAATAGGATCCCTCTAGGGTTCCTATAGAATCGTGCAGGACCCTGTAAGGATCCTATAGGATCCCTATAGGGTTCCGATGGAATCCTGCAGGGCCCTGTGAGGATCCTATCGGGTCCCTATAGGGTTCCGACGGAATCCTGTAGGACCCTGTAAGGATCCTATAGGACCCCTACAGGATTCTTATAGAATCGTGCAGGACCCTGTGCGGATCCGGTGGGATCCCTATAGGGTTCCTATGGGATCGTGCAGGATCCTGTAAGGACCCTATGGGATCCCTATAGGGTTCCTATGGAATCGTGCAGGGCCCTGTAAGGATCCTATAAGATCCCTAGACGGTTCCTATGGAATCGTGCAGGATCCTGTAAGGATCCTATAGGATCCCTCTAGGGTTCCTATGGAATCGTGCAGGACCCTGTAAGGATCCTATGGGATCCCTCTAGGGTTCCGATGGGATCGTGCAGGACCCTGTAAGGATCCTATAGGATCCCTCCAGGGTTCCTATGGAATCGTGCAGGACTCTGTAAGGATCCCATGGGATCCCTATAGGGTGTTCCTATGGAAACCTGTTGGATCCTGTAAGGATCCTATAGGTTCCTCCGTATAGGACTCCGATGGAATCGTGCAGGACCCTGTAAGGATCCAATAGGTTCCTCCTTATAGGACTCCGATGGAGTCGTGCAGGACCCTGTAAGGATCCTATAGGATCCCTATAGGATTCCGATGGAACAGTGCAGGACCCTGTAAGGATCCTATAGGCTCCCTCTACGGTTCCGATGGAATCGTGCAGGGCCCTGCAGAGGGGCGTGCCAACATGATCCTCGAGAGGGGTGTGCCATAATGAAGCCTCTGAGGAGCTCTCTGTGGAGCCAGGGCCACGATCCTCGAGAGGGGTGTGCCATAATGAAGCCTCTGAGGAGCTCTCTGTGGGGCCAGGGCCACGATCCGTGAGAGGGGCGCGCCGAAATCAAACTTCGGTGGAGCTCCCTGTGGGGCCAAGGCCACGATCCTCGAGAGGGGTGTGCCGAAATGGAGCCTCGGTGGAGCCCCCTGTGGGGCCAGGGCCACGATCCGTGAGAGGGGTGCGCCGAAACCCAGCTTCGGTGGAGTTCACTGAGCCACGATCCTCGAGAGGGGTGTGCCCAAATCAAACGTCGGTGGAGCTCCCTGTGGGGCCAGGGCCTCGATCCGTGAGAGGGGTGCGCCCTTTGGGGCCTGTATGGGGCTCCGCAGCAATCCCGAAAGGACCTGCCGAGCAACGCCGCCGGGCCCTGCAGACCCCCGCAGCGGCCTGGCGAGGCCTCGTGGCGTTGCTCGGACCAGGGGCCCTGCAGGGCCCGCGCGTGGCCCCGTTGCGTTGCTCGGGGGGGGGGGGGGTCGAGCAACGGGCCTCCAGTAGTGTCCTCGCGAACAACAACAACAACAACAACAACAACAACAACAACAACAACAACAACAACAACAACAACAACAGCAGCAGCAACAACAACAACAACACCACCAACAACAACAACAGCAACAGCAACAGCAACAACAACAATAACAATAACAATAACAATACCACAAACAACAACCACAACAACAACCACCACAACAACAACCACAACAACCCCAACAACAACCACAACAACACCAACAACAACAACAGCAACAACAACAACAACAACAACAACAACATCAACAACAACAACAACAACAACCCCAACAACAACAAACACAACAGCAACAGCAGCAACAACACCACCACCACCAACAACCCCAACAACAACAGCAACAACAACAGCAGCATCAACAACAACAACAACAACATCAGCACCAATCATATTAAGGCTGTTCGCTCCCATCTGCCCACGTGCCAATCAATACGTATACATCCCAAACCCTCGGTACCCGGCCTCGTCGGTTTCGATCGTACCCCCCTGGGGGCATATCTTCTTTACCTGCCACGTAGATTTAGTGCTGCCCCTAAAACCAGGGCGAAGAAGACGGGTGGAAGGGGGAGGGATAATAATGGAACACGATAGAAATTAGCAGGAAGGGGGCAAGGAGTAGAAAACACGTTTGTTAGAACCAGACGGGCAGATCGGTTGGGCAGACCCATAGCAGGCAGTTCGGGAAGGCGGGCCCAGGCGACCAGGTCGAGCAGGCGGGTTGCTGAAGCGTGGGTCGTGCATGAATCGCACGGAAGTCTCGAGCGATAGCGCGATTCCCAATTCCCAAATAAATCGCGAGAAAAGCCAAAGCGAGAGCGTGATTCCTGAGCGCCGAAGGCACATCGTCTGAATAAACTACGAGGAAGTCCCACGCGAGAGCGCGATCCGTATACAATGTGCGAGGAAGTCCCGCGCGAACGCCAAAGTGGGAATAACTTGGAGGAACTATCAGGCGGGAGCCGTTGAACTGTCACTCTTGAAGAATAATTATTGTTGATCCCCCCCACCGGTGCACATTGATTTGTTCCAATTGAAGTGCCCCCCCCGGGGCTCGCACGTTGTTTTTCTCAAGGAAAGTCTTCCTGCTCAAACTGGCCCCCTGGCCCCCGGGTTACAACAACAACGGTTCCCGCTTGAGACTTCCTCACAATTTAGCCAGGACCCCCGCTCCCGCCCGAGACTTCCTCGCATTTATTAATTCAAGAATCGCGCTCTCGCTTGGGACTTCCTTACGATTTATTCATGAATCGCTCCTCCTGCGCTCTGGAGTCGCGCTCTCGCTGGAGACTTGCATGCAATTGACTAAAGAATGAAGCCCTTGCGCTCGAATTTCTGGTAATTTACTCCAGCTCCGCGCTCCCGACACCCAGGCATCCAGGAGTCGTGCTCACGCTCAGGACTCCTTCACTGATTACCTAGGAATCGGGATCTTGCTGCCCTTCGTGGCCCCGTTGCAGCCCTTCGTGGCCCCTCGCTTTGTTTCGTGACCCCGTTGCAACCCTTCGTGGCCCCCTCGTTTTGTTTCGTGGCCCCGTTGCAATCCCTCGTGGCCTCCTCGTTGCCTTTCGTGGCCCTGTTGCAGCCCTTCGTGGCCCCCTCGTTTTGTTTCGTGGCCCCGTTGCAACCCTTCGTGGCCCCCTCGCTGCCCTTAGTGGCCCCGTTGCAGCCCTTCGTGGCCCCGTTGCAGCCCTTCGTGGCCCCCTCGCTGCCCTTCGTGGCCCCGTTGCAGCCCTTCGTGGCCCCCCTCGCTTTGTTTCGTGGCCCCGTTGCAACCCTTTCTCTTCACCCTCGCTGCCTTGTGGCCCCGTTGCATCCCTTCGTGGCCCCGGTTGCAGCCCTTCGTGGCCCCCTCGCTGCCCTTCGTGGCCCCGTTGCAACCCTTCGTGGCCCCCTCGCTTTGTTTTGTGGCCCCATATATGTATGCCCTTCGTGGCCCCCGCTCGTTCGCGCCCGTGGTGGCCCCATATGCATGCCCTTCGTGGCCCCGTTGTCGCCCTTCGTGGCGCCCTCGCTGCCCTTTGTGTCCCAATGCTGCCCTCAATGGCCCCGTCTTTACCCTCCGCGGCCCAACATACGTATGCCCTTCGTGGCCCCCGCATACGTATGCCCTTCATGGCCCCCGCTCGTTCGCGCCCGTTCTGGCCCCATGTGCATGCCCTTCGTGGCCCCGCTGTCGCCGTTTGTGGCCCCTCATTGTCCTACGTGGCCCAGGTGCTACCCTCAGTGGCCCCATCGTTGCCTTCTGTGGCCCCGCATTATCTGCCCTTCGTGGCCCACGCTCGTTCGCGCTCTTCGTGGCCCCATACGCATTCCCTTCGTGTCCCCGCTGTCGCCCTTCGTGGCCTACTTCGTGTCCTTCGTGTCTCTGCTGTCGTTCTCTCTCGCTCTCGCTTTCGCTCGTCGTCGTCGTCGCCGTCGCCGTCGTTGCCGTCGTCATCGACGTCGTCGTCGTCGTCGTGGTCGGTCCCCTGTCCGTCCCTCTTGGGGTCGGGTCGACGGTCCGCGGCCGCCCCGCCGATCAGCGCTGCCGCTGGCCACGCCGACGGTCCGCGGCCGGCCCGCCGCTTGCCGGGGCCCGGCCTGCAGGGAAGAAAGGTATACCCCCCAAAAGGGGTTCGACCGAAGACGAAAAGGGCGGGTATCGAGGGTTTGGGAAATTCGCGTTATTCGACACTCGAACATTTAAGGGCGAACAGTCTTAAAATGATTGTTGTTGTTGTAGTTGTAAACCGGGGGCCAACAACACAGTTTGAGCCCCGTGACTTTCCCGGATAAAAAAAACAGGGTGCGAGCCCCAGGGGAAGCACTTCAATCGAAAAATGCAATGGTCACCGGAGGGGGGGGATCAACCATAACTACGCCTCCGTAGTGAGACGTTCTCTTCTTCCACAGCAGAAAAACAACGACGGCGAAGACGATGGCGAGGACGGAGTCGACGTCGACGTCGACGACGACGACCACGAGGATCCGGATGACCTCCGCACCCAGACCCCCGACGTCATGATTTTTTCATGACGCGACCCCCAGAGGCCTGGACCCCTTCCCCGGGACCGGTTTTTCGTTCTGAGTCGTTTTTTGACGGTCCCGAGGCCCGGTAAAGGCCCCTGGAGGCCGAAAATAGCGAAAAACCTCCCGTCGTGATTTTTTCACGACGCGAGGAGGTCTGGGCAGGCGGGCGCCTCGCCCCCGTCTTCGAGGCAGGATCGGCGGCGCCCCCCGGGCGGCTCTTGCCCCGGCCCCGCGGCGCTCCTGATGGGCCTGTTTTCCACCACCACCATAAGTTGGAGGGGGAGGGGGTCCTCCTCCTCCTCCTCCTCCTCCTCCTCCTCCTCCTCCTCCTCCTCCTCCTCCTCCTCCTCCTTCCCCCCTCCAACTTATGGTGGTGGTGGTGGAAAACGAGCCAATCAGCTCCCTCTCTCCGGCCAGCTGCGCCCCGCCGAGGGCGCTCCCGAACGGCCGCCGGAGACGCGAGGCGTGACCGGGACGCCCAGTTCGACGGCGCGCTGCAGGCGCGCGAGGCGTGCAGCGAGGAGGCGGGGGAGGAGGAGGAGGGGGAGGAGGAGGAGGAGGAGGAGGGGGAGGAGGAGGAGGAGGATGAGGAGGGAGGAGGAGGAAGGAGGAGGAGGAAGACGAGGAGGAGGAGGAGGAGGAGGAGGAGGAGAAGGAGCAGGAAGAGGAGCAGGAGCAGGAGGGGAGGAGCAGGAGCAGGAGGGGAGGGAGCCTATTCGCGGAAGGCGGCCGGGCTTCTCCGAGGCCGGCGCGCCTCGGAGACAAGCTCTGTGCATTCGGGGAAGGCCTGGAGCACTGCTCTCAAGGGCCAGAGGCCTTCCGGAGCCTTCCGGCGGGGCTCGACCAGAACAGCGTCTTTCGTGTTCGTGTTGTCTTCGTGCTCCCTCGCTGTGTCTCCAATCCGCCTCTGGGACAGAAAGAGATCGAAACGAAAACTGCCCACAAAATCTCCAAAACATCCTTCAGGTTTTGCCGCCTCCTCCTCCTCCTCACTCCTCCTCCTCCCCTCCTCCTCCACCTCCTCCACCTCCTTCCCCCTCCCCGCTTCCTCCCCCTCTTCTCCCCCTCCTCCTCCACCGCACTCCTCCTCCTCCTCCTCCTCTCCTTCCTCCTCACTCCTCCCGCCGGGCCCCGTGCCAGCCCTTCCTCCGAACCTCTCCCCCCTTCACGTTGCCCCTAGCCCCTAGCTCTCTCTCTCCCTCTCTCTCTCCCTCTCTCTCTCTCTCTCTCTCTCTCTCTCTCTTGCGAGGCGGGAATGTATCCGAAGCCACCGCCTGGAGAGTCGATCCTTGAGGACCTCTGCAGGGGCGGATCTGGGTGCCTGTGCCCCCACCGGGGCCTGCGTTCATCCACATCCACCGCTTGCCTGAGTCCCCGAAGATCGATCCCCGAGGCGGTGGTGATGGACAAATCCCTGCCTCGGATCTGTTTTTTTGTTTTTCTCTCTCTCTCTCTCCTTCTCTCTCCTTCTCTCTCTCTCTCTCTCTTTCTCTCCATCTCTCTATCGCGCTCTCTCTCTCTCTCTCTATCTTTCTCTCTTGCTC
>CAUYUJ010012806.1:0-13444 GCA_963575745.1 Prorocentrum cordatum
CCTCCACCTCCCACTCATCCTCCTCCCCCTGCCCCCCCTCCTCGTTTTCATCTTCGTCGATCTCAGGGTCGGCGGCACCGGCCGTAAGGCCTTCGCAATACTGGGAATACATATCGCGAGTGAAATACAAACGGGCCCTCTTGAGGACGAAAGATGGCCTCAACTGGCTGTCAGATCGCACAGGATCCTTCAATTCAAAACCCCGAATCTACCCGAGTGTGTATGATCAGCGTGGCGCACGGCGCAGACAGCGCGACGCGGAGGAGAAGACCACCGCGCCGCACGAAGCACGGAGGCCCCAAAAGCACCGAACGCTCGCCAATCGGCGCCAAGCGCCCCGCTCCAAGAAGTGACTCGGCCGCCTCCGCTCGAAAGGTCTGGCCTCGGCCTGCCAGCACGCTGGAGCCAGTTGAGCTCCGCGGGGGAGGCGACAGCAAAGACCTCTGCAGGCATGTCGATCCTGTGCTCCGCCAGGCTGCGCCGCGCCAGCGTCGTGCCAGAGACTCGCGCGCCTGCGATGCCAGCGGCGACCACCGAGAGATGAGCTGCAATCTGCGCCTGAGCTCGCCGACCTCGCCACCGACGAACTTGCGCACGCCTTCGTCCACGGCAGCAGGCAGGCAGTACGTCTCCTCGAGCTGGCCCTTGAGACGCTCGATCTCGGCCTGCAGCTTCGCCACAAGACGGTCCGCCGAGGCGCGCGCCCCAGCCGCCCCGCTCAGGGGGCTTCCTGCAGCCATCCTCAAACTCCACAGCAGAAGAAACACTCCAGTCGCAAGAGAGAGGGGGGAACATCGCCCACCACGCTTGAACAATGGGGGTTCGCACCCGCTGATGGGCGGCTGGAGCCAAAATGGCTACGGGCTCCTCCTCCTCCTCCTCGTTCCTCCTTTTCTTCCTCCTCATCCTCCCTGCTCCTCTTCCGCCTCCTCCTCCTCCTCCTCGTCCTCGTCCTCCTCCTCCTCCTCCTCCTCCCCCTCATCCTCGTGTTCCCTGCTGCTGCTGCTGCTCCTCCTCCTCCTCCTCGTCCTACTCCTCCCCATAAATAATTTTAGGTCGCAGCCCGAAACCAAAATTTAGGAGAGGACCAAGCGTTTCGCTTGAGACTTCCCCACACCGCTTATGACCCTGAAGCGTAAACCGTGCCAGCAACACAGATGGAGGGAGGGTCGTTTTCAAACTGTCATTATCGCCTTAGCGCCGCGCAACATCGTTTTAAGCCTTTGCAAGAACTTCGCGGATTGAGAGCGAATCGTTTTCAAAATGTGGCTCTCGCTTTAGCGCAGGGCGGGTCCTTTTCGAACTGTGGTGTTTGCCTTAGCGTCGCGCACATTATGTTTCCCAACCCTCCTTGGTTGGATATTCGTTTTGAATAGAGCACTGCTCGCGCGTCCTTCCTTCTTTCCTTCCTCTCGCCTCCCGCCTCCTGCCTCCCGCCTCCCGCCGACTCTCCTTCTTATCTCCTCCTGCCTTGCCTGGGGTGCTGCGATCTGCGAAACTGTCGCCACTTTCGAGGGCTGCTGGTGGGTCCAGCGGAGTGAGGCACAGCGCGGACCTGAGCGGGACCTCCCCGTCCCTGGGGGGCTGCGATCTGCGAAACTGTCGCCACTTTCGAGGGCTGCTGGTGGGTCCAGCGGAATGAGGCACCGCGCGGACCTGAGCGGGACCTCCCTTTCGAAGGGTGCTGGTGGGTCCAATGGAGTGGGGCATTGCGCAGACCTGAGCGGGGCCTCGCCGTCATAGGGGCAATGTCATGTTGTTGCTGCCCCGCCGACGTTTCAAGTCCCTTGCGTCTGCCTTAGTGGCTCAGGGGTCCACGTAGTTCCTCATCGTGATTCCCTCGATTTGGGGCCTGCGAACCTTCCGAATGCCGCACGCAGACGTAGATGCGTCCATATCACGTCGCCGCCTTCTCGTCAAATCTCCTAAGCTACGCTTGCCCCGCATTGCGCAGGGGTTGGGTACCTCGTCTGGGAAACGTATACAAGCAGGAAGAGTTGCACGGATTCCCATGACCAGTGTACCAGAACTCATGTTGTAAGAGTTCAGGGTTATGAGGGTGCAGCAGTTACGTTATTTCGCGGTGTTGAAGTTCCAGGAACGGCGCTTTGGCACGTTCCAAGATTGTCAACACGCAACAGTCAGGTGGATCCGTGGCGTTGTAATCCCGCGAACAATGTTTTCGCGTGCTTCAATATCTTCAAACAAATGTCCTCAAACGAAGCAGCTCCCTCACTGGAAATGAGCCGTTGTAGGGGTCTATGAAGAGGGAGCTTGGTGGGAGGGCTCATTCAGACATCGTCACTGGCTCTTGGGTTTACACTGGTCTTCCTCCCTCTTCTCATACTCCTTGTCCTCATGTCCCTCCTTCTCCTCATCGTCCTCGTCCTCCTCCTTCACCTCCACCTCCTCTTCCTCCTCCTCCTCCTCCTCCCTGCTGCTCCTCCTCCTCTTCCTCCTCAACCTCCTCCTCCTCCTTTTCTCCCTCCTCCTCTTCCTCCTCCTCCTCGTCCTCCTCCTCCTCCTCCTCCTCTTCGCCCTCCTAGTCCTCCCTCTCCTCCTCCACCTCCTCCCGTTCCTCCCTCCACTTCCTCCTCCCTCTCCTCCTCCTTCTCCTCCTCCTCCTCCTCCACCTCCTCCTTCTCCTCCTCCGACTCATCCTCCTCCGACTCCTCCTCCTCGTCCGCCTCCTCCTCCACTTCTTCCTCATCATATCCCCTCCCGCCTCCTCCTGGTCCATAGCAGACAGGTGGAGCATCATGTATGAATTCGTATCCCTGACTGTTCGATCTGTTGGCCCGACCAAAAGGGGCTGGCCTCTTATGAAAAGGCACGGGAAGCACAGGGACATGGGAGGAACGGAACGCCGCCAGCAAGGAGAGAGAGAGAGAGAGGGACGATGGGGGCCGAGGAGGCGAAGGAGAAAGAGCAGCGGGAGGATGAGGAGAAGGAGGGAAACAACGAAGATGCGGATGAGACGGAGGACGATGAGGATAGGTAGGATGAGGCGGAGGGAGAGTGGCACGGATAGGAGGAATAGAACGGAGGATGAGGAAGGCCAAGGAAGATAATGAGAGACATGGAAGGAATGACACGGAGAATGGCACAACGGGGAGGTGCATGCGGAGACGGAAGAACCAAGCTGACGAGAACGTGGTATGAGGGACATGATGTGACATGTGGTGCTTCAACATGGCGGTTCGAACTCGGAACGCCGGCGGATCAAGCTGCACCACGGTCGTGTACCACGTGTGCATTGTATGGAAAATGTGGTCATAGCGACGCCGGGCAGGGGAAAAAGCGGGGAGGGCGGGGTGACGGAGGGAGGCACAGCCGCGCCCTGGGCAGAGAACTCGAGGGAAGTACCGAGGACGAGGAGGGGAAAATGGGGAGCGAACGGACGAGGACGAGGAAGAGGACGACGAGGAGGGCCAGCACCGAGGACGAGGAGACGAGCTATAGGACTCGGCGGGCTTCTGCTCCAGGACCGCCGTCGGAGGAAAAGCAGGATGAGGATCAGGCAGAGGGGAAGAAGACCGATGCGAATCCCGGAAAAATCAACGCTGTTAGAGAAAGAACAGAGGCATAAACATACACTGTTGGAGGTCCGCGCGGGTTTCTTGGATCTGGGCTAGAACCTCCTCCCTGGCGCGCTGAGCGCGCCAGGGGCGGCGCCGGAGGCGCCGCCAGGGGGCTCCAGCGCGGATCCCAGAAATTCGCGCGGAGCGCCAAACGTTTATGCGTGTGCCGTTGTTTCTTCTTCGACTATGGGACTCGGCGGGCTTCTGGTCCATGACCGCCGTCGGAGGAGAAGCAGGATGAGGATCAGGCAGATAGGGAGGGAGACCGATGTTCATCCTGGAAACATCAACGCTGTTGCAGGACACCCTCCCGTCCCAGGTCCCATCCTCATAACGCCCACCAGTCGGGCGTTGGCAGAACTGGGTTTAGTGGGACCTTGTTTAATGATGTGTACTGGGGGACGCCCCCCCTCCCCCCCGTTCCACTGACCGGAACTGCCGTCACTCGAAAAAACACCAGCTGCCGCAGATCTGGTTTGGCGATTCTCGCCAGTTCAAGGGCTCCAGGGCACTACCACTAACCGGATCCCCATTACCTCGGGTCCTGGCTATACTTGAGGATGCCATGACAATGGACACTCTATCAACCCTATCATTGAATTAAACATGTGTGTGTGTCAATAATATTCTAAGAATGTTTCAAACAATTTTTTAATACTTGAAAACATGTTTGAAACATGTTTTAGACATCTGGAAATTATTCGGCAGCATGCTTCCTCTCCATTAATCGACTTCCACAAGGCTATGCCCGAACCAAGGCTCGCTCTTCTAGGGAGCGGCCAAGAGGGGGGTGTCCAAGAGAGGGGGGGTGCATATCATGACCGGCGGCGTGTGCGCGGCCCAGCGGGGTGGGCCAGGGACGTAATGGAATAAGAAGAGGCGCCATGAAGTCTGGGAAAATATATCATGGCCCCCGCCATGATGTCCACCCCCCTAGTCATCACCCTCATGTCGGGCGTGTCCCCCTACAGGGGGATTTTCGACGAAAAATAAAAGATACCCCAAAAATACCCCAAGAAGGTCAAAAAATATTCAAAGAATAGTCCCCAGACTATGTTGGGACTATCTTTTGACTATTTTGGGGTATCTTTTATTTTTCGTCGAGAATCCCCCTGTCGGGGGACACGCCCGGCATAACAGCACCCCCCTCTCTGCCGCCCCCGATGCTTCCCCTGGCGGAGGGGAGCGCCCCGGGGCGAGCGCCGAGCGGCGCCCGGGCCCGCGGCTCGAGCGAGAGAGCCCCGCCCCGCGAGAGGGGAGGGGGGAGCCGGCCGTGCCGCCGTGCAGCCGGCCGGCGAGCCAAGAGAGGCATATGGGCCTGCTGGGCATCGCTCGGACGTCCATTCCCTGTGCCTTTTTCGGTTTCGTGCGTGGCTTTGTCGCCAAATGGTCAAGGATGCACCTCGATGTGGCCCTCGCCGAGAAAAACTGCACACGTCCGAGCGATGCCAGGCCTGTGTCGCTCCCGTCGTGCTCGGGGGACCCAATCCCAGAAAGAATTCCCCAAAGATCCAACGTCTTGAAAAAATCCAGACGGACGTTTCTCGCAGTGTCCGGCCTTTGGGGGCCATCACCGGGCCCCGGGACCGTTAAGGATGAAACACCGGTCCTGGGGAATGGGTCGACCATCGGATCGCGTATTGAAGAAATCACGACATCGGGGAACCCGGGGACCCCATATTGAAGAAATCATGACATTGGATCGTTGGGTCCGAGCACCCAGAAAGGTACAACCACAACCCCAGCACGGTGGCGGGAAGGGCCGCAGGCCACACTGCTCCCTGTCTGTCTCTGCTGCGACTCCCTCGGCCCACATGGAGAACATCTCCTTCGCCTTCTCCTGCTCCCTTCCACCTTCATCCCCCTCCTCCTCCTCCTCCTCCTCCTCCTCCTCCTATTCGTCGTCGTCGTCTTCAGGGTCGGCGGCACCGGCCGTAAGGCCTTAGCAGTAATTTCGAGCACCCAGAATGCAGAAAGGAATCGAAACAGTGCCGAACGACTATCGCCTCCCAAGGCCCGGCACTTGGAAAAAAGCTTCAGTTTCTGCACTTTCCGGCGATCAAATCTAAGGAAGGTTGGAGCACCATCAGGCATGGCCACGAAGTCCACAGCCGGACCAAGGCTAGAAACACATCCTTCAAGGACATGGACCCTCCGCCGGCCAAGACAGAATGGAACATTCAAGTGTACCCTCCCCAGGATGCACAAGAACATCCGGCAAGCACGAACAGCACTACGGCTGGACCTAGGCCAGAAGCACATCCTTGAAGAGCATAGGGCCCTGCGCCGGCCAAGACAAAACACAACATCCCAGGGTACCGTCCCCAGGATACACAAGAACATCCAGCAAGCACGAATAACACTACTGTCGGACCTGGGCCAGACAAGCATCCTTCAAGAACATGAGACCCACCGTCGGCCAAAACAAACCGAGCATCCAAGAGTACCCTCCCCAGATATGCACAGGAGCATCCATCAAGCACGAAGAACACTTGGGCACCCTCCCCGAAACGACCTCGAACTTGTACCTCGGTCCGACTGCACGCATGGTCACGAAGCCCAAGATCATGTTCAACGAGAGCCCCACGCCGAAAAGAAACCGCCGTTCGTCCGCGAAAATGTTGAGCACCAAGTGCCGGATCGTACCATGCCGGAACATCTGCGACGATTGCCCTGTGTTGAAGAGGAGCCGCAAACTCCACCCGCGCCACTGCTGCACCCCACTGGGCTGGTGACGTGAAGCTCGAGGAGCTCCTACGCGATAGCACCATGCTGCACGGGGGCCGCCCTCCATCCGCACCACCACCGCACACTCGAGGAACAAGCGTGCGCGGCGCTGAGGCGAACACCACACTCTGCAAGCCACGCCCCCCCCCCACCATTTGTGAATGCAGCAACACGTGCAAACGAATCGACGCGGCACCACTGCGAGCGCCGCACGCTGAACACCACAGGCGTCCACCTTTGCAACTATAATGCGGGAACTCGACCTGAGGATCATAGACGTACACGCCGGTCGGAAGAGGCAGGTAAAAACATGAAGTAGAAAGGCGGATAAACCAAATTGGGTCCAGTCCCTCCCAGAGAATAGCAACACACAGCAACATGGCATCGGTCCTTGAGGTAGGCGGGCGCTCGAAGCAGACTGGGCCCCGGGAGCCCAAAGAGTATCCACCTCTCACGACCGCTGTGCAGTGCGATGAGGTGTGGGGCGAAACGGCCGGGCCGCCCCTCTGGCGCGTCCAGCGGAGCGGCGGGGAGGAGCCGCGCGCGCGACAGGGAGGATAGCGGCACCAGGAGCGAGCGGCACCAGGAGGAGGAGGAGGAGGAGGATGAGGCGGAGGAGGAGGAGAGGAGCAGAAGGAGGAGGAGGAGTAGGATGAGGAGGAGGAGGATGCGGAGGAAAAGGAGGAGGAGGAGGAGGAGGAGGAGGCAGAGGGCAGGGAGGAGGAGGAGGCCTGGCACCGGAGAGGGGGGGGGGTACATGGAGAGCGGGGAGCGGAGGGAGCAGGAGCGGGGGCCCGGAGCAGGGAGGAGCAGCAGCAGGAGTAGTGCGGGCAGCGAAGCAGGCGCGCAGGGAGGAGCACGAGGAGGAGGGAGGAGGGAGGAGGGAGGAGGAGGAGGAGGAGGAGGAGGAGGAGGAAGAGGAGGAGGAGGACGACGATGACGAGGGAGGACGGGGAGAAGGAGGAGGAGGAGGAAGAGGAGGAGAAGGGTCGAGCGGGTGGGTCGGCGCTTGCATTCCCGGCCCAGCATACGCGTCACACGAAGTGGGACTTCCCCCGTGTCGGCGTCGACGAACTCAATGAGCCCGACTGGCCTCCGCTGCTGCTGTTGCTGTTCCTCCTCCGTTTCTTCCTTCTCATCCTCCTCCTTCTCCTTCTTCTCCTCCTGTATTGTTTCTCCTCATCTCCCTCCTCAGGTTCACGACCCCGACAAATCGGGGGACGATTGTTGCTTCTGCATGCGGATCGGGTGGCCCCTTTTTTGTGCTGCGCCCCTCCTCCTCCTTCTCCTCCTCCTCCTCATCATCATGTTCTGAATCCCCCGCTTCGTTAACAGTTGCACACTGTGGATACTACTCTCCTCTCCCCCCTGACTCTGTGGAGAAACTGGTTAACCCTCTCCACGTCCTGACTCTTACGCACACGATATCAGAAACTGTTGTTCCCCATGTGTGTATGTGTGCATGTGTGTTGGCCATCCGACTGATGTCGGCTTTCAAAATGTTGCTCCCGCTACAGCGTGGGCCTCATTTTCGGATCGGCGGCGTGCTCCCATCGTTCAGAATGGCGCTCTCGCCCAGCGCGGGCCATTCTTCTGGATCCGAGTCATGTTGTATCATTGTCGTTCCTCTCATTTCCCCTCCTCCACCCGTCTCTGGTCCTCCTGCTCCTCCCACTCCTTCCACTCTAGTTCCTACTGATGCTGGTGTTTGTCCTTGTTCTCCTCCTACCTCCTCCTCCTCCTCCTCGCCCTCCTCCTCCTCCTCGCCCTCCTCCCCCTCCTCCTCCTCCTCCTCCTTCCTCCTTTCTCCTTCCTCCTTCCTCTTTCCTCCTTCCTCCTTCCTCCTTCCTCCTTCCTCCTTCCTCCTCCGCCTCATCCTCCTTTCTTCCTGCTCCTCCTGCTGCTCACCCGAAGCCTCCTCCTCCTCCTCCTCCACTTCCTCCTCCTCCAGGTCCTCCTCCTCCTCGTCATCCTCCTCCTCGTCATCATCCTCATCATCATCATCATCATCATCATCATCATCATTATCATCATCATCATAATCATCATCATCATCATCATCATCATCATCACCATCATCACATCATCATCATCATCATCATCAGCATCATCGTCATCGTCATCATCATCATCATCATCATCATCATCATCATCATCATCATTAACATCATCATCATCCTCTTATGCACGTAGCTCTCCTTTTCCGATTGAGCCTTACACTGTGGGATCTTGTGTGGAAATTCAGGTCGGCTGTGGGATGCGCCCGCGGATACAGCAACAACTCAGCACAGTGGGAAGGGATGAGTAGAACAACAGGATGGCAGATCTGGCGCGAGCGCACCTAGCTTGCCTCCCCCTCCCCCCCATTCCCCTCCGACTCAGCATCATCTCCTCCCCCCTCCCTGTTTCCTACCTCGTCCTTCTTCCCTGAACTACGGCGCCACGAGGAAGCGCCACGTCTGGACCCCATTCTTGTGCGCCGCCGTTCGAGAGCCGGCCCGATCCGCGAGAGTCCCGGGCCTGAGACGAGGCAACCTCGCCAGCCGCGAACAACCTTCCCAGACCCCCGAAGTCTTGGTTGTTTCACAACGTCGACCCCCAGACAGATGCCTGGACCCCTTCCCCCGGACCGGTGTTTCAGCCTCAGTCGGTTTTTAACCGTCCTGGGGCCTGGTGATGGCCCCCAGAGGGATAGGGCCCCCAAAGGCCGAGAGTAGCGAAACACTTGTCGTCGTGACTTCACCACGCGAGGAGGTCTGGTTGCGAGGTTGGGATCTCAAAGATCCCTCCTCCTTCCTCCCTCCTCCCTCCTACCTCCTCCCTTCTCCTCCTCCTCCTCCTCCTCCTCCTCCTCCTCCTCCTCATCATCATCATCATCATCATCATCATCATCCATTTCCTCCTCCTGCTCATTTTCCTCCTCTCCTTTTCCTCCTCCTTCTCCTCCTCTCCTTTTCCTCCTCCTTGTCCTTCTCCTCCTCCTCCTCCTTCTCCGCCTGTTCCTCCTCCTTTTCCTCCACCTTTCCCTCCTCCTCTTGCTCCTCCTCCTCCTCCTACCTCCTCCCCTCCTCCGGCCTCCTCCGCCTCCTCCTCCTCCTCCTCCTCCTCCTCCTCCTCCTCTATCTCCTCCTCTTCCTCCAACTACTCCCCTCCTCCCCTTTCTCCTCCCCCCTCTCCTCCTCATTCCTCCTCCTACTCCTCCTCCCTCTCCTCCTCCGCCTCCTCCTCCTCCTCCTCCTCCCTCCTCCTCCTCCTCTTCCCCTCCTCCTCTCCGCCGTCCTCCTCCTCCTCCTCCTCCTCTCCCTCACTCCTCCCTCCTCCTCCCCTCCTTCTCCTCCTGCCTCCTCCTCCTCTTCGTTCCTTCTCCTCCTCCTCCTCCTCCTCCTCCTCCTCCTGCCTCCTCCTCCTCCTCCTCCGGCCTCCCGCTCCGCCCGCATCCGCCCTCCGCCTCCTCCTCACTCCTCATCATCATCATCCTCTTCTTCCTCATCTTCCTCATCTTTCTCCTCCTTCTCCTCCTTCTCGCCTTTCTCCACTTTATCTTCCTCCTCCTCCTCTTTCTCCTCGTTCTCCTCTTTCTCCTCCTTCTCGTCTTGCTCCCCTTTCTCCTCCTCCTCCTCCTCCTCCTTCTCCTCCTTCTCCTCCGCCTCCTCCTCCTGCTCCTCCTCATCTTCTCCCGCTCCTCCTCCTCCTCCTGCCCCTCCTCCTCCTCCGACTTCCTCCTCCCCCCCTTTCTCTCCCCCTCTCCTCGACCCTCCTCCCCCCATTTCTCCTCCCACCCTCTCCTCCGCTCCTCCTCCCTCCTCCTCCTTCTTCCGGCATCCTCCTCCTCCTCCTCTCCTCCGCCTCCTCCTCCTTCCTCCTCCTCCTCCTCCTCCCCCTTCCCCTTCTACTCCTCATCCTCCTCCTCCTCCTCCTCCCTCCTTTACATCCTACTCGCTCCTCCTCCTCCTCCTCCTACTCCTCCTCCTCCTCCTCCTCCTCCGCCTCCGCTTCCGCCTCCGCGTCAACCTCCTCCTCCTCCTCCTCCTCCTCCTCCTCCTCATCTTCCTCCGTAGCCATTTTGGCTCAAGATGATTGGTTCCCCTGGGGACCGCACGGATACCGCTAGTCCGCGGCCAGACCACCGTTCGCCTTCACCGTGGGAGTTGGGCGCCCACACCCAGTCCTTTCCAGATCGCGCTGCCACGGCCCACCGTGTGTGCTGCTGCCTGGTGTCGTGGAGATGCCACCGCCGCATTACCGTTCGGAGCAGGCGCTTCCTTGGTACTGCAAGAGCTGCTGCGGGCCCTCGGGGAGACCGTGGTGGAATCATGCAGAGGCGCGGCAGTGTGCGAAGTGCAAGCTGGGCAAGGGACTGGTCTTCCACAGCGTGCGCCAGCCCGCGGCCCCCTCCCAGCGGAAGAAGGGCAATCAGGGCGGCAGCGGCAACGGCTACTGGGACGACTCCGTCAAGGTGGCCAAGCTCAAGTCCGAGCTCGCCGAGGCCCGCAAGCGGCTTGCCGCTGTGCAGAGGCCGCCGCCTGGCGGGGAGGACGTGCAGATGGAGCCGGCCGCGGACGGAGACGGCCCCGAGTCCGTCGCCAAGGACAGGCTACGCGAGGTCGGCGACCTCATCGGCAAGCTCAAGGGCATCGCCGAGCCGTCGGTCGTGGCCACGCGCGACAAGCTGCTGGCCGAGCAGGCCGAGCTGCGGGCTAGGGTGGCGGAGTCCCGACCGCTCGGACAGCGCTTGCGTGAGATGGGAACTCAGTTCACCAGGCTGCAGAAGCTGCGCGACGACCAGCAGACCAAGCTCGATGGGCTGCAGGCGCAGTTGCGCGACCTGCAGGAGAAGGAACGGCTCACTCGGGACAAGCTGGCGGCCCTCGACGCTAGCATGGAGGAGCTGGACCAGGAGCGCAAGAGGCTTCAAGGGCAGGTTCCGACGCCTGGCGACAAGGCGTCGCTCGACGAGCCGATCAAGGGGGTTGGTGCCACGCTCGAGGGCCTCGGGATCTTGCTCCAGAGCCTGGGCGCCGATCACCAGCTGTCGGGCAGCCTCACGGCGAGCTTCCAGGAGCTGCAGAGGTTGCAGGAGGAGGAGGCGGCAAAGTTGGCTGCCCAGAAGGCGCAGGCGGATGCTGGGGCCGAGGCTGGTCCCGACGTCGAGCAGGCCGAGCGGCAGGACGACGCGGCAGCGCCTCGCACACCACAGCCATCTGCCTTCTCCGACGACCCTGAGTTCATGGAGGAAGTCGTTGCGGCTGGGGGCGAGAAGCACAGGCTGGAGGAGATCTTCATGCGTTGGGGTGCCAAGGTCAAGAGGCCCAGGCTCACCCCTGCCTAGCATGGCTCCACTGCGATGTTTTGCGTGTCTTGTGTGGTTCGTCCTCCTTTGTCGCACCATGGCGTCGGTTTCAAGTATCACCACCGTGAACGTGTCCTCGGGCGGCCCGCTCGTCGACTTCCTGCCCACGTGCTCGAGTTTGTGCATCGCGGTGCAGGAACATCATGCCAAGGCCGAGGGCGATGCTTTGGCGAAGTTGCAGAATAAAGTAAGAGCTGCTGGGTACCATGGTATATGGGAGCCCGCCCTACCTGGGCAGGGAGTTGGCAGCAGAGGCGGGGTTGCGGTGCTGGCCCCGCTGCGGGCGGTCATCACCAAACCCCCAGGCCTGGACAGTCACGTGCTGCAGGAAGGCAGGATGATGGCGGCCCACGTCCACGCTGGGGTGAAGGGCGGCTTCGTCATGCTGTCGTGCTATTTCATTGTGGACGTCAAGCTGTCGCCCGAGAACCTGCCATGCTGTACAAGCTGTACCAGTATGTCAGGTCGCTGGAGGCCATGGGTGTTCCGTGGATCGTAGGAGGCGACTTCAACATGGAGGTAGGCGAGCTTGGCCCGTTGTCCTGGCTCCAGTCGGCCAATGGCGTGGTGCTGGCGCCGAGAGAGCCGACTTGTCTTCAGAGCCTTCCTGGCCGCACCATTGACATGTTCATGGTTTCTTGCCGTTTGCTGCCTCGCGTTCGGCAACCAGTGGTCGTCGACGCGGAGACGTGGCCGCATCTACCAGTGACCATGGAGCTCTCCGCCACGGCTTTTGACGCGAAGGTCAGGAGACTTGTCGAGCCACGCGGCTTTCGGAGGCCGCCTGCGGCGGGGTGCGCGAGGTTCCCCCCCGACTGGGACCCGACCTTGGCGATCATCCAGAGCGCGTCGCACAGCGAGGGCATCACCAGGGCCTGGGACGTCGTGCTCAGCGGCATCGAGTTCGAGCTGCGGGGCCGCTACGACGACGTGAAGGACGTGGCGGGGTACTCCACGGTGCCAGGCCCCCCGACCTTCGAGCTGGCGAGTTTTCACCCTGTCGTGAAAGGTGCCTGGAGCAGGAGGTCGGCGGGCACCCAGGCCTGGGCGCAGGCTGCGCGCTGGGCTCGTCACCTCAGGAGGGTTCGAGTGGCCTTGCAGAGCTTCGTGCTCCAGCTACGCCCGCAGCAGGTCTTCGAGCTAGGCAGCGTCGGCGAGGCGCACGTCGACGGAGTGCCTGGCCTGGGCGATGGGGCACCCCCTGCTGCGGAGGTCGTCGGAGTGGCTGGTCTCTCCTCCGATGTGGTCGGCCTCGGTCGAGAGCTCAGCGACACCAGCCCCCGCGACGGGCAGGCGAGGACCTATCGTGGGACGCCGTGCACTCCAAGGCGGCGCGCCACCTGCTGGAGTGCGAGAATATCTTCCAGAGAATCTGGCGGAGGAAGGGAGTCTGGCCGCACCTGGACGCCGAGGCCGTCGGCTTCTTCTCGCGTGGCATACTTGCCTTGGCGCAGGCAGACTTCGAGCAGCAGGTCGACCGCATCCTGAGTATCTCCTCCGATGCTGAGGCCAAGCATGAGAAGGCCGTGATGCAGAGCTGGAGGCAGTGGGCGCAGGCAGCTTTTGCGGCTGGAGCCAAGGGAGCTCACCGATTCATGAAGCCAAAGGCTCTCCAGGAGATCGTGGACGGAGGCAATGGGCTACAACATGGGTACGTACTGGCTGATCGTAAGCTTGAGTATTGGGAAAGCTTCTGGGTGCGGCATGGCGGTGAGCTGGCTCGCCGACCTGTTGATGCTGACACTTGGGAGCAGCTGCCAAGGCTTGAGGCGGCCGACGTACTCAA
>CAUYUJ010012807.1:0-13437 GCA_963575745.1 Prorocentrum cordatum
GCGTGCGTGCGTGCGGGCGGGCGTACGGGCGTGCGGTCGTGCGGGCGAGCGGGCGTGCGGGCGCGCGGGCGCGCGGGCGCGCGGGCGCGCGGGCGCGCGGGCGCGCGGGCGCGCGGGCGGGCGGGCGGGCGGGCGTGCGGGCGGGCGGGCGTGCGTGCGTGCGTGCGTGCGTGCGTGCGTGTGTGTGTGTGGGTGGGTGGGTGTGTGTGTGTGTTTGTGTGTGTGTGTGAGTCTGAGCGCGGAAGTACCAGGAGCGTGAGTGAGTCTGCATCTGAGCGATACCGAGCATATGCGAAACCTGAGTATCAGGAATCTAAGAGCGAGTTCATATGAGTATGAGCGAATCTGGATATGAGTGAGTCTACATGTGAGTGAATCAGATAATGATGACCTGAGGGTGGGATGTGTTCTCTCTCGTTCTCCGCGCGGTCTAAGTAATTACTCGACGCGGAGATCCCCATATGTACATCTCATAGTGATGGCATGCTTCGGTAGAAGGCATTGTCCTTTTCAATATCTGAGTGTCAGCGCATTCGCGTGGAAGGCGAAGCCGAGAGAGAGACGCCGACGACGACGACAATTTTAACTAGGTGTTTCCTCCTCCTGTCCTCTTCCTCCTCCTCCGTGTCCTCCTCCTCCTCTTTCTCACTCTGTTCCTCTGAACACCTGTCAGGGCGCCGAAAACTGCTCCGAAAGAGAAGGATGTTGGGCACCGAAACCGGCAAACCGCCAGCGACACCCCCCCAATCTGGGCGCGATCGGGCCCGTGATAGATCCCCTGGCGCCCCCCCCTTCGGAGTGCTGAGACCAGCGCCTCGCCTGAGACATCCTCGGGAACTGCTCCGACAGAGAAGGATCTTGGGCACCGAAACCGGCAAGCCGCCTGAGACATCCCCCAATCTGGGCGCGAACGGGCCCGTGACATACATCCTGGCGCCCCCCCCTTTGGGAGTGCTGAAACCAGCGCCTCGCCTGAGACATCCTCACAACGTGTGTGTGTGAGCCTGAGCGCGGAAGTACCGGGAGTATCAGTGAGCCTGCTTATGAGTGATCCCGAGCATGAAAAACCTGAGTATCAGGAATCTAAGAGCAAGTGCATCTGAGTATGAGTGGGTGTGCATATGAGTGAGTCTACATTTGAGTGAATCAGAGAATGATGACCTGAGGGTGGGAGGTGTATTCTCTCTCGTTCTCCGCGCGGTCAAACTAATAACAATAACCCCATCCTTATGATATGGGGAATAACCAGAAAACCATCCTTAGGAAATGGGGAACAATAACGGCTCCCGCACTTCCTCACAATGGATTCTCAAATCGCGCTCTCGCATGGGAATTCCTTACAAATTATACAGGAATCGCGCTCTCGCGTGGGATTTCCTCACAATTTACGCAAACGCCGCGCCCTCGACACTCAACAGTTACACTCTCGAAGTGGATTTCCTGACGATTTACTCGGGAATCGCGCTATCGCTCGAGACTTGCCCGCGATTCATGCAGGACGCACGCTTCAGCAACCCGCCTGCCCCTCGCCTCTTCCTTCCATCCGTCCTCTTTCCCCTGCCTCAGGGGCTGCACGAAATACATGTTGCAAGTAAGATAGATATACCCCAAAGGGGGCACGATCGAAGACGAAGAGGGCGGGTACCAAAGCGAGCCGATAAGAGCCGATAAGAGCATGCGAGCCGATAAGAGCGAACTATATTATAATGACTGTTGCTGCTGCTGTTGTTGTCGTTGTTGGTGTTGTTGTTGGTGGTGGTGGTGCTGTTGCTGCTGCTGTAGTTTTTGTGTTTGGTAATGCTGTTGTTGTTGATGGAGTGTTCCTGCAAGACGATCTGGAATGCTCAACGGTGGTCCCCGCCAAGGACAACATGCACAGATCCGAGCGATGCCAAGACCTTCGGTAACTAACACCCGATAGGGGCGGCGGGAGAATGTCGGCGCCGCCAGACCTGCCGCGTGGATATCAGGCGGTACTCCCCGGTCTGGCGCTCGAGCTGGAAGGCCTGCAGCAGGGATCGACCCAATAAACTAAACAGTGTGTGTTCGCTGTCGTGTGGTCTTCGCTCTGCGCCCGTCGCACGGCGGCCCTCGAAATCGTCAAAACACCGCTTAGGTGTAAGTCGGGTCTGTCCCCCTACAGGGGATTTTGAATGAAAAATCTAACATACACTCAAAAATACTCCCAAAATCCAAGAAATTGTCAAAACATCGTCCCTGGACTATTTGTTTGTATGTTTGAATATTCCCCCTGTAGAGGGACAGGCCCGATTTCAGCGTAGGTCGAGCCCTGGCCTGCAGCTTGTCGTCCTCCAGCCCGGCGAGCATCTCGTAGAAGCAGTGGTAGCTCCGCTCGCGGTCTCCGTGGACGACCACCCGGGAGCTCTCCTGGGGCCGTCGGCCGCCCTTGAAGCCCAAGAGGGGCCCCAAGGGGGGCCCTGCTGGCTCCAAAAAGGGGGCCCGAAAGGGGCCCCCCTTCGGGAGGGCCCTTCTCGTCACTTCCCGCTTAGGTCACCCCCCATTACCTTGAGGGATGAAAAAAACGACCCTACCCTGCGTTACAAGTGCGTGGTCTGTAAACCTCCTGGGAACCCCCAAAGCCTAGAGCCGCCAGGACGCGGCACATCACGCAGGGTTTACCCTGCCAGCCCACAGGAGTTTCAGAGCACAGCGCCTCGTAAACCAGGGTAGGGGCGTTTTGCTGCCCTTGATTACCACCCGCCCGAGGGAACTGGCTAGAAGAAAAAAAACGCCATGCACAGAAACTCTTGGCGCTCCGCGCGGATTTCTTAGATCTGGCCTGGGTTGACTTGGGTCGCGGAGTGCGCCAGGGCGGCGCCGAAGGCGCCGCCGGTGGGGCCCAGCGCGGATCCAAGAAATCCGCACGGAGCGCCAAAGTTTATGTTTGTGGCGTTGTTCTTCTTCGACTGGCGTCGAAGGGCACGGCAAAGAGGGGGCCACGGGCATACAGTGGAGGTCAGCCCACAAGAAACCTTCCACCAGAAACCCAATCCTGAGACCCCAGGGCGTCCACTGCTCTTTGGCGCGGGAGCGCCGCTCTCCATGGCAAAGGCATCGAAACCCAAGATCAGCGCCCCACAAACGGGGACTCCACTAACGGGTACTTTGGCCAGTGACCCAGCGAACCAACCCTTCCCGATGCGGGCAACGCTGCATTGCCAGAAAGAGGCCCTAAAGTGACAACTTTCGGCAGATCTCCAAAGTACCCGTTTGTGAGTACCCGTTACGGTGCCACTGACAAGAAGAAACCCGGGGCACCCCGGAGGCAAGCAGGGTGTTTCTTGGCACGTGCCCCCACTGTACGTGGCCGACAGATCGGCGATGGGCCCCCGATGGTGAATCCGAACGCTCCTCGGCGGGGTTGGGCTGTCGGGCCCCCCGCGGCGACGAGTGGACGACTGGGGGTCGACGCGCCCACTCCCTGCGCCTGTCCCCCCGATGACGATGCCATTCGCCGGGCCAGGGCGCGCCGACTGGCCACGGCGAAGGCCATGGGTCTCCACTGTGGCGACCCAGGCGTCCGAGCTCTCCACGGCCAAAGCACCGAGGCCCAAGAAACTCGGGGCGCCCTGGAGGCAAGCAGGGTGTTTCTTGGCATGGGCTTCCACTGTAGCGGGGGGAGGAGGGAGGAGGGAGGGAGGCGGAGGCGGAGGAGCAGGAGGAGGATGGAGTTCAGCTAGCAGTTTGCTACGTTCCTGAGGAGGAGGAAGAGGAGGAGAGGAGGTGGAGGAGGGAATGAGCGATGGTGGTGGATAGCGGGGGCGACGGGCATAGCGACCCAGGCGTTCGAGCGCTCCGCGGGGCCTCACGACAACCCGCGAGCTCTCCCAGGGGGGCCGTGGGCCGCCCCCTCCACGGGCGCCTGGGCGCCTCGCGGCGCCTTCCTCCTCCCCCTCCCTCCTCCTCATTCCTCCTCCTCCTCCTGCCTCCTCCTTCGCCTTTGTGACGCTGGCCAGTCATTAGCTCGAGATGCTCCTCTTCTTGTTTGGACATGAAGCCCAGATCTTTAGCTCAAGATATGCCTCCCCGCCCACCTCCCCGTTCCCCTCCTCCTCCTCCTCCTCCTCTCCTCCTCCTCCTACTCACTACCTCCTCCTCCTATCCTCCTCCTCCTCCTCCCCCTCCTCCCCCTTACGTCCTCCAGACTCCTCTCTCCTCCTCCTCCTCCTCCTCCTCCTCATCCACCCTTCCTCCTCCTCCTCCTCCTTCCTCCTCCTCCTCCTCTCCTCTCCACCTCCTCCTCCTCCTCCTCCTCCTCCTCTCTCCTCCTCTCATCCTCCTCCTCTCCTCTCCTCCTCCTCCTCTCCTCCTCCCTACTCCTCTCTCACTTCCTCCTACCTCCTCCTCTCTCCTCCTACTCCTCCTCCTTCCCCTCCCTCCTCCTACCGCCTACTACCTCCTCCTCATCCTCCTCCTCCTCCTCCTCCTAGTCCACTCCTCCTCCTCCTCCTCCCTCTCCTCCTCAATTCCTCACTACCTCCTCTCCTCTCCTCCTCCTCCTCCCTGCCTCCTCTATCCTCCGCATCCATCCTCCTCCTCCCTCCCCTCCTCCTTCCTCCTCCTCCTACTCTCCTCACCCTCCCCCCTCACCCGCCTCACCGTGCTCTCCTCCTCAATCCTCTCCTCATCCTTGTCCACCTCCTCTATCACTTCTCTCATCCTCCTCCTCCTCCTCACCTCCTCCCTCCTCCTACCTCCTCACTCCTCTCTTCCTCTTCCTCCTCCTCCTTCTCCTCCTCCTCAGTTGCCCTCGTTTCCTCATTCCTCCTCCTCCTCCTCCTCCTCCTCCTCCTCCTCCTCCTTCTCCTCCTCCTCCTCATCCCCCCCCATCCTCAATCCCCAGCATCCTCCTTCGAGGGTAGGTCTGAAATCCTCGCCGACCGTGTATTATGATCTAGGAATGAAAACCCAGGTTCATTATCTTCAGATGATACCATATGTATTATTATTATGTGAATGGATCGGGTTCAGGCGCCCCCCCGGCCGAATCATATCTTTCCGGAATGATTCACCTAAGTTTCATATTCCAACATTATGAACAAGGGTTTAGTTCAGTCCGGAACGTACTCTCAAACGGCGCCCCCCAAACTCAATCAGTATCATTCCAGAGTAATTAACCCGGGATCAATATTCCGGAAACAATATGAATCCGTGCTTATTATCTCCTGGAGATATTAAACTGGGGACCATATTGCGACATGAAAAACCTGGTGGGCAACCCGGGGGTTGGGGGGGAAATAATAATTACTATCATTCCGGAATTACGAAAACTGGGCTCGTTATTCCCAGGACAATATAAACCCCAGGCAATATTCCCGGAACGGTATGAACCCAGATTAATATGTTTTTGGGGTCGATGTCCCCAGAACATTATAACCCAGGGTTTATAATGTTCTGGGGGGGAAACTATGAACCACAATCTATTTTCCCAGAAGAATGAAACCCAGGTTCACAATGTTCGGGGCGAGACATTATGAACCCTGGTGAATAATCCCAGAACATTATAAGCCCAGATTAATCTTCGGCGGTGGACAACCCTCCCTGTAGTAAGCCTCCCCTTAAGGAAAACGGCCTACGGCCGAAACCCGCGGACCTGGACCCGCAAAAATGACGGCCGCGACGCCCCCTCGCGCACCGGGAACGGCCAGTTCACTAATTAATCGACGCATCAGGGTAGGAGGTCTGCCCGCCCCCGAAATATCTACTTGAGGTCCATCCTGCCTCCTTCCCTCCCCCCCCCCTGCTCCGATCTCCCCGTCCCCCCACCCTCCTCGATCCTCCTCGGGCCCCTCCCCGTCCCCCTCGATCCTCCTCGATCCTCCTCATCCTCGATCCCCCTCGCCCCCCTCCCCCTCGATCCTCCTCCATCCTCCTCGATCCTCCTCGATCCTCCTCGATCCCCCTCCCCGTCCCCCTCGATCCCCCTCGATCCTCATCCTCCTCGATCCTCGATCCCCCTCCCCGTCCCCCCTCGGTCCCCCTCGATCCGCCTCGGGCCCCTGGGGGCCGCAGCCCCCCCCCCCCCCCGGGCCTGCCCTCGGCGGGCGGCGCCGCGGCCCCCCGCGGGGCCCCTGGCCGTTTGCCCCCCCCGCGAGGGGGCACGCGGGCTTCGCCCGCCTCAACTGGGGGGGGCAGCGAGCTGGCACCGGAGCGCGAGCGCGCGCACTCGTTATATCGATATATATATATATATATGGAAAAAACATAAATAAATAATTAAATTCATCAGTTAATACATCTACACACATATATACGTATGTATATATACACACCTATAGACAGGGCAGTGTTTAACACAGGGAATTGGTAAACATACAGGAGTTTAACACATGAATATTGTTTGCATAAGTGTATGCATGAACTCATCGTAGCTGTTCATACTAAATCCCTGCAGCTGTGAGACATGATCCGCACGCGGAGCACGTATTTAAAAAACGGCACTGTATGTGTATAGATCCCCCCAGGGGGGATGCCGTGCACGCGGGGCCTGCTCAGTCCAGAGCCGAAGCTTGGGTCGGGCATGTCCTCCCACAGGCGGAAGTTGGACGAAGAAAAGAAGCGGTCCAGACCTACTCAAAAATGGTCAACAAAATAATCGAGAAATCGTCCCCAGACTCTTCTCTGACTACTCTTGAAAATTCCTCCTGTAGAGGGACGTGCACGACTTCAGTCGAAGCTGTGTATGTCGTTTCTGTGCTGCCCCCTCCTTTCAGGAAGTCCTGCCCCAGGACCAGGACGCATCGCGGACGGCCAGACGATCCCGCACATCGGCATCCCCCTTGCCTTTGCTCATCTGGCGAGGACCATCGTAGGCCTCTGCCCCTCCGGTGGTGACCACCATAGGCGCCACCCCTCGGCAGTTACCATCAGAAGGGCTGCCGGGGTCCCACTCCCATCAGTACACCAATCCATGAAGCCGTCGTTGGCGCTGGAGGGGGCCGAAGCTCTCCCTACGGTCCCTCGGTCAACGAAGACGGCCGTAGGGAGGGGTACAAACGTGCCTCCACAACCCAGACCTTCAAGACCTCAAGGCGCCAATTGCCACCATTCACTCTTGTCCACTGTTTTCCTCATTGCCTCAACTGCCCCAACTTCTCGTCCTCCTCCTATTACTCCTACTCTTCCTCCTCCTACTCCTCCTCCTCCTTCTCCCCCTACTCCTCCTTCTCCTACTACTCCCACTCCTCCTGCTCCTCCTCCTCCTGAGCCATGCCCCCCATGTGATCTCCAGCAAGTAGGTAGTAATGCCTGCGTCACACAACGTCCCAGAGCCGTCGAAGAACACCCGATTGTACTTGCCGAAGCGGGAAGAGTTGGAGTTGCGCATGGTGACGGCGTTGCCCAAAGACTCGAGGGCAGCATGTTTCAGCTCAAGACAGAATCAGCATAGAATCCGTCACTGGAGAGAGGGGGGAGGAATGAGCATGCCACGGATAGACCCTTGCGACTGGGGCGGGAGAACCCAAAATTGAATCGACAAGTCGGATCGGCGATCGAAATGGATCGGATCGGCGGAAACCGGCAGCAACGTCGGACGAAGCCGAATCGGCAGAGATCGGCAGGCTAAATCGGCCTCCGTTGAGAGACCGGAATCCGCGTCGGAATCCGACACCGAACCGAATCGGACTCTGAAGCCCATCGAGATCGGATCGGACCGGATCGGGAGCTTGCCGTCGCTGGGACGTCCACTTCCCGTGCATTTTTGTCGGTGTCGCGCGCGTGCTTTTTGTCGCTCGATGGCCCAGGATGCTCCTCGATGGCTCTCGCCGCGAAGAAATGCACGCGTCCGAGGGATGCCACGGGAGAGCCGACGCGAGCCCTGTGGGGGGCGGCAGGCCGCGAAGAAATGCACACGTCCGAGCGGTGCCAAGGGAGAGCCGAAAGGAGCCCTGCGGGGGGCTGCGCAGAGAAGTCTGTCGGAGGAGGAGGAGGTGTAGGAGGGGGGGAGGAGGAGGAGGGAGGAGGAGGAGGAGGAGGAGGAGGAGGAGGAGGAGGAGGTGGAGGAGGAGGAGGAGGAGGAGAGGAGGAGAGAGAGGAGAGGAGGAGGAGGAGGAGGAGAGGAGGAGGAGAGGTGGAGGAGGGAGGAGGAGGAGGAGGAGGAGGAGGAGGAGGAGGAGGAGGAGGAGGAGGAGGAGGCCACGCCGGCAGCCCCGTATGGGGCAGGGGCGGCGCGCCGCGGCGCCGGGGCGGCGGGCACCCGCGGAGGGGGCGCCCGCGCCCGCCCGGGGCAGGGGGCGGAGGGAGGCGCGCAGGGCAGAGGGGCGCCGCAGGAGCGCGGAGGGGCCCTGGGGCGCAGAGAGGCAGACGCACACACGCACACACACACACACACGCACACGCACACACACACACACACACACACACACACACACACACACACACACACGCAAACGATACCGGAGGAGGGCATCGTCACCTTTGCAGGGCTTCGGGGCCATGGGGCTATAATAGGCTGTACAGGGGCCAGGAGGCCATGGGGCGAATTATGGCCCGAGGCGCCTGCGCGGCCCAGAAGGGGCCAAGGGAGGAGAGATCTTGCCCGATGGCCACGATTTCCCCCGCCTCCCGCAGTCGGTACCCTCCCCACCCCTTCTGGCCGTGGCCGTGGCCGTGGCCGTGGCCGTGGCCGTGGCCCTGGCCGTGGCCGTGGCCGTGGCCGTGGCCGTAGCCGTGGCCGTGGCCGTGGCCCCCCCCCGAGAGCAGGGGGGACCCGGGGGAGCGAGAAGGAGCGGCTGACGCTGCGGAGGATGGCCCCGGGAGCACGCCAGAGAGTCACGAGGCGGGGGAGGGTGGCCGCCCCACCCGACCCCGCGGGAGGCACGGGCGCCCGCAGCGGGAAGGCCGCGGGGCGGGGAGACCGTCGCTGCGGGCAGAGCGGCCCGAGGGGCTCCGGCCATCGCCCGGACGTCGGACGTCCATTCCCTTTTTTTTGCTTCGGTTTCGTGCGTGGCTTTTTCTCGCCAAATGATCGAGGATGCTCCTCGAGGGCCCTCGCCGAAGGAAAAATGCACACGCCCGAGCGATGCCAGGAGACTGTCGCTGCGGGCGGAGCGGCCCGAGAGGCTCGGGGGCTGCCCCCGGGCGTTCCTGGCCCAGGGTCTCGGAGAGCGCTTCGCGCCCTCTTGGGGCCCCACTGGGGGGGCGACCTGGGCCTCGTTGGGGGTGCCCTCGAGGCCGCAGGGGCCGGCGGGGAAATCCTCTGGGGGCAGCCTGGGCCGGGACGCCTGAAGGCAACGCCCGGGAGCAGGAAAACGAGGAGGTGGAGGTGGAGGTGGAGAAGGAGGAGGAGGGAGGAGGAGGAGGAGGAGGTTTGGACGGTGGAGGTGGAGGAGCAGGAAAGCGAGGAGGTGGAGGTGGAGGAGGGCGCAGGCAGGCAGGCCGGAGGAGGAGAGGACGACGAAAATGACCGGGAGGGCGGAGTAGGCCAGAGGAGGGGGGGTGCAGAAGGAGGAAGGGAAGAGGAGAGGGGAGGAGAGGAAGGAGAAGATGGAGGGGGGTAGGAGCAGAGGAGGAGGAGGAGGAGGAGGGTGGAGGACGATGATGATGATGATGATGTGATGATGATGATGATGATGATGATGTGATGATGATGATGATGATGATGATGATGATGATGATGATGATGATATGATGATGATGATGATGAGATGATGGAGGAGGAGGAGGTGGCGGAGGAGGTGGAGGTGGAGGTGGAGAAGGAGGAGGAGGAGGAGGAGGAGGAGGAGGAGGTTGGACGGTGGAGGTGGAGGAGCAGGAAAGCGAGGAGGTGGAGGTGGAGGAGGGCGCAGGCAGGCAGGCCGAGGAGGAAGAGGACGACGAAGACCGGGAGGGCGGGAGGAGGCGCAAGCAGGAGGGGGGGTGCAGAAGGAAGGGAGGGAAAGGAGAGGGAGGAGGAGGAGAAGGCAGAAGATGGAGGGAGGTAGGAGCAGAGGAGGAGGAGGAGGAGGAGGAGGAGGAGGACGATGATGATGATGATGATGATGATGATGATGATGATGATGATGATGATGAGGAGGAGGAGGAGGAGGAGGAGGAGGAGGAGGAGGAGGAAAAGGAGGAGGAAGAGGCGGAGGAAGAGGAACAGGAGGAGGAAGAGGAGGACGACAACGACGATGACGAGGCGGGAGGAGGCGACGAGGGCGGTGGCCTCGAGAATCGGCTGCGCCTGGAGGACCCGTGCCTGGATGCGCGAGGCGACGTCCGACCTGAGGCGGGCCCGGCCCCCTGGCCCTTTTCCGCGCCCCCCCCCCCCGCATCCTCCAGGAAGCCCGGGCGAGGAGGATCGAAGAGGGTCGACCATCGGGAAGTGAAGAGAAGAGGGTCGAGGAGGATCGAGGATCGAGGAACACTGGGGATCGAGGAAGAGGGGGGTTGGGAAGCAACTCCTGGATCAGGCCCGATGAAGCCCGCGAGTAGGCCGAGTGAAGCGGCATCAGGCCAGACTGAGCAGGACTATGCCAGACGGTGCTGTTTCTTGGCCACGGATCTACCAGCGCCGATGTTGAGGTCAATCTCCAGGAATTGCATCCTGCGGAGGACCGAGGGTCGCGGAAAATCTAACATCGAGGATCCGCAACCAAGGCCCCCAAGGAACGTATGCAACAGGCGCGGAGGAAGAGAACGGCGCAGCAGCAACAACCATGAGCAGGCATCAGGCCCCCGAGAAGTCCCCAAAGGGCCCCTAAGAGGCCCAAGGAAGCCCCAAGTTGCCTTCAAGAGGCTCCCAGGAAGCTCCCAGGAGGCCCCAAGAGGCTCCCAAGATGCTCCCTCCTCCTCCTCTTCCTCCTCCTCCTCCTCCTCCTTGTCCCCCTCCTCCTTCTTCTCCTCCTCCCCATCCTGATCTTCTCCACCATCCTCCCCCAAGTGCTCCCCGAAGTGTCTCCACAACGGCTGGGGGGAACCCATGGCCCCATGGTTTGGCGGAGCTCCTGCCACAGCGCTCGGCCGCATGGGCGACTCCCAAAGACGAGAGCGGCGCCCGTGCACCGTAATTACCGTGCCCAGACTCCGTTCGGGTCCCGCCCCAACGTGGTACGGTGAAGTTTTTGGGGCTCCGAAGGGCCGAAAAACTATATTTCTTTCCTTACAGCAACAACCCAGAAGTAAACAAAATAAAGAAAAAAAACACAGGCGAGGGGAAGGGCCCGATAAATTAAAACACCGGTCTTCAGAGACACCCGGTGTTCTAGGAGAGGGTGGCCCCGGTGCTGAGAGAGACACCGGTCTTCAGAGACACCGTGGAACGCTGGGGGCCCCGGTGCTGTATTTTTTCTATCCGAAGGGCCGAAAAACTATGCACCATGCCACTCCTGGGCCCCTGGGTCGCAGATCGACAACGCCTCGGGAGACGCCAGCGCGGTGCGGTGCACACAGGTCGTCCGCAGGCAAAAGAAGGAAGGGGGCGGCCGGCGGCGGCGATTCGCCGTAGGCGTCTTCGACCCGCCGCCCCCACGTTGCACACCCTGCCCGCCCCGCGCGCCGCGGGAAGGGTGCGGGGGCACCAGGGCCCGCTCCGCGGCCCCGGGGGAGCGCCGCCCCCCAGGCGTGGGGGTGCGGCACCCCGAGCGGCGCCGCCTTGACGCGCGTCGCAGCGACGCCCGAGACGCCAGGGTTAGGTCGGGCATACCCCCCTGAAGTCCCCAGACTATGTTTGATCTAAACAACCGTCCCCAGACTATTTGTTTGAACTATGTTTGTCAAAGATAGTCCACAGACTATGTTTGTACTACTGTTGACCGTTCCTCCTGTAGAGGGAGACGCCCCACCAGAGGCCAGGGGCGCGCGAGACACCCGACGCCAGACCGCGGCCCTGGTGGTCCGGGCCTGCGCGGGGGTATCTGGCGTGCGGAACTGCGAACGGCTCCTGGTTGTGTGGAGAACTCCGCCTCGGCCACACGCAAGAGCGACCCTGGGCAAGGGTGACCTCTGGTGCTCGGCTTCCTGGGGGGCCGCGGGGGGGGGTCAACACACAAGAGCGCAGGACCCTCCTGTCGCATCGCGCTCGGCGGTCGGGGACCCCAACGGGCCCGCACCACAGGTCACTCCGGCGAAAGGTCACTCTTACGTTTGAGCAGGGCCCGACCGTCCCGGCATTCCTATAGTGCTACCACGAAATGTTCTTAGAACCCAACAATGTTCTAATAACAATAAGTTCGTAGAACATAAACCCGATGTGTTCAAACAAGACAGACCCCGCCAGAAACGTTCTAAGAACATTTCGTGGGAACCACAAAAGGTTCTTAGAACATTGTTTGGTAGGGCTATAGGCGAGCCAAAACGATTCGCCTCTGTCTGATACGTGCAGTCGATCCCCCGGGGGGGCGTCGGCCCACTGCGCCCTGGCCACACAAAAAGCCGCCGAACACTCAGCACTCGTGGGCCGGATCGCCTCGAGCACGGCCCAAGTGGCTCCGGAGGGCCTCTCAAGGTGCCTCCAGGGTGCCTCCATGACGGCCAGGATGGTCCCAAGAGGACCCAAAAGGGTTCAACAATGCTCCAAGACGGCCTAAGAATCCGGGAGGAAAGATTTTGTTTTTTGGTGAAAGAAAAAATATCGATCGGGACGTCCTCGAGGGGAGGAGGAGGAGGAGGAGGAGGAGGAGGAGGAGGAGGAGGAGGAGGAGGAGGAGGAGGAGGCCCGCGGCTCGCCCGGGGGGGAAGTGAGAGGGGGCGGGCCTCCTCGGGAGGCTCCGAAGTCCCGCAGGCTCCTGCAAGGCTGTCGGAGCCTTCCCCGAAGGCGCAGAGAACCTCTCGGAAGGCCGGAGGGCCTCTGAGAAGCCGCGCCGCCTCCTGAAGAGGGCCTGCTGCCCTCTCCCCCTCGCGTTCCCCCCTCGCTCGCCGCCGAACCGCAGCTTGTTCCTATCATCAGGTCGGAGAATGATCAAGAAGGGATCAAAAACAGTCAAAAAGTAGTAAAACAAAAACCGTCCCCTGACTAGTTACCTATAAAAGCGAAGACTGATAGTTCTCTAGGAGGGTCAAAAGAAAGCATCATGACTCCCCAACGGGGTCTGGGCAGATGCCGGACGGGTGCCGGGGAAAATCGGGGACTCCCCATTTTGACTGCCAGGAACCACATTTTGACTGCCCGGAGCCATCAGAACACCATTCGCAGGCCACATTTTGAATGCCCGGAGCCAGCTGTAGGCCACTTCGTGTTCTTCGTGCTCCCAGAACACCATTCCCAGGCCACATGTTGAGTGCCCGGAGCCAACTGTAGGCCACTTCGTGTTCTTCGTTTTCCCAAAACACCATTCGCAGGCTACATGTTGAATGCCCGGAGCCAACTGTAGGCCACTTCGTGTTCTTCGTCTTCCCAAAACACAAGCCACATGTTGAATGCCCTGAGCCAACTGTAGGCCACTTCGTGTTCTTCGTGTTCCCAGAACACAATTCCTGTACCATATTTTGATTGCC
>CAUYUJ010012808.1:0-7500 GCA_963575745.1 Prorocentrum cordatum
CGACTGCTACTACTACTACTACTACTACTACTACTACTACTACTACTACTACTACTACTACTACTACTACGACTACAACTACTACAACTACTACTACTACTACTACTACTACTACTACTACTACTACTGCTACTACTATTGCTACGAGAACCAAAGAGGACCACAGAGTCCCCCAAGACGGCCCAATGTTTTGCCGTTTCGGGACTCGCATCGGGAGCCCATGACGGCCCAGGTAACATTCAGGACGGTCCCCAGACGGCCCGAGAGGCCTCCAAGAGAGCCCCAACAAAGCCCCAAGAAAGCCCCAAGACGGCAAAAAAGGTGCCCAAGATGGCCCACAGAGGCCCCCATATCGGCCCAACAGGCCCCCAAAACGGCCCAAGAGTACCCAAGAGCCGCGAGGCGGCTCCGAGAGACCCCCAAGGCGGCCTCCGAAAGGCCCAGGCGGCGCAAAAGCGCCCCGACACGCCCAGGACGCCCCAATGAAGCCCCAAGAGGCCCCAATGAAGCCCCAAAGAAGCCCCCAGAAGGCCCCCAAGAAGCTCCTAGGAGGCCCAACGGCGACTTGAGTGCACATTATCCAGACGTGCACCCCGCGAAGCAAGTAGGAGCCAACCATGCTCAAAACATAAAAGAGAGAGGTTAACCACTTCACACATAGCACTACAACACTTACTGCTGCGAGCACTGGAACGATTCCGACGGCGACTACGACTGGAAGCACCAATAGTACCACTACAACAACTGCCAACACCAAGGCGACTTACACTCTTAGTATCACCCCATCAGGTTCCGACGTCACTACTACAATGACTTACGACTACTGGTAATACTAATACTACGAATAATACGACTACGGTTACTACTACTACTACTACTACTACTACTACTACTACTACTACTACTACGACTACGACTACGACTACGACTACGACTACTACTACTACTACTACTACTACTACTACTACTACTACGACTACTACTACATCTACTACTACTACCACTACGACGACTACTACGACTACTACTACTACTACCACTACTACTACGACTGCTACTACTACTACTACTACTACCACTACCACTACCACTACCACTACTACTTCTACGATTATGACTACAACTACTACAACTACAACTACAACTACAACTATAACTACTACTACAAATACTACTACTACTACTACTACTACTACTACTACTACTACTGCTACTACTACTACTACTACTACTACTACTAACGTCTACTACTACAACTTCCAACTACCTAGCTACTACTACTACTACTACTACTACTACTACTATTACTAACTACTATTACTACGACTACTCCTACTACTACTACTACTCTACTACAACTACTACTACTTCTACTTACACTACGACTAATACTTCCTACTACCCACACCCCTACCACTACTACTACTACACAAACTACTTACTACTACTACTACTATTACTACTACTACGACTACTACTACTGCGACAACTACGGCAACTACTAACTATTTACTACTACACTACTACTAACACTACCACTTCTACGACTACAACTACTAACTACTACTACGACTACCACTATTACTCATACGACTACTCCTACGGTAATTACTACAACTGCTACTACTACTCCGATTGTGACTTACGACGACTACGACTACGACTACTGCTACTGCTACTACTACTACTACACTACAACTACTACTGCTGCTGCTGGCTGCTGCTATACTACTATACTTTCTGACTACTACCAACTACGGCTGCTACTACTACTAACTAGCAAAAAACTCACACTTTACTATAACTCAGAAACGACTACTAACTACTACTGACAACAAAACAACTACTACTACTGCAATAATACAAATTCTAGTAAACTACTACTTACTAACTACTACAAGCTGCTACTACTACTACACTACTAACCACTACCTACTAACTACTACACTACTACTACAGCTACGACGACGACGACTACTACTACTTCTACTACTATACGACAACTACTAACTACACAAGTCCACTTCTTCTACATTACGACTACAACCAACTACAACTAAACGGGCTGCTAACTCTACTACGAGTACTACGCTACTACGCTCACTACTTAACTATTTTACAAACTACTACTACTACTACTACTACTACTACTACTAATACTACTACTACTACTACGATTACTACCACTACTACTACTACTACTACTACTACTACTACAACTACGACTACTACTACTACTACTGCTAATACTACTACTACTACCACTACTACTACTACTACTACTACTACTACTACTACTACTACGACTACTACTACTACTACTACCACTACTACCACTACTACGACGACTACGACGACTACTACTACTTCTTCTTCTACGATTACGACTACAACTACCACAACTACGACTGCTACGAATACTACGACTGCTACTACTACTACTACTACTACTACTACTACTACTACTACTACTACGACTACTACTACAAATAATAATAATACTACGACGACTACTACTACTACTACTACTACTACTACTACTACGATTACTACCACGACTACTACTACTACTACTACTACTACTACTACTACCACTACTACGACGACTACGACGACTACTACTACTTCTTCTTCTTCTTCTACGATTACGACTACAACTACTACAACTACGACTGCTACTAATACTACTACTGCTGCTGCTACTACTACTACTACTACTACTACTACCACCACTACTACTACTACTACTACTACTACGACGACGACGACGACTACTACTACTACTACTACTTCTACTTCTACTTGCGGTCACGTGCACCACCCTTCCACGGCTCGACCACGTTGGGGCGAGCCCCCTGCGGCTGCCCCATTACCCGACAATGAGACATGCGCCATGCGGGGCGCAAAGCAAGGCAGAGCGCGCACCGCGGACTGACGAAGCTGCAGCGCGGCATCCAAGGTGCATCAAGACAGACCTGGCCCAAAACAACCGAGGGGCGCGCAGCGCGCGGGGCTGCCCCAGCACCACCCGACCCCAAAGTGGCCGCCAAGGCGCCTCAAGACAAACCTGGCCCAGAACAACACAGGACGCGCAGCGCGCGGGGCTGCCCCGGCACCGCCCGACCCCCGAAGCCCACAGCGAGAAACAAGGCGGGGCAAGCCAAAATGGCTGGCCACTTAGTTGAAGAACCGAGGGCAACGCGGGCGCGACGCTAGAGGCCCGCAGCCCTCGGGGCGGCCCCAGCACTACAGAGCAGCGCGGGGGCACACAGGAGAGGCGACGGTAGAGCCTCAGCCAGCCACGAGCTGGCACGCCATAGTGCTTACTACAGCTGGCGCTGCGCTGAAGTGGTGCACAGAGCCTGAGCAGGCACGCAGCAACTCACCCATTCGGGCCATGAGGCCCTGGGGTTTCAGAGCCACTCGGTCTCGCCTGGGAGGACCTCGGACGGGAGCGCGCGCACCATCCCGCCCCGCTGACTGCCCTCAACCGCGGAGCCAAACAGCTCAGACTCGATGTCTGGCGGTGGGCCCACCGTCGGCGGCTGCGGCACCTCCACGCTGGTCAGCACCGCAGGTGCGGGCCTTCTGCCCCTGCAGCACCCATCCTCCGGTCCGTCTGCGGCCCGCCAGCGGGGGGGGCACTCGGGGCTGCCCCTGCGCTCCCCCCGCCAGCATGGCTGCCGACGGCCAGCTTGTGACGCTGCTCGTAGTTCGGCACAGCGGTCCTAGGCGTCGACAATATTATCGCGCTTCTTCTCGTTCCTGGTCTTCCTGCTGTAGCCCGCCCACGCAGGGTCATTGAGCCCTGCGCATAGAGGTCGCACCGGTTGAAGTTGGGCAGTTCTTCCCACGTGAGATCGTCCATCAGCGCCCAATGCCCTCCCCACTGCTGTTCCCCAGGCGCGTGCTGCTTGAACACCGTGCCAAGCGCCAGGGGCTCCACCTTGGGTGATACTGCAGAAGGTCCGTGGGATTGGGCACCACAATGTTTTTTCTTCTTGAGCTTGTCCGCCCGCAGGAGGGCCTTCAGGCCCCTGGCGTCCTCCTCGGGGAAGTCGGCCTGCCAGTTCCACGCCTGCGGTAGCTGCGCGGTCGATCATCTCGATGCACACGCCGTAGGTCGTCAGGTATTGGGCCCCACAATTGCAGCGCCATCGCTGGCCACAGCGGCCTGCCGCCTCCTCCTCACGGGTGGGGAGCTGTGTCAAGCGGCCCGCGCGGATGACGGCCCTGCAGCCTCGGGGGCCATCCCAGGTCTTGCGCGCCCGGCATTTATAGCACACGTTCATCGTGAACTGGTCGTCCGAGAAGAACTGGTCAGAGTAGTCGGCCATTTTTCGGCTGGCGTCTTGCGCAGCGACATCGCCGCCCGCCTCCTCCTTGAAGGCCCGCTGGTTGCCCAGGTGCGCGGCCACACGGTCGCGCGCCTCTAGCAGGCCCTCATTGCCCTCTTCGGCCGTGCACGCAGCGCCCCCCGCTTCGATTTCAGCTCCCACCGCGCGGCGCCCCTCTGCAGCTGCGCCCAGCTTCTCGAACCAGGTCTCCATGCCCTTCGCGCAGCTCACCGCGCGGATCCAGCGGTCCGCGCAGATGACGGCCCTGCAGCCGCGAGGGTCATCCCAGGTCTTGCTTGCCCGGCACTTGTAGTTCACGTTCATCGCGAACTGGTCGCCCGAGAAGAACTGGTCGGAGTAGTCGCCCATCTTGCGATAGGCGCCCTGCACAGCGGCGTCGCCGCCCGCCTCCTCCTTGAAGGCCCGCGGATTGCCCAAGTGCGCAGCCACGCTGTCGCGCGCCTCGAGCAGGCCCTTCTTGCCCTCCTCGGCCGTGCACACAGCGCCCCCCGTTCGATTCTAGCCCTCACCGCGCGGCGCCCCTCTGCAGCTGCACCCAGCTTCTCGAGCCAGGCCCCCATACCCTTCGCACAGCTCACCACGCGGATCATGTCGCTCTTCTTCTCGATGATGGCTCCGAGGGCGCCGCTCGCGCGCGACCGCAGGGTTTCGCACCGTTCTTCGCCGCAGCACCTCGCCATTGTCTTGAGCGTCTTCTTGGAGAAGCCAATCTTTGTGAAGGATTGGACGTCGGCGACGTCCTCCACAAGCATTGCTCCCGGAGCGTTGGGCTCCTCCGACGCGGGGCCGCGGTCCGCCGAGGCCTCGGAGCGCGGCGTCGCCGTCATCTGCCAGTCGGAAGCGTCGTCCTCGGCAGGCGGCGGAGGCACGCGGGGCGGCCCCGATACCTCCGCCACCGCCACTGGGCGCCCAACCTGCTCTGCGACCGCCTCCGCGGCAGGCGGCGCCCCCTTGCTGGGCGGGCCAATGCCCATGCCCACGCCCGCAGCGGCGCGCCGCAGGGCCAGCACTCCACCCCCGGAGAGAGCGTAGCCCACCAGCACACCCAGGCGCTCCTTGAGCACGTTGAAGGACTCCTGTAAACTGGCCACGCGGTCGCGCGAGTGCTGATTGAGCCGACACCCTTGTTGAGCCTCGCAACCTTCGTGACTGCCTCGCGCTCGTCGATGCCGTCGTGCTTGGCCACGCACATGGAGCAAATGTAGACGCGCTGGCCTCCTTCCTTGCCCCACCGCAGCGCAGGGCACCTGGGCTTCGCCTCCAGCGCCGCCCCGCAGCGGGCGAAATCGGCCTTCGACATCTCCTCGACGCACTCCGTCTCCATGACCCCCCAGTCGTCGAGGGCAGCGCAGCGACGGCACCAGCCCAGCCGCCGCGGGGGCGCCCAATAGGATCCCACGCAAAATCCCCAGCCCTTGGACTCGCAGCCCTCCCGAGCGAGCGCCCCCGCGCTCACGAGGGTGTCGGGATCTCCCGCCGACTTCGTCGGCATCTGGCCGCGCGCCGTCTTGTTGCTCCGACGGCGGTTCCGTTTGGAACCCCGCCCCGTCGCGCCCGTAATGGCCACGCTCGGCGCGTTGCTGCCCGTCTCGCTTCCCTCCAGGCACGCATCCGGCCATCTTCGCACCGTTGGCTGCGTCTCGCTGCCGTCCGCGGCGCTGGTCGCCCCCCCTGGGTCGCCACGGGCCCCCGATGCTGGCCCCTTGACGGCCTGCCCCCGCAGCTGCATTGCGCGGAGTGCCATGGTCAGCTTGTCCAAGCCGCTCATCTGGTCATCAGAGAGGCCCTCGTACGGCACCACGCTCAGCACCCCCGCGCCGCTGGGCGGAGAGGCACAGGGAGCGGCCCCCGAACCTCCCCGCCCCTCGGCAGCGGGCCCATCCGAGTCGCTCTTCGGTTTTGGCAAGGGGGCTGAGCCCTCAGGGACGCGCGCGAACTCCCCCTCAGAGATGTCGCTCTCAGAGAGGTCCACCTTCTGGTCGGGGCGAGGCACGCGGGGCGGCCCCGATACCTCAGCCACCGCCATCGGGCGCCCCACCGCCGTCGCAACCTCCTCCGCGGCTGGCGACACGCCCGCGCTGGACGGGTCAATGCCCACGCTCACCCTCCCGGTGGCCCCCTCCATCGCCGCCGTCATCGCATTGGCTTCCGTCTGCGGCTCCGTCAGCTTCCCTGGCGCCTCAGTTTTAACCTTGGCCTCTGCTTTAGCCTTAGCCTTGGCGCTGAGAGCCTCGCGCAGCGGCTCGGGATCGCGGCTCGGGGAGGCGGGGCGAGTCGCCGCCGGCCAGGGCATCACGGCGGGCTTCGAAATCTTCGGCACCACGGCGTCGCATAGCCGCGCGATCCAAACAGCTGCGGTCGATATGGGGGAGACCAGAAAGGCCATGCACCAAGCTGACAGAGGATGGCCGATCCCCCAAAGGAAATTCAGAAAGGGGACAACTACACGGAGGTTCAAACGGCCCGCCAAGGGAGAAGACGAAGCAGGGGAGACAAGAAGACTAGGCCCACCCCCGTTCGGAGCGAGCGCGGGGAGCGAGAGAGGAAGGGGAAAAACAACCATGCCACGGGCAGGCGCCAACTCAGACGGCGAGCCGCTGCAGGCCCCAGGACACACGGGGCGGCCCCAACCCTGACCGCCACTTTCCGCCCCATTGACACTGGCTGAGCGGGCTCCTGGCACGCAGTGCGTCCGATGGGTCAAACCTAAAATCTGCAGCATCATATGTCCGCAGTGGCTAAAGAAGACTGACTGTTTTTCCCGCCACATGCAAGCAAGACTGGGGACGATGAGGATGCACAGAATGCGAGGACATCGGCGGCCGCAGGCAAGGCCACACGGCCGGGGCCCTGAAAGGCGAATGACGCAGGAAGCGGAGGAGGGGGGCGAGGGCATGAGCGGAACCGAGTCAACGCCGAACACGCGGGGCGGCCCAGGCGCTCGGCGCGACGCCCTCTGAGGCGAGAGCAATTTGCTCGGCCGCCTGGCCCTTCAGGGCCCGGGCGACCGAGGAGCGAAGGGAACGCCTGGCGGCATTGCGCTCGGCCTCAGGGAGCTCACCGATCACGCGCCGAAGCCAGGTCTCGGCCTCGGCGCCCAATTTGCCATTGATGTCCAGGACATAGAGCACGAGCCCCTGGC